>OY293310.1:4394867-4911911 GCA_958502075.1 Orchestes rusci
CCACGAACTTGTTGTAGACGATATGGTGACCAATGGTAGTAGTCTTTCACTAGATTGATGGAATTTCCATCCTACGATTGACAAATCCTGCCGATAGATGGCGCTATGTACTACAACAGTTAACATTTCATTTACTTTTCAGCTCGACACTAACCCACTTGGAACTGTTCTCTTCAGTCTGACTTAGACCCATAGCCATACTGATGAGTCCTAGTAGGACGAAACGTATATGGATTGGTCATGGTCAGACTGAGGAAACAGTTTCAAGATTTTCCTTTTTCACCGGGAGGATTACTCCACGAACTTGTTGTAGACGATATGGTGACCAATGGTAGTAGTCTTTCACTAGATTGATGGGAATTTCCATCCTACGATTGACAAATCCTGCCGATAGATGGCGCTATGTACTACAACAGTTAACATTTCATTTACTTGTCAGCTCGACACTAACCCACTTGGAACTGTTCTCTTCAGTCTGCTTTAGACCCATAGCCATACTGATGAGTCCTAGTAGGACGAAACTTATATGGATTGGTCATGGTCAGGCTGAGGAAACAGTTTCAAGATTTTCCTTTTTCACCGGGAGGATTATCCACGAACTTGTTGTAGACGATATGGTGACCAATGGTAGTAGTCTTTCACTAGATTGATGGGAATTTCCATCCTACGATTGACAAATCCTGCCGATAGATGGCGCTATGTACTACAACAGTTAACATTTCATTTACTTGTCAGCTCGACACTAACCCATTTGGAACTGTTCTCTTCAGTCTGACTTAGACCCATAGCCATACTGATGAGTCCTAGTAGGACGAAACGTATATGGATTGGTCATGGTCAGACTGAGGAAACAGTTTCAAGATTTTCCTTTTTCACCGGGAGGATTATCCACGAACTTTTTGTAGACGATATGGTGACCAATGGTAGTAGTCTTTCACTAGATTGATGGGAATTTCCATCCTACGATTGACAAATCCTGCCGATAGATGGCGCTATGTACTACAACAGTTAACATTTCATTTACTTGTCAGCTCGACACTAACCCACTTGGAACTGTTCTCTTCAGTCTGACTTAGACCCATAGCCATACTGATGAGTCCTAGTAGGACGAAACGTATATGGATTGGTCATGGTCAGACTGAGGAAACAGTTTCAAGATTTTCCTTTTTCACCGGGAGGATTATCCACGAACTTGTTGTAGACGATATGGTGACCAATGGTAGTAGTCTTTCACTAGATTGATGGGAATTTCCATCCTACGATTGACAAATCCTGCCGATAGATGGCGCTATGTACTACAACAGTTAACATTTCATTTACTTGTCAGCTCGACACTAACCCATTTGGAACTGTTCTCTTCAGTCTGACTTAGACCCATAGCCATACTGATGAGTCCTAGTAGGACGAAACGTATATGGATTGGTCATGGTCAGACTGAGGAAACAGTTTCAAGATTTTCCTTTTTCACCGGGAGGATTATCCACGAACTTGTTGTAGACGATATGGTGACCAATGGTAGTAGTCTTTCACTAGATTGATGGGAATTTCCATCCTACGATTGACAAATCCTGCCGATAGATGGCGCTATGTACTACAACAGTTAACATTTCATTTACTTGTCAGCTCGACACTAACCCACTTGGAACTGTTCTCTTCAGTCTGACTTAGACCCATAGCCATACTGATGAGTCCTAGTAGGACGAAACGTATATGGATTGGTCATGGTCAGACTGAGGAAACAGTTTCAAGATTTTCCTTTTTCACCGGGAGGATTATCCACGAACTTGTTGTGGACGATATGGTGACCAATGGTAGTAGTCTTTCACTAGATTGATGGGAATTTCCATCCTACGATTAACAAATCCTGCCGATAGATGGCGCTATGTACTACAACAGTTAACAATATTATTATTATTATTATTATTATTAATTTCACCTTATTACTGATATATTTTAATACACAATTAAACACGAAGTGAATGTTACCAAAATGAACAAGGCATTTAAACAAATATATTTTAACTTGGGATAATGATGACAAGCTACACAACATGAGACATTCGAAAACCTGCAAAGTTACTAAGAAACGGGGAAAATTATCCAACTCATGTAAATGGAAAATCATGTGAAATAAAAGAAAACTGTTTGGAATCAATTAACTTACTTCCATAAGTTCCATAATACAGAAAATATACACTTTGACATAATGCACGATATATAAAAATATTTTTCTATCGATAAAATGAACGCATTTAAAATTTTGACCATACTGAAGCAGATGTTAGGAATGGAGTTCCTCCAATACCTCAAAATCAAGTAGAAAAAGAAGTAATTATCATGTCTTCATCTGAATTGTATGGCTCTGTCACATATTTTGTAATCAATGAATGACCTTGTGGATGTGTCAGATAGAGCATGACAGTTATATTTACTTCTTTGTAACATCGTTTGCTTGGTTTTAAAGGAACAATCCAATAAGAATGAGTTAATCTATTTAAACAACTTGATTTCTGAACACCACAGCTTGTATTAACTTGTTTCAAAACCTTTAAACCCGAAATTTCTCTTGTTGTTACATTATGCCAGCTGTGTAACTAAATTGGTCCTCTCAGTCAATTTTCATCCATTCGATATAGGGCATTGCATAAGATCGAAAAATCCAATGCGAATGTGGTAGCTTCAAGTCATAATATTCCTTTAACTTCAGTCATGAAACATCAACTACGTTCAGCCAATCGTTTTGTCTTAAATAAAGGCCTGACCGATAAAATAACTTTATGTTTCTATCGTGTTCCCATTAAGGAAGAACTTCTCTGTATTGAAAAAAAAAACACAAAAACGAAAAACGCCATTGTGGTAAATGGTATAAAAATTAATGGACTTAATTATAGGACAGGTTTGATACTGCGGATTGGTCAAAATGAATTTGAGGAACTAAGGTCTGGCAAAATTCAAACAGTGCTATACATTAACGATGAGAATATCAAATCTATTTGTTCCGTATTGAAATGTTATGAAATCAGCAAAAACTTATAAGCTTACGAAATAGATTGGAGAGACAGAAGTTTAGACAGTGAAATGGTAGATTTCCAAAGTATTTATCATAAACCAATTAGCATTCATACTATTGGAGATGGAAGGTATATTTCAGATCTGAATCAGAGGTAAATGTTTGTAAACAAAAGCCCGGGGTAAATATTTGTATAAAAAGTGGGGGAACAAGAGCATGGCGAGTAGGCCTAGTGGCCCTTCTCGCCAACCCCGCGTTTCCAACCCTGTTAACTCAAGTCGTCATGTCTCCATTATGAAGCGGAGCAGGTCATCCCTGCTCAGGTCTCCCAGCTCCACCCGAGGAATGGTTGCCGCTACTGAGACCCTCCTCCTCAGGCGAATCCATCTACCACAGACTCCCAGTAGATCGTTGTAGGTTGCCTCCGCCCTTCCACAGTAGGGACATAGGGGTGATTCGCCTATTTCTAAAAAATGCACAGACTCCAAGTAGATCGTAGTAGGTTGCCTCCGCCCTTCTACAGTAGGGACATAGGGGTGATTCGCCTATTTCTAATGAATGCAAGTGTCGGTTGAGCTTGCAGTGTCCTGTCACAATGCCTACGATGATGCTGAGTGCCTTCCCACTCTTGTTCAGTACCTGGGCCGACCTTGGTTTGTGGGGTTTTGTGATTATCTCTCTGAGTTGCCTGCAACTCAAGTTATTCCTCCAGTGTTTTACTGTATTCTCCCATGCCTACTGATTCAGGGCCTCGACGATCAGTCGCAGTCGTTTACTCAGACCTAGGTATGGCTCTGGACGGGACTGGGACGATGAAGACCCTAGTCTTGTTAGCTCTTTCGTTCGTTTCCGAAAATGCCCATATGTCCCGGTACCCAGACCAGGTTGACCTTCTTGCTCTCGCCCAGCTCGAGCGTGTGGAGCATTACTGCACTCTTGAACCAGCGGGCAGCTGATTCCCTGGCTTACATTATGCCCTTAGTGCGGCTTGACTGTCAGAATAAATAATCATGCCCTTGAACTTCTTTCCTAGTTGCTACCTCCAGAATAGCAAAAACCTCCGCTGGGAAGACCATTGTAAGCTTTTCGAGAGGGAGAGGCTTCCCGGTAATCCTGTACAGTCTCTATACTCCGACGCTCGAGGTCTTAGAGTAAGCATTTGAGCCGTCGGTGAACCAGATCTGCATGTTATCTGGTGCTTCTGCCGGTGTAGTCCACCTTTCGTCCCTGGATGGAAGGTGAACCTCAAAACTTTTATGAAATCTGTCGAATGTTCTTGAGTTTTGTGCCATTTTCAACCCCGACTTTATTGTATTCTAGTTGTTATACCCAAGTTTATATAACATACAGTTGGTCAACTTAGTGTCGGAACCTTTGAAAGTCTTGTCCTTAAAGCTATTTGCCCAATCAAAAACAAAAACCAGCCGAGTGCAAGTTTTACGAGGAAGTCATGTTGGAAAAAAGCGATCGATCTACAACCAGCTAAATGGAATCAGCTGTGTAAAAAAAGAAGCTATCTAGGAAATCTCGGAGCTTGTCAACTTTTGTGAGCCGGATTCGCCGCGGAAGATGGAACAAACAATTTTCAATATCTTCCACGAGTTTTCAAAAAATCTCAAAAACTGATAATGTGAAAATAGCTATTTTACTCGATTTATTGAGATATGAGGCCCTGATAATCTATTATACATTTGGATACGCAGAGGGGCAAGATTCTGAGAAACTTTCTGTGGTTATATCTAAATTTGAAGCTCTGTAGCATTTTGGAAATAATGCTACTGTTTTGTTTTGTCTTTTGCCACTTTTTGCTCTGCTTACCTTAGTTCAATCCAGTGAAATTAAATACAGCTCATTTATCATAAAACCTTCTTTAATCATATTAACTTTAAAGACAATTGCCATGTAGTCACTGGTCACTAATCACTTTTCATATTGATCATAGGCATCTTAATTAACTTCTTTCTTCCTGTTTTGCGGCACTGGCTGCAAAGAAACCATACATTCGATCTTTTTGCTAAGTCGAAACTGAATCACATCACATAAATAATTATCCAATCTAGAATACCTACCTCATAGTTACGGCCGAGCATGGAACGAATGTCTCTTGATGTCTTCTGTGAATTTGAAGGTCTAATTGACTAATTAACAGAACTTTTGTGCTCGTTCATTGCTATGTTGTTTTGGTTTCTAAAGTGAGGTTAGTGATTCAACTTGGCTGATCTCTACGTCTACATGTTGCCATATTTCCCTGGAGTTGTTCGGAGTAACAAGGTTGCAGAGCGAAAGGCATATTCTTCTGTTTGTTCAGCATAAATATTTCCTGTTCTTAAGTTGGTACTTGGTCTCTTGGTTGACATTTGATTCCCATTTCTAAGAGGGGATATTAGTACGATCTGGTACGATCCTTCCGATTCTTTCTTTTCCGAATCCGACCTCTGACTGGTAACCAGCTGGGGACTATTTGCACCTGTTGTCGATCAGGCCGTTATTATGGCGGCGATGCATTATCAAATTTATTGTTTCATTTCTTATGATTAGGCCTTAAGGGCTATGGAGACCTTGTTGGGGGAGTCTTGGTGAGTTGGATTTCTTTGTAACCTTGGGACTTGTGCTGAACCATTGTTCTCCATTTCAGATACCTTTTTTTGTGTGGTTTTTTTTACTTAAAGTCACGTTGTTGGATTAAAATAAGACCGACGCTATGTGGTCTCTATTTTCAACTATCTAATTTTAAGGAACTCTCTATGGCTCATAGAGGTAAGGTATTTAAAAATTAATTTGATTGAGTCTGAAAGTGCCATTTCACTTAACAGAGTTTTTCCGGGAGATATTATTCTCACGTTTCGTTGGATCTGTCACCATCATTCATCTGTGGCACCCTTGGAAATAAGCTTCATCAAGCACAGCTGGAATTTTGCCCACTTGATAGCTGAGTATGACTGACACCCCTACCTGTTGTTTCATTGCTTGATGAGTACCAGTACAAGAGGTGTAACGATGCAGTGAGTTTATCCAACTTTAATTTTCATACATATTTGATTGATTTAATATTCTCAAAGTTAATTATATTCTCGATTTATTTTAAACTACTGATTTATCGTTATGTACAACTGTAGGGCCAAGGCCTAACGATTAATTCTCGTTTACCCAACTTGGGTGTTTGCGGCTGAAGATTCATGAATTTTCCCCGGCGCTTTTAATTATTATTAATATTTCGAGGTATGCGTTTATTGCCTTACACTACAGTTTTTTTCAACGTTTTAAATTGAGTATTTTGTATTCCTAAAGGTACTGTTTCAGCTTGATAATTCTTTCGTCAACTCATCGAGTTAATTTCCCTTTCATACTTTTCAACTTTTCTAATCTTTATTTTTGAAGTGTAACCTAATTCTCGACTTAATTAGATCAATATCTGGTCTATAAATATTATTAGTTCATAAGATAATCCAACAACACACTCATTTTTTTTGTAAACACTCAAGCCCTCCTCCAAAACTTGGTTTCCAAATAAACATTTTTGTTTAACATAAGTATTTTTATTGGTTGATTTCCCCAAGCACAGTTTGAGAGTCTTTACAACATTTTGCATTTTCTTCATTAAGTCACAGTTAATGAAGTGGCGCCCTGATTTGTTTGGAATGCACGAAAGAACCCATGAACCCAGCTCTCCATTAATTGACTGCCGTAAGTATTAGTGGCCTTTGACAAAAAGGTGGCTATACAAATTTGGCGCCCAACGTGGGGCAAGAGAAATCTTTTGTGCATCTAAATAAATTGCTTCTAAATAAATTAAATTGCTTGGGTGGATCAATCAATGATACTAGGTTTTCAAAGGAAAAAATATCACTCAGTCTAAGTCTTTTAAATTTTAAAAACTTGCAATTTTATCAATCTTTTTCACTTTTTATATTTTCTACTTTCAAATAATTAAAAATGGCAGAAACTTTCAGACCAAATCACCTTTTGGATTATGAATTAGAATATGAGTTGAAAATCAGGTCCTATGTCACTACTAGGTCCGTTGCGGATAAGAGAAAAATGCTCAGCACTTTATTGTCTAAAGAGTCCAGCTCCCAAGTCTCTCATATTAGTAGGTCGATAGTTGATCAATTGAGTTTTGATTCGGAAAAGGTTGAAATTGATAAAACTGTCAAATCTATTTCTGACATTATTTCGGAATTTGAGGGTAGTCCCCAAGACTCAACATTTATGAGAATGAAATCCCGACTATGTCACGTTTCCAATAGAATTCGTAGGTTGTCAGGACTTGAGGACGAAGCACTGTTATATCAACAGGAAGCTATGGCTAGTTGTTTAGCGTTAGAGGGTGATTTATTTGAAAAAGCCTCATCTAAAGAAGCTGATGCAGCTAATATGTCATGTTCCACTTCATTCCAGCAACCTATTATTCATGTCGCAGCACCAGTTGTGAATTGTTCTGGGAATATTCCCGCTATAGGTGATTGGCAGGTGAAATTTAATGGGGATGGTAGAAACTTATATAACTTTCTAGAAAGAATCTCTGAACTGGCACAATCCAGAAAAGTAAAAGAGGAGGATTTATTTTTGTCTGCAGCTGAACTTTTTGTAGGGGACGCATTCATTTGGTACAAAAGTGTTAAGGGGTCTTTAGAAGACTGGCAATCTCTTGTTTCTCATTTAAAGAAAGATTTTCTCCACTCAGATATAGAGGATGATTTGTGGGAGCAAATTAAGCACCGTAAGCAAAAGCGCTCGGAATCTGTAGCTGTCTTCATTGCTCACATGCAAAATCTTTTTTCACGTTTATCTAGTAGGCCTGCAGAATTCACCAAAGTCAAGAATATTAAGAGAAATCTTCTTCCTGAGTATATTACCCAGCTTGCTTTAGCCGATATCAACTCTGTAGAGGAGTTATCAAAACTTTGTCGAAAGCTTGAGGAGGCGTCATATTTACGTAATAAAGGTAATGTTACCAACATCACTGAACTTTGTGACTTAGAGATACGATCTGCAGAAAATACAAACTCCCGTGAGCCATTCAATAATAATCCCTCTACCAGTCAAAATTCACAATCCCGTCCAAACTTTCAGGTGAAGAGAAATTCCAGGTATTCCAATCCGAGTAGGTTTCCTAATAATGGTCCTTTTTTTAATCCTCATTCCTCTCAAAGAAGTGGTAATTCCAGACCTACCCCTAAAGAAATCAAGTGTTGGAATTGCGATATGCCAAATCATTCTTTTCATGATTGCCGGCTAAAGAGAACTTTATTTTGTTTCAAGTGTGGTCACAAAGGAGTCAAGTCCACTTCCTGTCCCAAGTGTCGAAAAAACTGAACTCTGTGCAATTTCGAGGCAATTGCACCAAGTCTCTACAAAAGCCCTCAGCAATATATTTCAGTCCCTCTGAGTGGAAGCAATGGTTGCAAGTTGTGTCCAATTTTTATAAAAAGTCTTTCACTGATGAACTATCTCCTCTTTTCATCCAAAAACCCTGTGACAATCGTCCTTATATTTCCGTAAAATTATTTGATACTGACATTTCAGTTTTGTTGGATTCTGGGGCGACAGCTTCTGTAGTAGGTCAAAAGGGTCTTGATATTCTGCAGCGTTTTAATTTGAAAATCTACCCTGCTTCTCTGAAAAGTATAAGTACAGCGGATGGTACCCCTAAATCAGTGGATGGATTGGTAGATCTCCCAATCATTATTGACAATACTTGTCAGGTTGTTACCGCGTTAGTAGTGCCTTCATTACCTCACCATTTTATATTTGGGTGTGACTTTGCTCGTCAGTTTAAACTATCAGTGAATTTTTTGAATAATTCTTGGCAAGTTTCCAGTGGACCAATGAATTCTTCTATAGAGGTACTCAATGGTTTTTCCTTTTCTGATTTTTCAAGTTTATGCTCTTTAGATGACCTTCCAGAATTTCGTAAAAGTCAGGCTAAAAAACTCATTTCTTCTTTTGATCAGATTGATAGTAAAGACCGTATTGGCAGGACTGATAAATTAACCCTTACAATAGATACCGGTGATGCTAGGCCTTTCCATAAGCGTTCTTTTCCAATGTCACCCTACATGTTACAAATTCTCAATAAAGAGATCGATGAGATGTTGAGCTTAGGAGTCATAGAACCGTGTCAAAGCCCATGGTCTTCACCAGTACTTCTTGTCAAAAAATCGAATGGAGAGTTTAGATTGTGTTTTGATGGTCGAGCCCTAAATGAGGTGACCAAGTATGATTCTTATTGCCTTCCTAATATTGACAGAATTTTAACTTCCTTAAGAAATGCTAAATTTATATCTTCCATTGATTTACGAAAGGCTTTTTGGCAAATTCCCTTGGATGAATCTTCGAAAGATAAAACTTCCTTTAATATACCAGGTCGAGGTTCTTTCAGATTTCACGTCGTTCCATTTGGACTATGTAATGCTGCTCAGACCCAGCAAAGGCTAGTCGATGCTATCTTTGGTCCCAAATATGAACCTTTTGTGTTCACATATCTTGACGATATTTTGATTTGCAGCCCTGATTTTGATCATCATGTAAAACTTCTTGATGAAGTAAGGAATAAATTGAAGGAGGCTAACTTGACAATCAATTTAAAAAAGTGTGAATTCTTCAAAACCACTTTAAAATTTTTAGGCTATATTGTTGGTTCAAACAGCCTCCGTACAGACCCTGATAAGGTTGCTGCAATGATCAATTATCCTCGTCCTAAAACCGCTACTGAAGTGAAAAGATTCATTGGTCTATGCTCCTGGTACAGACGTTTTATAAAAGACTTTTCCACTCTAGTGTCACCAATAAATGATTTACTGAAAGGCCGTAAGAAATCTCAATCTATAACTTGGACAGAGTCTGCCGAATCTTCTTTTCTTGAAATTAAAAAGTTATTAGTTAGTGCCCCTATTTTATCGCAGCCTGATTTTTCTAAACCTTTTGTTATACAGTCTGATGCTAGTAACACTGGTCTTGGTGGTTGCCTCACTCAGGAATTTGATGGTGAGGAAAAGGTCATCGCTTATGCAAGCAGATCACTTTCAAAAACGGAAAGAAACTACTCTGTCATAGAACGGGAATGCCTGGCGGTTTTATTTTGTTTAGAAAGATTCAGAATGTGGATTGAGGGAGCTCCGAAATTCGAAGTTATTACTGATTGTTACTCACTTCTTTGGCTCAATAATTTGAAAAATCCTACTGGAAAGTTAGCTCGTTGGGTTGTTCGTTTAAGACAACACCATTTTGATTTTGAGCACCGTAAGGGTGTCGATAATGTTATTCCTGATGCCTTATCTCGAATTCACGGTGACGAAAGTACCCCTGGAAATTCTGGTCTACCTAATATCTCTCTTCTTAATCCTTTTAATATTGATATCGATCGCATTGATAAGTGGTATGGTGATTTAAGAGAAAAAATTGTTGCCTCCCCAGACAGTTATCCTCAGTGGAAAGTAGAGTCAGAATTTATCTATAAATTTGTTCCACACACTCTTCCCCCAAATCAGAATCTCCCAGAATGGAAATTAGTAGTTCCTTCCCCACAATATGATGAAGTTATCAATCATTGTCACACTCCACCCACATCCGGACATTTTGGCTTTTACAAGACACTCAGCCGGATACAAGAATATTACTATTGGCCCAAAATGAGAAAATACGTTCTTAAATTCATCAAAGCCTGTTTAGTGTGTGGTGCTCAAAAGTCTCCCAATACTGCAAGAATGGGTCTTATGGGTAAAGAAAAAATCATAGATTCCCCTTTTCAATGTATTGCCATCGATTTTGTAGGTCCATTTCCCCGTTCAAAGCGAGGTTATAAGTGGCTTTTTGTCATAGAGGATTGGTTTTCGAAATATACCCTTTTGTATCCACTAAGAGATTCTAAGACACCTCAGGTTGAGAAGATATTGGAGAATAATGTTTTTCTGTGTTTTGGCTGCCCACAAATTCTGATCTGCGACAATGGCCCTCAGTTTATTTCAAAAAGTTTTAACAATCTCTGTAAGAAATATCATATTAAAGTCTGGCATAATGCGGTTTATTCTGCTCAATGTAACTTTGTGGAACGAAATAATCGAACTATAGGTACTGCTATCAGGAGTTATACTACTGATCATTCTGATTGGGACAAAGAGTTATCATCAATTCAATTTGCGATTAATTCATCTAAGAATGAAGTCACTCATTTTACCCCTTCCTATCTTGTTTATGGTAGGCATGTTCCCCTTTCTGGTAGTTTCTATTCAGATCCTGATTTGAGGGATAATAAAGATTTGGAAATTACCCCAGGTGATAGGGATTCGTATGCTTCACATTTGAGTCATCTCAAAGATATTTTCGTAGGTGTAAGGAAGAGACTTCATGCCGCTTATGAAAGAAACTCTAAGTCTTACAATCATAGGAAGAGAGAATTTTCGTTCAAGGTGGGTGACTATGTTTGGAGAAGAAACTACGTTTTGTCAAATGCTGCCAATCAATTTTCTGCGAAATTAGCCCCTAAGTATACGCTGTCAGTTGTTCACAGGAAATTGTCGAATCTAGTTTATGATTTAAAAAATGTTAATGGTTCAAAAGCTGGAAAATGGCATATAAAGGACCTTAAGGCTTATTCTGGTGTCGATGAGGATGCTTCCTGTGATGTGGAAGATTCTGAGTGATTTTGGTTCTTTTTTTTGAACTATTTTATTTCTAGTTTATAGTTGGTACGATAAGGAATTTTGGTAATCTTATTGATAGATTAGTCCCTTTATAATATGATCTAAATTTCCCTGTAACCCTGCTTCAATTTCATACCGGTCCCTGAATTGAATAAAATTTCTAATTTTCCCTGAATTGAATAAAATTTCTAATTTTCCCTGAATTGAATAAAATTTCTAAATCTCCCTGAATTATGTAAATAATTTCCCTGTAGGATACAGGCTTCATGATTCCTTTTTTTTGTGATTTGACGGATTTCTAATTTTCTTGGTCAAGACCCACACTTTTAAGTAACTTACCCAATTGTGACTGATACCCGATTTTGACTTCCCTAATTTGTCCCTTTCAAAAGGCGTATGATACACGTAGATATCAAATCCAAGTATTTTGAATTAGAATTCTTATCGTCAAATCATTACAAACTTCATGAATAGTTTAATAGTTGGTCTTATAGAATTTTTTTGTTTCTTTGAAAAATATACTATCGAGATAGTCTATTTTTTTATCTGGACGGGGGTAGTGTAGCATTTTGGAAATAATGCTACTGTTTTGTTTTGTCTTTTGCCACTTTTTGCTCTGCTTACCTTAGTTCAATCCAGTGAAATTAAATACAGCTCATTTATCATAAAACCTTCTTTAATCATATTAACTTTAAAGACAATTGCCATGTAGTCACTGGTCACTAATCACTTTTCATATTGATCATAGGCATCTTAATTAACTTCTTTCTTCCTGTTTTGCGGCACTGGCTGCAAAGAAACCATACATTCGATCTTTTTGCTAAGTCGAAACTGAATCACATCACATAAATAATTATCCAATCTAGAATACCTACCTCATAGTTACGGCCGAGCATGGAACGAATGTCTCTTGATGTCTTCTGTGAATTTGAAGGTCTAATTGACTAATTAACAGAACTTTTGTGCTCGTTCATTGCTATGTTGTTTTGGTTTCTAAAGTGAGGTTAGTGATTCAACTTGGCTGATCTCTACGTCTACATGTTGCCATATTTCCCTGGAGTTGTTCGGAGTAACAAGGTTGCAGAGCGAAAGGCATATTCTTCTGTTTGTTCAGCATAAATATTTCCTGTTCTTAAGTTGGTACTTGGTCTCTTGGTTGACATTTGATTCCCATTTCTAAGAGGGGATATTAGTACGATCTGGTACGATCCTTCCGATTCTTTCTTTTCCGAATCCGACCTCTGACTGGTAACCAGCTGGGGACTATTTGCACCTGTTGTCGATCAGGCCGTTATTATGGCGGCGATGCATTATCAAATTTATTGTTTCATTTCTTATGATTAGGCCTTAAGGGCTATGGAGACCTTGTTGGGGGAGTCTTGGTGAGTTGGATTTCTTTGTAACCTTGGGACTTGTGCTGAACCATTGTTCTCCATTTCAGATACCTTTTTTTGTGTGGTTTTTTTTACTTAAAGTCACGTTGTTGGATTAAAATAAGACCGACGCTATGTGGTCTCTATTTTCAACTATCTAATTTTAAGGAACTCTCTATGGCTCATAGAGGTAAGGTATTTAAAAATTAATTTGATTGAGTCTGAAAGTGCCATTTCACTTAACAGAGTTTTTCCGGGAGATATTATTCTCACGTTTCGTTGGATCTGTCACCATCATTCATCTGTGGCACCCTTGGAAATAAGCTTCATCAAGCACAGCTGGAATTTTGCCCACTTGATAGCTGAGTATGACTGACACCCCTACCTGTTGTTTCATTGCTTGATGAGTACCAGTACAAGAGGTGTAACGATGCAGTGAGTTTATCCAACTTTAATTTTCATACATATTTGATTGATTTAATATTCTCAAAGTTAATTATATTCTCGATTTATTTTAAACTACTGATTTATCGTTATGTACAACTGTAGGGCCAAGGCCTAACGATTAATTCTCGTTTACCCAACTTGGGTGTTTGCGGCTGAAGATTCATGAATTTTCCCCGGCGCTTTTAATTATTATTAATATTTCGAGGTATGCGTTTATTGCCTTACACTACAGTTTTTTTCAACGTTTTAAATTGAGTATTTTGTATTCCTAAAGGTACTGTTTCAGCTTGATAATTCTTTCGTCAACTCATCGAGTTAATTTCCCTTTCATACTTTTCAACTTTTCTAATCTTTATTTTTGAAGTGTAACCTAATTCTCGACTTAATTAGATCAATATCTGGTCTATAAATATTATTAGTTCATAAGATAATCCAACAACACACTCATTTTTTTTGTAAACACTCAAGCCCTCCTCCAAAACTTGGTTTCCAAATAAACATTTTTGTTTAACATAAGTATTTTTATTGGTTGATTTCCCCAAGCACAGTTTGAGAGTCTTTACAACATTTTGCATTTTCTTCATTAAGTCACAGTTAATGAAGTGGCGCCCTGATTTGTTTGGAATGCACGAAAGAACCCATGAACCCAGCTCTCCATTAATTGACTGCCGTAAGTATTAGTGGCCTTTGACAAAAAGGTGGCTATAGCTCATTGTAGCCCTGCCAAGAACCTTGTTTACGAAAACCATTTTTTTTAAACGTGAACAGCTATCGGAAAAAAACGATTGATAATTTATAACACCTTCAAGGCAATTGGCCTCAACATGTGACTTCAAAGAAAAAGAGGTTCTGATACGGGACCGAATTGTTTTGGGTGTAAAAGATCTAAGTATTCTGGAATACTGCTTCAATATCCTGATTTAAAATTATCAGAGGCTATTAAAATCTGTCGCTCGAAGAAATCGAGTGTGGTGACTAAAAAGGAAATCTATAGAGACCTGGTTACTGTTGATGCAATTCAAGGACAGTACGGGTGGAAAAATGGTGCTCAAGTGCATTCAGCTAGTGGATCGAATGTCCAAAGATTTGAAGCAGGAAGTCAACGACGTCCAGGCTATCAGGAAAACAGATATATGGAAAGGCGATAATAATCAAGATTTTCATAATGCAGGTAAAATAAACTGTTTTCGATCATTTTGCAGCATTTACGGTTAACGAAGATTTTGTCCTCGTAACAAAGAGGCTCGCGTTAATCAAATCACACATGGTTTTTCTGAATCATCTGAGCTCGCATCTGAGTCACTTCAGATCAATCCAGAGAACAATCTGGACTATCACAAGTACGGATATTAATGCAATTAAGTGGTTTGAATATCTCAATTCCAATGGGGTTAAAGAAAAAGTGAAAATAGACAGTGGAAGTATGGTGAATACTTCGAAGAACTCGAACTTTACTGCGTTGAATATTTCTCAAAAAAGTATGTCCAAGTCTTCAACCCTTTCTTTCTACTTTGGTCATGAAATTGGTATTTTGGGACAGATCTCTTTGGACTGTGAATTTGATGAAAAGGTTGGGAAGATGCCGTTCCATATTTTAGAAAGTCCAACTCAGTGATCTATTTTGAGACATTCTGCGTGCAGTATTTTGGTATTCTTCCAGACAAATCACGAACGATTTATTCGCTATCTAGTAGAGCTAATCAGTCACTCGAAAACATGTTAGTGAGCCTAATGATTGGGTTCATCCCATAGTTATTGTGCCAAAGGCATATGACGACGATAGGATTTGTATGGATCCTACGAAGCTTAATCACTTTGTAAAAAGAGGACTCTTCTAGACTCCCACGCAAGATCATATGTTTTCTCAGCTAGCTGGGTTTAAATATTTCACACGGCTGTTTGCCTCGTCAGCTTTCCTTCAACTTCCGTTGACACATGTAAGCTCATTGTTATGAACAATTAGAACTTGTTTCGGAAGATATCGCTATCTTGGACGTGGACGTGGACTTTCATATGGAGTGTCTGCTGCGCCTGAGTTTTTTCAGAGATGCATCCATGAAATTCTGGAAGGTGTTCAATGACAGGTATCATATTTTGATGACATCTTAGTATACGGACAAACATTGGAAGAACACAACCGTAGTCTGCAATCTGTATTTCTAAGAATCAAAAACACTGAATTAAGTCTGAATCTATCCAAATCAAGATTAAGTGTTACAAGCGTGAGATTTCTGGGACACATCATCAGCGATCATGGCATTTCCCCTGATGAAAAAAAAACCAGTGCTATTCGCAGATGAAGTATCCCCTGTTTTTGGGTGTGAGAGTTCCAGCTTTCATCTATCTTGAGCAAAAATCCTTTAAAATTGAAAGCGACTATAGACCACTTGTAGACATTTTGAATAAGTTTTTAGTAGAAATGTCTCCACGCTTACTAAGACCAGTCCTGAGACTTCTTAAATATCGTTTTACATTAGTACAGGGTTCACGCGAGGGTGTGGGACAAAATTTCTCTATGTGTTCTTCAGGGAAATTCGAGTCAGAAATGTCCTATGAAGATGTGTCCAGAAATGCTTCATTACAGAGCTACAGGTTGTTGAAGTTTTACTTTTAATTATGTTTTTCTAAATAATATTTGAACCATTGTCAGTATTTTGACATAAGTTGGTATCTGGGAGTTACTTGACTTGCGAAATTTGAATATGGCTCTAACTTGTAGAGGACGCCACCTACACCTATTTTTCCTGTTATATACGGTCATAACTTTTTTTGACGTACCTGCATTTTTAAACAATGAAACAGATTTATTTGTATCTTCTATGCAGAAAAAGTATACTTGTTGAAAGTGGTTACGTGCAAGCTTTCTCGGGATATTCGTATTTGAAATAAAAAACACCTGCGATTTTGAAAATATGGCGGATAAGTTATAGAATATTTTGTATGATTGCTATATATAAAACGATAAAATTCAAGGAGTGTGTGATGTGAACAACAACTTTTAAAGAAAAATTATAAAATATAGAATTTGAAAAAATATTAGGGAAAAAAAACTTCATCAACCTGTAGCTTTGAAACAAAGCATTTGCGGACCCATGTTCAAAGAACATTTTCAACTCAAATTTACCCAAAAAAAACGTAGTGGAATCTTGTCCCTTACATCGCGGGACACCCTGTATACAGTGTATCCCAAATTCGTTTCTTTATACAGGGATCTTCGCTCCTATTATACCTACATCAAAGGTTAAATGGGGAAAGTTTTAGAGGAAACTTAGTGCATTCGATATTCGGTTCCAGATTTGCGATCGGTCAATTGGTTTTGGAAATATCGGCGAAAAACCGAAAATGGCGGATTTGTTTTTTGCCAGTCAGTCTGAAACGGCTAATTGGACAGCTATGAAAATGTGACATTATCCGGACACTTTTTTAAGACGAATAAAATGGTGTGCATGACATGTCTCAATCGTTTTTTGTTTTCCCGCAACCCGCCTCAACTTTCATTTTTCTTATGGCCGCCATATTGGATTTTTCGATTTTTGGGGAGAGTGTGAAATTTCCAGTCTGGTGATGTCCCACAAGTGCATAAAAGATTTAAGTATCATCGAAATATCACACTTCGTAGCTGGGACTCAATCTTTTCTAAGAAGGCCATGATTTATTTGTCGCAAAACATCATTAATAGGTACTGTATCAACCTAACGTCACCTTATTTGGTGTGCACGTCACCTTATTTGGTGTGCAGCGAACGTGTTAAACTCGTTGAATTTTCAATAGAACACGGACGTAATAAATGACTTCTCAACGAGTCTATGAGTGTAAAATCATTGTTTATTCAATCAACACTTTAGCTGAATAACTTACAGGTAGATACAAATATATTGAAAATGAAAATACTGTAATGTGTTCTCAACTGTCTCGGTATTGATTTACAAGTTTTCAAAATGACGTCCATTTGCATCGAGGCATTTTTGACAATTAGTAACTGTTTTTCGTACAACCCTCGCAAGAATGTTTCTGTTGATATTTTGTAAATGTGTCAAAAACTCTTTGTCTCGGGATTTCTATAGTCGCAGGAGGATCAAATTCATAGACCTCATTCCTTGTATGATCCCAGAGATAAAAGTCTAAGGGAGCAAGGTCGGGGGATCAGGGAGGCCAGGGTATTGTACCATTTATTGTAATGATCCTTTCCTCAAACTGCTCTATCAAGAAGTTCCTGACTTGAATGATGTTGTGAGCCGGACATCCATCCTGTTGAAACCAGGTTCTTCTGAACTCATCTTCGGTTAGAGTAGCTCGTAATGCGAGCACAACCTGATTTCGCAAAAGCTCTATGTACCTCTGTCCGTTTAGGTCGTAGTCAAATGAAAATGGTCCTATAAGTCGATTTTCTGAAATGATTGATTGATAGTTGCCCAATTGAGAAAGGTAAGTTGGATTAAATTACCAATGACCCCACACCAAACGTTAAATCCAAATCTGGTCTGTAGACGTCTCGCTGCAACTTCGTGAGGGTTTTCCACAGCCTAATGACGAGTGTTGTGCTTATAAAAACTGCACAATTCGTAAACCTACTTTCATCGGACCACAACACATGATTAACAAAATCGGGATTGTCATTACACTTCCTTGTATACCACTCACAGAAGCGCATTCGTCTTGGAAAATCAGTTTCTTTAACTTCTTGAACTACTGTGGGTCTGTATGGATGGTACTTATTCTTTTTTAGCACTCTCTCTACTCTTGATTTTTACACACCAATTTCCCGTCCTACAGTTCTTACCGATTAACTAGGGTTTTCGTTGACAGCTTGTGAAATGTTTCTGTTGCGATTTTCATTTTCAATGATGTATCCGCTTCTAGGTTGTTCGAAGGCCCCAAAGCTGATCAAATTAACAACCATTTTTCTGAATTGGGTTTTATGAGGCTGCCGTCGTTCGGGGTACATCTCCAAATACCTTGCTGAGGTAATGTCGGCATTTCTCTGTGACTGCAAGTACAGCGCTAACATATCCAACTTTTCTTCATTCGAATAAGGAATACCGGGCATTTTTAATAGGTTCCGACAATTTGTTTATTAGATTTATTATTTTAATGACAGAGAAGCGTACTACCATTTACGTAAACACAACTTTAATACTGAATTATTATTTGCGGGATGTTATAGACCACAACGCCATCTTTCGGCAGAATTATTGAACGACATATCAGAGCCTCCTAGTAATTTGCTTATAAACCAGTTTTCTGTCAAATAAATCATGGCCTCTCTAGAAGAGATTGAGTCCTAACTTCGAAATGTGATATTCCGAAGATACTTGAATCTTTTATGCACTTGTGAGACATCACTAGACTGGAAATTTTACACTCTTTCCAAAAATCGAAAAATCCAATATGGTGGCCATAAGAAAAATGAAACCTGAGGCGGGTTTGCGGGAAAACAGAAGACGATTGAGACATGTCATACACACCATTTTATTCGTCTTAAAAAAGTGTCCACAAAATGTCACATTTTCATAGCTGTCCAATTAGCCGTTTCGGATTCACTGGCATAAAAACAAAATCCGCCATTTTCGTTTTTTCACCGATATTTCCAATTCCAAACTAATAGACAAGTTGCTTAGAGAGTTGAGTTTTATCAAAAGACTTAACATTACAGAACCTATATTTATTTTCACTAATTGAAATAAATGCGTTTTTTGCAAAAAAAATCGCCATTTTATCTGAAACTATTAGATATACGTATAAAATATCCTATAGAAAGCTACCTTAATTTTTTTATTCAAAATTCATTTCTGAAATAATATACAGCGTGTTCCATTTAATTTTGAAAAGTTTGGTCAAATATATACATCATACTAGAGAATAGGTGCGACTAACTACAGGAGATAGTTCTGCATGAAAAAATAATGACAGTTTGCTGTATAAACATATGTTCGCGAATGCTCCGTTTTTTCTTTAAAAAATTGAGATCATTACCCGTATGCGCGCCACTGATGAGCATAAAATTCTTAATTGCATATCAAAAAATGCTCAAACACTATCTCTTAAAACCCACTAAGTTTCATCTGCATATCTCCACCGGTTTCAGAGCAATCAATAAATCTTCAGTTTTTAACAAAAACTCCAACCTCTCAAAAAACGAGGCATTCGCGGAAATATTATGTTTATATAGCGAACTGTCATTATTTTTTTCATTCAGATTTGGCCCCTTGACCTTAATTCTATCCTCGACAGATCAAGTGTCATTCTCATTTGTCATTTTGACTACACAAGGATTATAAAGTCAAACCGGTCCAATTCAAAATTTTAAATTCGTACTTTCGATTAAAAAGGGTGATTCTAAGTCATCGAAACCCTTTGGTTGCTAGCTTGAAGCAATCTCAAAGATTTAAAAATAAAAAACATAAACTCAAAAACTTTTGGTCACATCACAAAATTTTTGACAACTTGTGTATGGGATTTCCATTCATCCCTCCTCCACCTCCAATGCCGCCTGTGGCCACTTAATAAAAAACCTACCAATAAAAACTTCAAAACTCCGCAAAATTCTAAATTCCTTTTCGACTACTTAATAAAAAACTTGCAATAAAAATGTCATTTCGGATTAATTATTCCGCTAGTCTTTCTCTTTCTACCTCTTTCCAAAAAACTACCATATTGAAAATGCTCTTCCTCAAATGGTGACCCAGTTGAATAATAGGGAAAGAGTCTCATCAAGAAACTGGTCCCGAAGAAACGACTAAACGTATTTGTCATTTTGAAGTAACGAAAACATCAACCATTATCTGTGATCATTTGTTTATGTGGTGATATGTGTTGGTTTTTGTGAATTCAAAATTCAAACTAGAATTAGACATCATCAGGCGATGGAAAGGTGTGTGATAAAATCACAATATTGAATTACTAAACAAGTATATTGTTTTAGATTTATCACTCGAACTCCCAAGATATTTGAAAAACAGAAAGATGTACCGGTTGCTGTTGCCAATACAAGTGTGGCATTGGAAACAAGTACTCGAACAAATATAAGTATGGAAATTGAAAGCAGTGAAAAAGAGCATGAACAAGAAGTGGCCGCATCTTTATGAAGCTGAGCCAACAAAAGTGAAAAAGAAAAAGGTGTATGGACAGAAGATCGAAAAAGAATATCGTCGTGCAAAGTATGTCACACAACGATAAAGGGAGGTGTAAGGCATATTCAACGACCCATGCAGAGAACCAGCAACATTTACAATAAAGAAAACGCAGAAAATACCTCAAGAATACAAAATTATTGCTCCACCGCTAGTAATGATGAACAATTGCAAAAATCCGTTGAAAGGGTTGAATTGAAAATCTTGGGATCTGTACAGGAGCATAATCTTCCATTTCTGATTATGGACCATTTGGTATAACTATACTAGTTAGTATATTCCCAGATTCGCAAATAGCAAAAGGAATAAAATGTGGTCGTGCAAAAGCCAATAAACTAACCGCAGATTGCTTGGCACAAGAACAAATCGCCATAATATCCCAGAAATTCAATCAACCTTTTCAATAATTATCGATGAAACAACAGATATTACAACACATAAATCCTTGGTTATGATAGGAAGGTATTTTGCCACATGCAGAATAGATGTAGGGATATTTTTATAGGTCTCTTAAGAGTACGAGATTGTATTGCTCAATGACTTTTCAACTCAATTTGTGAACACGCGTACCTCGCTGCAAGACTAGTGACGTCAAGCCAATCAGAGAGCGTTTCGACCGTTTCCAATAATATTATTATTTTTATCGCCGATTTTATACTGAAAGAATTATTGGATTTTTTCAAACTTCACAGATGTTATAACGGGATTATTTTCTGTAGTTTAATGATAACTTGACACGTTTTAATTTTTTTTGTGAACTTTCCTATTCAGAAACTTGAAAATATTTTCCAGGTTTTTCTCTTGGCCGTTTAAGTAATAGAATTTTTTGCCTTAAGCCTCTATGATGGATAGTTTCCGGGATATGGCCGCTCGCTATCCGTGACTGAACATCCTGTACATTTTATTAGAACACTCTTGATGACAGACATTTATTTCTTCTACTATGTAAACTTCTCCATATATTTTTTTGATGAAAATCGCAAGTAATAAACGAACATATTATTCCATTGGATTAATATACTACACTTTTCACAAAAGCACCTGCCTAGCCAACCCATCAAACGGATGGTCTAAATTGAAAAAAATGAATCAAAGCGCGAAAATTTACGACCAACTGGCATATTTTCTTCAGCTTAAGCGGCAGCGTGGTGTACTGTTGAATGTTGCGCTGCACGGGTATAGTCTCCTCCTACGATGGTTTGTTGGTTCATACATAATTTGCTTTGAATATTGCAAACGTTGTTCAATTACACCCGGACGGTTGACGACTGGCACCCGTTAATTGGCTTTCACAAATGATTTTATTTTTGACCAAATAATCTCAATTGGGCTCAGCATTGGCGAATACGGTGCGAGTCTGAGGGATGTGGCACCTGTCGAATTATCCACATCTTCCAGATGGGTATGATATGGAGCATTGTCAAACACTATGACCAGATCTCCTAACTGATTCCCTTGGTTTGACCAGATGTCAAGATGTCAGATGAACGAGCCTCGTTGCTCCTCCATAGTGATCACACCCACTGCGGAAATAGTGCCAATGATCTGCACATAAGGGCCTTTAGATGCCGGCAACTGTTGGACTGATCTATTTCCTCTCCTTGCTCGTCCTCTGCTCCGCCGACAAAAAAGGTTGAAACTAGTTTCATCAATCCAAACTAATTGTTTTTCTTCTTGAATGAAATTATCTAGACATCGTACATATTCAGAGCGCTTAGCTCGATTCTCTCCAGAATTCATCGTGGCTGACTCAAAATGGCTGTTTTTCATTGTATACTGTCTTCCTCGTTAGTAGTTTCCGATTATCGAAACTGACACCTGAAGGTTGAGATGCTGTTGAATTTTTTCTCGAGTTTCTTTCAGGGTTATTGTGCCATTTTCCTCTATCCATGAGATTATGAGGTCAACTTCGAGTTCAGTTAAACATTTTGGTTTGTTACCCCCTCTTTTATTCATTTGCGGATGACCAGAGCGTATCCAATTTGACGCAGTCTTGTAATTCCCAAGCCTTTTGCCAGAACCCCCCAATGGTTCCCCTTATTCGCACAAGTCACTATTCTTTCTCGGTCTCGGTTGGAGTGCATTCAATATATCTTTCTTTCGATAACCTCTTTATCGTAGCAATCTTGTCTGCAAATTGGACATCTAACATTGTCATCTGCATCGAAAAGCGGCTCAGTATATTCCAATAGTACGATTCTCAATCTCAATCCATTCATTGATGGACAAGGACTTTTACGAGTTGGTGGTAGACTATCAAACCCCGATTATCCATATTCCAAAAAACACCCTATTTTACTATCAAATAAACATCATATAACCAAATCAATATTCGAATTCGAACACATTTCATTGCTGCACGCCGGCCCTCAACTTTCATTGTCTCATATAAGAGAAACTTTCTGGCCAATATCGGGACGAAATCTTGCCCGACAAACATTTAAAAACTGTATACGGTGTGCACGATATAATTTGACCAATAAAATTTTGAAACGCTCAATTACATTTGATAAAGTCGCAATAACATTTGATTGTTCTCAATTATTACATTCAAATTCTCTTAATTACATTTTGATATTATTCCCAATTCATTACAATGCGCATTTCTGAACCCAAGCAGATGTCAAGTCTGACTGACTTGACAAATGTCAATATCTACATTTTTCAACTGAAAAAATGTAGTTTCGCGATAACTGTGCTGTGTGCAGATCATCCCTGGGGATCAATTCTTGACCCTTTGCAAATTTGAAACGCATACGCAAAAATGCGATCACCATGTTATTTCAAATGCTGATCGCACAATTGCGTATACGTTTTAAATTGCGAATGCTCAAGAATTGACCCCCTGGCAAGAAACCAAGTGATACTAGTTTTGCCATGCAGGCATCTTTTTCATGGCCCTTGCACTGAAAACAAATGCAGCGGAACGTTTCATTTTAATAAGATCAGAAAATCTTTCAAATGAAAATCCTTCATCATTTGATATTGAAACAACTAGACACTTGCGCATCTCGGGTAAGTCATTAATTGGTATACAATCAACATTTGGCAATTGGTTCGCGTCAAAAACTAACCATTGAGCTCCGTGCCACCACATATAGCAATTTTGAATATTTCTTGGTCTTACACCACGTGAAACAAGATCAGCGGGATTCATCTTAGTGGGAACGTGCCTCCATGAATAAGATTCTGTTAGCCGCTGTATTCCAGCTACACGCTTATTAACAAATGGCTTTAACAAACTTGGCTGGGTTCGACAATATTATTGTATGAATTTATTACTGTACACAGATAAATGGACCCCCCATTACCTTTTTAATTTGATGTTTGGGAAAAAATTGTTTCAAATGAGAGCTCAATGGTTCAAAATGAATTTTGTGAAAACAAGGCTTTCACATATACAGGGTGTTCCAGAACTTCTGGGCGTGGTCCAAGTTTCTTATTTCAAATTGCAACTCTATTTTTCTATTTGATTTATGCATTATCCGGAAAATTCTAAACATTTTTCATAAAGCATACCCTTTACCCAAATTCAACCAATAAGAAGAAGTTAACGTCAGAAATTTGCTATTTTTTCGAGCATGTTTCAAAATGTATGGTATTATTTCGAAACCTTGGAAACGAAGTAGTTGTTAAAAGATGTCAACTTGTCAAGAAAGATCTGAACATGTTATATTGCGAAGGGGAGAAAGTTGAGATATTCTCTTTATACATAAAGTGTGACCCAGTTTTATCCTACAATATTTCAAAATAAGAATATACCTCGGATTCTACTAAGTGATCAAAATGAACAATTTTTATTCTATGAAAACCTTTAAAATATTTAGTTTCTTTTTAGAAGCTTTTTCAAAAATGGATATAACTCCTACTTTTTGAGTAGATTATCCATTAACAATTACCTCGTTTCCAAGGTTTCCAAATAAAACCATACATTTCAAAACATGCTCGAAAAAAAAAGCAAATTTCTGATGTTGTTATCTTCTTATTGGTTGAATTTGAGTATAGAGTATATCATATGAAAAATGTTTAGAATTTTCCGGAGAATGCAAAAATCAAATAAAAAAATATAGTTGCAATTTGAAATAAGAAAGTTGGACCACGCCCAGAAGTTCTGGAACACCCTGTATATGTGAACACATTGTTTTCACAAAATTCATTTTGAACCAATAAACTTTCATTTGAAACTTTTTTTCCCAAACATCCAATCAAGAAGTTAATGGGGGTCCATTTATCTGTGAACATCCAGTACAGTCGGTTGAACTCCTGATAAAAGTTGATTTTGACAAAGTCTGTACTCATAATAGCTTTATGACCCTCAAAAGGATTTTTTTATGAAAGGGGTGTCCCAAACTTGACAATGCTGGATTTATGGCCCACAAACGAGGTATTGTTCAAATAGGGAGAATTTGTGCTACTCAGTTCATCTCAATTACATTTTCAATGAAAGCTTCATCATTCAAGTATTTTCATTGTGTAGATGCGTAAGTGCATCGCAACATCCAACAGTGCACCAGGTTGCCGCAGTGGCAGTAAAAAACATGCCAGTAGGAGAACGGAAATCAACATTCACTTCTGATTTTTTCGCAACTTCATTTGGTATATTCCCAATTTCATTTGGCTATTCTCAATTACATATCGTTGCTTGAAAGGAAAAAAAGCATAAGCGACAATGTCCATCAAAATGACTTTCACATTCTACCAAGTACAGTTTTTTTCTCTGCGTCGATTGGTCTACGAATAAATTCATGTCGCTTGAGTTCACCATGTTTTCAAGACAGCATTTGAATTTTTATCTATCAAACGACCATTATTTAGACGTATTTTAATTCAGTGTTACTTAGACTACCCACCTCGAAAACGTGTTCAGTTGAACCGTTTTAAAATCCCATGATTTTTTCAGAAGTGGCGCTTATCCTGTTTTACCCTGAATCATTTTTCAAAGTCTATGCCCTTAAACTGTATTTCGGTTATCGGGAAGAGAAATTGTGTCAACTTCAGTCAATATGCACCAATTAAAGGTCGAGGAAGATTGAACTTATCCTGTTATACACGATAGTGATGCTCAAATAAATGGTTCTCAACCTATTTTATCTCTGTCATCCTGAAAGAGTCAAGACTTTTTACGGCGCTATTTATTCCAATATTTACGTTCCCGCCGGTTGATACTTGTCGCTTGGATGTTTCGTCGCTGTGCTAACGTGATTGAACCCTTCATTAGTAGTCTCTAGTCAGTGATAGATGGATGTTGTGTCGTTTACTTTCGATTGAAAAACGAATTACATCACAGGTAACTATAATATTTTTAGTATATTTCATTACTTATTTGAAAATCATAACGTTATAAGTATTAACTAGATCCCATTTCAAAATTCTATCGTTAACTAAGTTCAGTTTTCATCTAGTACAAAAAAAATGACAAACTTTTCAAGAACGGTTACCCAATATTCTAGGCTGGCTTTTATTATGGAACACAAATGTGTATTGTGTACGTTAAGTGTTTTTTTATTGGTTGTGCTTGTGCAGTCTATTTGGCCAGCCTACCTCACTGTGAATATTATGTATCTATTTTGAAAATTTGGTGTTTCGTTTTTATAAGTAATAAGGTAACTATCATATTACATTATCATAATCCTGTCTTTGATTATGTTACATGTGTAACAAATAATGGAAATTTGAATGATTTAAAATATTTTTGCACAAAATTTTTTTATTAAAGGGTGCATGTGACGATTTTGTTATAATACTTAAAAATATTAATTTCGGAATAGATGGGTGAACAATGCTGTCCCAAATCTAATATTTGTAATAATTTCAAACAGCAATGGATAATCCTAGAGAAAAAAAGTGATGTGAGTTAGTAGTAGCAAGCTCAAAAAGACAGCAGAGTGGTTATGAAGAAATAAAAAAACAAGAATCCAGAAATCGACAATGGGCAGAAAGAAAGTATTATTGGAGAATTGGGTTATGTTGCTAGAAAATAAAATAAAAGGGAACCAAAAAAGCAGTCAAACAATTCGTCCGAGAGTAAACAAAAAACGATGGCACTTTAGTTCCTGCGAAAAACGTAAGGCCTATTCCTTGTTTTGTAAAAAAATGTGGGAACAACTGTGAAATTGTGACCGGAGAGAGGAATCAGGAAAACGACAATCAACTTTCAAGTATTTTATTAACGAAGGTGAAGGCAAACGGCCGGTTTGCCTTCAATTCTTAACTTCTTTGTTGGATGTATCACAGAAATTCATCTTCTATACAGTGACTAACGCATCATTTGGTTCAACAAAAGAATATATGCGGGGCAAAACAATTCCACCAAACAAAACAAAAGAGAGCACCAAGGATATAGGGAGATAATTTCATCAAGTCGCTTCCAGCAATTCCATCCCATTATTCCCATTATGCTCGAAAAGATTCAAGTCGTGTATATTTGCCACGGGAGTTCAAAAACTTATCAAATTTATATAAAACATACAAGGAAGCCCAGCTTAAAGAAGGAATAGACGTAGTTGGTGTGAGAGTGTTCAGGGATATTTTTAACAAACACTTTAATATTGGATTTCACATACCCAAAAAAAAAATGTGTACAATATCTTCGATTCGAGAGTTTAGATACCACTGACAAGGGGATGCAGCAAGCCAAGATGAAGTTATCTGAGAAAGAACATTCCTACAACCGCTTCAAAGCACATCAGAACATCTCCAAAAGCGACCCTGGAACATTGTGTGTAAGTTTCGATCCACAAAAGGTTTTGGATACACCCAAAGGTGAAAGTATGCTACTTTACTATTCACTGGAATTTTCTGTGTTTAACCTTACATTTTATGAGAGTGGAACGCGTGAAGTATTTTGCTACTACTGAGACGAAATAAATGGAAAACGTGGAGCAGATGAAATTGCAACTAGTTTACACAAATACATCACCAAAGTTGATCAGCGTGAGTCAGTTAAGCGTTTGCTGTTGTACTCTGATTGCTGTCCTGGCAGAACAGGAACCGGACCATTCTAGCTATGGTACATGCCACCCTTCAGATCTGCAAATGTATTGAAATTATACAAATTAACTTTTTACTCACAGAACATACATATATGCCTGTTGATTCAGTGCATGCTGTGATAGAAAGAGATACAAAACATTCCATAATTTGGGCTCCTTCTCAGTGGTACACAATTTTTGAAACCGCAAGCCAGAACCCCCGACCCTATAAAGTGCAAAATTTAATCTACAAGTACTTTATTAAGTGGGATACGATGGGAGAAAAATATTTCAAAGGAAATCTAACAGGAATAATAAGCAAAATCCGTGTATGCACATTCAAAAAGAAAGATCCAAAAAAAGTTATTATTAAAAAGTCTATGGATGAGGAGGCACCAAGCATTGAGATTGAAGTTCAGACAAAAGTGGAAGTAGCTCCAACTGGTTGTTATAAATCACCTATTCCCATATCAAACATCAAGTATAACGCCTTGGAGAAATTATGTAAGGATAATGTGATCCCTTCAATTTTCCATAACAAATATCTCAAGCTACAAAACGCTATTAACGTGAGAGACACGTTGGCTGAAACTGATATTGAGGATGAAGATAATTAATCAATAGGTATACCAACTGATAATTTTCATTTCATTTATATTTTTTATTAGTTTGTAACACTAGAGTACAAGTTTTAAACTAGAGAATAATATGTTATTTATTTTGTATTTCCAAGCCTAGAGTTGAAAGTTCTTTTTGTACCTACTTCGCAATACAATTATTTAAAAAATATAGACGTTTATGATTTTTGCACCTTAAAATACATTCTGGAATTTACTCACTTATTGTATTGACTGTGCAAACCCTGATTTGTTTATGATAGATCCTCAGCTATTTCTTCAAAGGTCATTCATTAAAATATTTCTTCAGGTAGTTATCCCGTTCTTTCGTTTGACTCAAGTTCTTGCATTATAGACTTAAATCGTATCAGGTTGAGGCCTTTTACTTCAATTTGTATTTTTATTAATTGATGTATTTAACTCGTATTACCTGTTTCTTAGACAATGTTCCAATGGTGGTTGAGAATTTTTATTTATTAATTATTAGATGTAAGTCCCTGAACCTATGTTGATTTAGATAACTCGTTTGCTTAACCGCCATTATCTCGGTGTTATAAGATATTAATATATATTAAAACTAGAGATGATGAAGAGAATGACGTAAAACCAAATATTTCCTTTGCAGTCGTCAAAAATATAATCAGCAAAAAAAGTTATGATTTAAAAAAAAAAAAAATAATCTTTGAATTCCTTCTCCGTGCATGTGTGAGTGTGTATCGCGCCGTATCGCTCCGTTTTCGATCGAGTTTTGATACGTTATATTTGAACAGTTTAGTTGTGTTTGATACCAAAGTGTGCGTGTAAATCTTCTCTATATTGTGATGAAAAATAGATGTCTTCTATAAAATGACACACGTATAATAATTAAATATATCAGCCAATTGCCATTGCATTGGTCTCATTGTGCGCGAATTCCAATCTTATCTCTCAGTTTTTTGTTTTGACTACTCGTGTGTTGCTGTGATTGGAGTTTTGGCAGAGTGCTGTGACGTTATTTTTAACTATTTGAAATGAATCGCCAATTTAAATGCTGAAAGAATAAAGTTTACTAATTACTGCTGTATAGTATGCAGTTCTATTTATCATCCTAATCCTAACTGCATGGATCGTTGCCCTAATTTAATAAAATTGGGTGGTTATAGAATTTTTTGCTCAACTATATGCCAAGAGAAATATAATTCATCTGAAGATCTCCAGAAGTCCCATTCTGAATGTCTTGACATTCTGCGCAATGATATCAGTAAAAGAGATGGGTATATTCAGAGAATAAGGCACAACAGCCAAAAGTTTGAAGAGCTTGCATCTGAGGCAGAGGAAAAACTTACTTCTGAGCTAGAAAAGTTGGCTTTATACAACCGCAAGCTGCAAAAGGAAAATGAGAAAATGAAGAGGAAATGCTGGAACTGGAGAACAGAATTCTGGAACTGACTAATCTCAAGCTTAGTGTCTACCATGAGCGCCCTGGAAGTGGAAAACAATGTCATTGCTACTGATCTGAAAAGGACACAACAACTTGTTTTTCTCCAGAAGCAGGACATGTCTGTCTACTGGGAAGTCCCTACTCCACAACCCACTAATGAAAAAGCCCCTGCACCACAACCCGCAAGTGAAAAAGCTATAAAAGAAAAAAAAGTTTGGTACCGGATGGAAAGTGAAGATGAAGAGAAGGTAACCAGAATTCTTGTTTTATCTGATGAGCGAGGAAGACACATTGACTATTTGTTGCGGAAGTGTTTCTCCTCTATACAATCTAATCAAATCTTTAAAATTGACCATTTCTTGAAACCTGGAGCTTGCTTTGATAATGTCATCCTTTATGCATGCAATAGTTCTCGCAATTATTCTGACAGGGATTTTATTGTGATTATGGCTGGATCAGTAGATCTTTTTAATTTCATCAGCCCTAATTCAAAAACTATTGAACAACTTATCAAAAACTGCAGTCATACTAATCTGATTTTCTGCTCTGTTCCATACATACACAATAACTTTGAAGCTAATAGAAATATTTATAAATATAACTACAAATTGTTCAATATTGTAAATAGGTCTAGTACTATTTCTAAGAGAAAAGTGTCCTTCTAGATCTGAACGCTCCTAGCGGCAAACAGTTTAGTAAACGGATTGTTAGTTCGAAAATCCGCAATACTGTTCAGAATAATAATGTTCAGAAACTGAGTAATCTGGTTCATGTGAATCTTAGAGAGGAAGCTGTTTTGGATAAATGCATATCGCTGGATGATAATGAGTCATCTGTTGACATTGAAAAGGCTGACGAAATATATGTCTCGGATAATTCTTTTTTATAGGTGCACACTCGGATTTAAATCTTGATTATCTAACAAATTGTAGCAGTAGACTTAAGACGAAAAAATGTGATATATCTGTGTTACTTTTAAATATTCAATCCTTGAGAAACAAATGCTTCGAACTCCATGCTTTTTTGAAACATATCAGTTTTCCCGATGTAGTTTTGTTAACAGAACACTGGTTGAAACTGGGTGAGTGTTATTCTCTACCAGAATATGTTACAGTGTCCATTTTTTGTAGAAATAACTCAATACATGGTGGCACTCTAGTTTTGATTAAAAAATCGTGCCTCTCAGACTATAATTTTTTAAACGTTAGTAAATTTGATTATCTATTAGAGGAACAAAATTTTGAGCAATTTATACATTTTGTGTTTATACCGTTCACCTTGTTCCCAAGTTAAGGATTTCTTGAATAAACTCGACATAATCTTATCTGCGATCCCTTCTTCATCAAAATGATAATGGCAGGTGATTTTAATGTTAATTACGATGATAAAACGTCAACAAATACCGTACTGATTGCTAATATACTCTCTAGTCACAAAGTCTTCTTCTAGTACTATTGACTATATGTGCTCCAATTTTAGTGATGTTTCATGTTCTGTGTTTACTGCGAGCCTTTCTGATCATGAGGCAGTGAAAGGCTCATTTGTTTCTAAGGTGCCCAATTCTAAACCTGGGCGTCGTCGTGGTAGAATTTTCAATAGGTGTAGCTTTGATAGGTTTTCTCAGCTATGTAATACGATAACCTGGCGTGGCATTTGTTCTGCCCCAGAGCCGATCTCCTCTTTTTATGCTATTTTATTGGACATATTTAATCAAGCGTTTCCACCCAAAATGTTAAAACCTAGATCGAAGATCATGGATGACTAAAGGACTTCATCGGCAAACCTTTGATCTCTTAATTACATCAAAAAATTTTGCATGGACTCATCCATTATTGCGTATTGTAACAAGTATCGTAGCACTTCCAAACGTCTAGTGAAAACAGTTAAAAAAAATGTTCTATAGTGCCAGATTTTCTGGTGCAAATAATCGACAAAAGGAGTGTTGGACTATTGTTGATGAGATATGCAACCGCTCCGGCAGAAAGAGTATGCAAAGCACACCTATCGATCCCGACAAATTAGACACATACTACTGTAACATTGCAAGATCCCTAACAAAGGATTTGTCTTCTCCGATCAATCCATTATCGTTTGTATATGAGGTTTCGGCTGCAGATTCTTTCTCATTTCCTCCTGTTTTGGTTCATGAGGTCCTCGATGCTATTCGTGACTTGAAAAACAAATACTCTTCAGGGGAGGATGAGATGTCAGCTGTCATCTTTTCAAAATTGCCTGCAGCAGCTTTGGAGGTCCTTGCTGATATTATTTATGACAGCTGGTCAAAGGGCACCTTCCCCTAATGCCTAAAGTCAGCTTTGGTCATCCCTTTGTACAAGGGTGGCGATCCCAACGATCCCAGTAACTTCCGTCCAATATCCTTGTTGTGTACTCTCTCTAAAATAATTGAAAAAATTGTGAAGGAAAGGGTATGGAAATTCCTTAGAGCTAACAACATAATAATCCCGGAGCAATTTGCATTCCAGAGCTCGGTAGAAACACACGATGCTATCTTCGACCTTATGGAGGACATCTATATTGGCCTTAACCAGGAAGAGGTTGCGGCAGCGGTTTTCTGTGATCTATCCAAGGCTTTTGACTGTGTGGATCATGAAATACTTCTGGCAAAGCTTGAGCGATATGACTTCAGAGGTTCTGCCTTCTCTTGGTTTTCCTCTTATCTCGGAGACCGTAGGCAGCGTGTGCTGGTTTCTGGTGCAAAATCTGCTTATTTAAATACGAAGTGTGGTGTGCCGCAGGGTTCTGTACAGGGACCACTTCTTTTCTTGTTATATATAAATGATCTGGGCAAATTGAATATTTCAGGCAAGTTCACTTTGTTTGCGGATGATACATCTATTGTTTGGCGCAATAGGTCGATTGAGAATCTCAGGAATGATGTCTCCAGTGATTTGATTTTGATAAGACAATGGTTCAATTCCAACAGGTTGTCCATAAATGTGAGCAAAACCAACATTTTGGGTTTTAAGTGTGATGTTGAGGGGCTGATGTTGGATGGGATTCATCTTCCGGCGAGGCGCTTGGCAAAATTCTTGGGAGTTACGCTGGATGATGAGTTATCCTTTAAGGATCATATTGTTAATCTTGGTAAAAAGCTTTCTTCTGCGTGTTTTGCAATCAAGACTACTAGTAGAGATCTTGGTCCAGCCGTGGCACGTACTGTTTACTTTGCCCTTTTTGAGTCCCATTTGAGGTATGGCATTCCTTTTTGGGGAGCTAGTAGTCAGTATTTGCTCTCCATGATTTTCGTGCTGCAAAAGAGAGCGCTGCGTTACATGGTGGCAGCAGGCTTGAGAGAGACCTGTCGGCCTCATTTTATAAGTCAGAAGATTCTTTCTTTGTACTGTCTTTACATTCTTGGGACTTGTACTCTCATATACAGGAGAACGAACTTCATTCGAAGATCATTTTCTGTGCGTGAAACGCGCCAGTCCCAAAACCTCCCACTGCCTATACCATCTAGGACTCTGATTATGAAATCATTTTTGTATGATGATAGAAGGATGTTTAACCACGTGCCTCTTTCAATTAGAAATAGTTCATCTGTGGTACAATTTAAAAAAAAAACTGAAGTCTTTTTTGATGGAAAAGGGATACTACAGTCTTGATGAATTCTTTGAAGATGTTCTGTCTTGAGAATATATCTGTTATTTAGTGTTATTATATAAGTTACGTAAGGTAGCTATTAGATGTAGTCTTTTTTCTTGTTCTCATCAACTAAATGTAGATAGTTAGCTTCAGGATGCTTTGTCACTGGAAATTTTTATTCTGAGACAATAAAGTACATTTTTGATTTGATTTTGATTTGAATCGTTCTGCTATAAAATCCACAAAATGTCGCTTATTAACTTTTGCCTTTCAAGCATCGATATGATATATTCGCGATATCAATTGTCTTTTCTCAATAACATTTTATAAAATCGCAAAATCAAATGACTTTTTTGAATACCATTTGATAAATTCGCAATATGATCTGATTATTCCCAAAATCAATTGATATATTCGCAATATGGATCGAAATATTCGCAATTACTTGTGGAAATGAGTATAGACAAATCTTTGCTCGGTTTCATAAAAACAACGCAACGCTTTCTTAAGCAACGATTTAGAGTAATTTAAACAAAAATGCGGGGTTATGTCATGTTATAACAAGTCGAAAAAAATAATATTAAAATTTTTGAATGCTCAATTACATTTGATATGATCGAAATAACATTTGACTATTCTCAAATACATGTGATTTATTCGCAATTACATTCATCTTTTCTCAATTATATTTGATGTATTCCCAATTTCATTTGACTATTCTCAATTACATTCGATATATTCGCAATATAAATTGGCTTTTCTCAAATGCATTTGATTTATTGCCAGTGTAATTTAACTTTTCGCAAAATCAAGTGATAAATTCGCAATTACTTGTAGAAACGGTGTAGAGTCTAAAATACACTACATTCATGTCTTTCTCTTGAAAAGTCCCATCTGGAAGGAGGCTTAACAATTCTTCCAACCCTGGTAATAGTCACATGTTGGGAATTTGGAAAAGATGAAGTTGGAGATTGAGTGATCGTTCATAAGACTTGGAGATTTTCCAACGTCTGCTTTTTTAACAGTTGAACCTGAAAAACTACGTGTATTTTTGTCATCGGGGTCATTGGTGAAACACTATCTGGAATCAAGAACATTATTTGGAGTGTCATTTGGTGGAAGATCATCAAGTGATAAATTTTTCTGCATATAAACCGTTCTAGTAGTTCACCATTTTATTTGATGAAAAATCTTTAACAGCACTTCGCATATCATCAGCACGCACAAATTTGATTTAACCTCCAATTTTGACTAAATAAGTATTCAAACGTCACTAATCTTCCCTAATCAACCCTTTCTGCAATAACTTTTCACGTTTATTCATCACAAAAGCAATGATTTGTGATGGCAACATTGGAGTGTTTTTTGTTATGACTGGAAGGTTTGAGTGAATCAAATTTAGTTCGAGGTCTATTATAAAAAAAAGCTTCAGCAAGTGACATCCCTGTTAAGTTGAGAGGGTATCTCGATAAGTAAACGAATAGTTTTGCGAGTTATTCAAGATTCATTCTTTTGACACATCTTTTCATTTTTCGACTTGATCTTTTTCCAACGTTCTAGGTAATTTTTCGTCGGTTCGTCGGGGCCGTAAAACTACGTTTCAAATACGTACGGGAAATGCTGTATCGATATACGTCGGTTACGGACAAAAAGTACGTAACAATCTGTATCCACGCTTGGCTAGGACTCGTATCTATTCGTACGACGCAACGCCTCAATTTGTATCCATGCAGTCCGATAATGCTCCGTTCTCTGTTGCCTGTTGGTGCTGATGTAGTGTTGAATCGTTCTCATAACCAATACAACGAGATTTCAGTTTTGAAGCATCTTGTGTGTTTTTGTTTGTGGTGTGAAGTTGAGTGAATACTGAAGTTGATATTTGCAGATTGCAGCTCAAGGTTTGACCACAGCCCACAACATCGCTACAAGAACGTGGTTTAGCTGTCGTATAGGTAACGGGATTTTCATCTTGTGTACGTATCCGACTCTTTTTCTTAGTTTTTTATCAAAAGATCTGCCTCTATTTATTTGTTTTAAAATGATAGGAAGGTGTGTAGTAATGGCCAAAAACAGTGCAATAAGAAAGCATTATAAAAAAGCCAAACTAGACTGTTTTACTTTTTGTCACGAATTTAATGATGATGATATTGATGGTGATGGTGACAGTGATATACATCTATAAGACTCAGATTCTGATAGTGATGAAACCTCTGCTGCAGAAACCTCTGACGATCGGGATTTTTCAAAATTATCAACAAGTAAAATTGGATCTGATCTTGAAAGTCTCGAGACTCAAACCCCCGTTTTATCCCAATTGCCAAGTACCTCGCAAAATATTTACGGTTCTGGGGCTGGAGGTGATTATTCTGGAGTTGAGCCTGGTACGACTTCATCTGAGTTTCGTGATGAATTGTCTGGATGGTGTTTGAAGTACAAGATTACACATATTGCTGCTAGTGAACTTTTAAAAATATTAAAGCCTCATCATCCAGAATTACCAATAGACTGCGATTTTAATTTCGCACAGAAATAACCTTATTATTTTTGGACATACCCTCGTAGCCGGACGCGTACTACTAATATGCAGCCGGGAATACTCCGTCTCAATTTTCATCGAAGGAACGGAAAGTGTGGCAACAAGGCAAATCGGCGAAAGTGTTATTTAAAATTTTCAGAAAACCCCGTGAAAATTTTCATGAAGCTTGTCTCACAAAAGTGTTTTCTTGAGCTCCCAATTTTTTTGTTTTGCTTGCCTACACTGGAAAATGTCTTTAGGAAAAGTGTCATTTTTGTATGGTCTGTTTTGAATGGTTTGTTGACGAGGCTATTTGAGTCGTCTAAAACAGGAGTCTCGTCCTCTCCAGTTTGTGCCTTTGTCGAGTACACTGGGCGTGATTTTTCAACAAATGAGGCCACATAACATCTGAGGTGAGTTTCCTGTTTGTTAACCGATTACACAAATTCGGAGAATTCGATTTTCCCCACTTCTGCGCATTTTCAGAAACTTTTTCTGATGGGAAATTTTGGCAATTACAGGCCTTCATCTTTCGATGTAAAACTTTCAACTCTAAGTGTGAGAGCCAACCCATAGCCGTTCCATTTCTGTAACTCATGCCATTTACTGTTCAACCCCTTAATGAGCTGTGCTTGGAGTTTAATAATTAAATGTGGATGGTTGGCATGGAAGCAAGGTTCATCAGGCGTCTCGATATCCAGAAACCCGTCCTAGTGGAACGTCAACATAAGTGGAGAGCACCCCAATATTTTGGCAAATATATATTTCAAATCGTATCTACCCTTAAGGTCGCCGTAAGGGCTAATGAATCATTAGTTAGTAACGAGATAATATTATCTTTTTTCCTAACGATTTTTTATTGACTTCCTATTATGAATAATATTCCCATTAACGTACACACATTTTCCCAACGGTCTTTGATGGAATGATATCAACACCATAATCATTATAATGATTGAATTGGTTTTTATTTCATCAGAATTCTCGCATCAACTTTTCGCCCATCGTGATCATAACAACGACTATGTTCACTTTCATTGCACATTTATGGTACCATTAATGTAGCAGCGCGATATCGCAGTTTGGTGGTTTTTCAGGTTGAATTTTTTGTGAGATTCGATAGTACCCATTCGACGTGTTTTTGCGTATATGCCCATTGATTAAGTTGGGATAATTTGATTCAGACTTTTATTGCTGGAAATTTCCAGTTTAGTTGCGCACTGAATATTATTTGTTATTTGATGTATAGTTACTATATTTTCGCGGTGCATTTGTGTCATCATTGTTTGTGTAAATTTATTGATAATGTAATTTGTCTGTACGTATTTATTTACATAATTTATTTGTTGTTCCATTTGCTCGCAATAGCCTTTTTGGGTTAATTGTTGTATTTGATTGAACATTCTTCATAGTTAAAGTAAATGACTTAACTTTATTTGGAGTTTTTCTTCGAATAGCAACACAGCGTTTTGGACTTGGTGTTTTCAAACAAACCTACAGAGTTCCTAGTTTTCTGTGGACTTTAAATTATTATTTTGATTTTACTTGCTCTTTTACACACTAGGTGGCGCCCTTTTCAAAACACAAAAACAAACTTATCTCCTACCCTGACAAATGAAAGTAGGGTACAAGATGCACGTTCATTACTAGAGACACCAATAAATACACTCACCGACAATAAATTCGGGACAAGAATAATTTGAGTCGAATTGATATCCTTATAACTTTTCTATTGGTTGTCCGATTTTGGTGAAATTTGTACCAAAGTACCAATGTCTTGAGATACTACTCTTGATTTTGGTTTTGGAAATTATACAAGCAGTAACAGAAGCTACATTTTTACCCTTAAGTTTTCAACACCCTGTGGAAAAATTGAGCGACAAAATCTAGCTTCATCATTTTCTGTTGTGAAGTGCGATCTCTTCTCAACAAAATGTTTTTTTGGTGATGTCAATATCCGCTTTTTTAGAGAAGAAACCGATGTTTATAGGAAATGCTGCAATTTTCCGATATTTTATAAACAATGAAAGAAAACATTCTTATAGACTTGCATGAAGTTTAGCCCTATGTCTTGAGATATTACCCTTGATTTCTGTTTTAGAAAAATACTGATGACTTGGTCAATATACATGGAGAAAGGAGGGCGATGGAGGAGCTGTTCCCAATACGAAGCGAAAGTCTTCCAACAAACGCTCCACAACTAACGAACATCCCGGAGATCACACTTGAGGAACGGCACGCGGCGGCCAAAACCCTTAAATCAAAAAAAACCCCAGGCCCAGACGGCATCCCCATTGAGGCAGTGAAGATACTCGTGAGCACAAAACCGGAAATAGTGAGAGTAAAGCTGACTAACTGGCTGCAATAACCATGTTTCCCGGAGGAATGGAAGGTAGTCAAACTGGTTTTGATACCGAAACCAGGAAAACCAGTGGATCAGCCGTCATCACTAAGACCGCTATGTCTGATCAACTCCATGGCCAAACTTGACGAGCAAATCGTCAAGAATAGACTGGAGGAGGAGATTAGCAAGACCGATGGTCTATCAAAGAACCAGTCTGGCTTCACAGAGGGAAAATCTACAATAGACGCCCTGGAGGAGGTCTTTAGATTAACTAGTGATGACACGGGAAGACAGGAATGGTGCATACTGGTCACCTTGGACTTTAAGAACGCCTTTAACACGGCATCCTGGGCCGCCATACTAAGGAGTCTAAAGGGAAGAGGAACTCAGAAATACCTTGTTAACATAATAAAGGATTAGCTGACAGGCAGAAGGGTCTGCACAGGCCAATTAAAAAGGGAAATGACAGCTGGGGTACCTCAAGGCTCCATTCTGGGACCAATACTGTGGAATGTGGCATATGACCCGGTGCTGAACCTAGCAGTTCCGGAAGGTTGTTACATAATGGCATATGCGGATGACCTGGCTCTGGTGGTCAAGGATGACGGGGTCCCGGGACTGATTGGGAAGATGCGGGAGGCTTACGAGATAGTAAACGAATGGATGGTGGAGAACAACCTCCAAATGGTTCCCGAGAAAACGGAGGCGGTTGTTATGCAGGGTAGACGGGATAAGAGAAAAGTGATATTGGAACTGGGACCAGTGAAAATGAGACCGACAAAAGTAGTAAGATATCTGGGGGTCCTCATAGGAGAAGAGCGTACGCGGCGCCAATATGGGGGCTGATGGTAAAAATGAGAAAGTATAAGGACCTTTTGAAAAGAACACAGAGGAAGGCACTGCTACGGGTAGTGTGCGGGTTCAGGACTGCCTCCACGGAGGCAATACAAGTGATTGCGGGGATACCGCCGATTGACCTCCTAATAGAGGAGAGAACCAACATGTGGGGGCGGAAAATAACGTATAAGGAAGCCAGAAGTGAGACGATGGAGAGATGGCAGGAGAGATGGCATAGGCTAGAGAACAAGGCACAATGGACCAAGAAGCTCATACCTAACATCGAGGCGTGGACAAATTGCGCACACAGACAGACGGACTATTTTTCACACAAGCACTAACAGGTCACAGCTCTTTCAGACAGTACACAAACCGAATAAAGAAGTCAGACGATGACAAATGCATCTACTGTGGGAGTATTGACACACCAAGTCACACACTTTTCCATTGTGAAAGCTGGGGAGAAATGAGAACCGTGGGAATGATAGAGGAAGACTTCATACAGCTCATGCACAGGAGCGAGGAAGACTGGAGCAGGATGCAGAATTGCGTACGAGACATCATGAAGACAAAACAAGAAGAGGAAGAGACATAAGTGGACTGGCGTTGCCTGGGGAAGTATGTCGTTTTGATGGTTCCACCAGGCAATAGAGGCCAAAAGAGAGGAAGTGGGATGGTCATGACACCACCACTGGGTTTACACGGTCGGCAAGTGCCAACCCGTGTCGCTTTGGGGAGAACACCCTTCCCCAGAGTGTCTTGCGATGCTCAGAAGGAGCGGAGGAAGATTTGCCCTAAACCTCTCAATTGATAAAAAAAAAAAAGTCTGGGTTAGTTTGGGTTAGTCAGCGCCAGCGCCTGCAGTTCAGTGCTGTTCAGTGCAGTTCAGTGTAGTTCAGTTCAGTTCAGTGCGGTTCAGTGTAGTTCAGTTCAGTCCAGTGCAGTTCAGTGTATTTCAGTGCAGCTCAGTGCAGTTCAATGGAGTTCAGTACAATTCAGTGTAGTTCAGTGCAGGTTGGGTTAAGTTGGTTTCAGTTGGGTTAAGTTTTTTTTTATTTGATTTCCTTGGATACGCCACTGACTTCGTTATGTGTGTTGTTGCATAGTTACTAACAGCCTCTTATAAAAGCGCGCGCATTTTTTTTTCTTTCGACCAAAATAGAGATGACGGATCTCTAAACTACGAATCGATAAATGATTGTACAGTGTTGTCGATACAAATACTTACTTAGTGAATTCGGTCGGTAGTTTTAATTGAACAATGAATGCTATTTATTGTATACAGAGGGTGTCTCACGGTCTATGGTACGTTAGACGTTTACGGAAAACTAGACATAGGATCGACCTGAAAATTTGGATGAGCCCATAATCGAGTATGATCTATATTTTAAAAATATTTTCAGTTTTGCAGTGTTGCCGCTTCTGTCCAAAAGTCGTAACAACTTTCTTATTTTAAATGGACCACCCTGTATATTATTATTTTTTGGAAATCTTTGACTGATTTCAATCACTTTTGTTCGATATACTCCTATACCTATCGGCAGCGGTTTTCGAAATATAAATTAATTTATAATATTTTTGTCGTAAAACACATCAGTGGATTGAGTTCAATAATTTCGTACTTGAAAACGGTGGAGAGTTGAAATTGCTATGCCGACTAGAGGAAGGTAGGTTTATATGGTTCCAATGGAGAAACCGATCTGAAAATATACAAGGGTGCTTCAAATTTATTAATCTTTTTCCTTCAGTTTTACTGGTGAAACCAAAAAATGTCCAACAGGATATGAAGCAAGTGAAGGAGGACCTCAAGAAAAGTGTGAATCCGACTGATATTGGGGCAGGCTTAACAATAGGGCGACAAACAAAAAGTGGCGGCCTTATTCTCAATTGTGGAGATGAAAAAGAGTTGTCCAACATTCAATCTCAAATTCAAGATAGGATTGGAGACAACTATGTAGTTTCAAAACCAAAACTGCTCAGTCATCGTATCAAAGTAGTGGGAATTGATGATTGCGAATATCAAACTAGTGATAATGAAATCCTGGCCAAACTGGTGAAACAAAATAATTTGATTATGGAACAAGATTCAAAAATGTTGTTGATTCGTAAAACCAAAGTTATCAACAACCGATTCAATCTTGTTTTGGAAATCGATTCATCCATTTATAATCTGATTATGGATAAGCAGAGGTTGAATATAGGATGGAGCCGTTGCCCAGTATATAGTGATTTTGGAATCATTCGATGTTTCAAGTGTTGTCGCTATGGTCACATGATGAAGGACTGCAAGGAGAAGAAAGTCTGTGATAAATGTTGTGGAGAACATGATGTTAGTGTATGTACCAATAATGTGAGTAAATGTACAAACTGTATTTTAGCCAATGATAAGTACAAATTGAGTTTAAGGGTGGATCATGTAGTCTGGGATGTAAATAAATGTGATACATATAAAAGAATAGAGCATACTCAAAAACAGAAATTCATAAAGTAGCAATTAGATTGCGAGATTGATCTCAGTTGTTGTGTTGTTTATTTTAACTGTCAAGGTTACATTAACAACAAAGATCAAATTATTCTGTTATTGAACCACTGGAAACCAAGGATTGTATTGTTATCCGAAACTCATATTACCGATGAGATTGAGGGCTCCGAGTTGGATATTGAGGGATATAGACTGGAACAGTGTTTGTCACATAACAAAAGAACTGGAGGTGTACTAGCTTTAGTTCGATGTGATACTAGATATAAGGTGCGTACTGTCCAATGTGTCGAAAACTATGTGTGGATACTTGCTGTAGAATTTCAATCATCTAATGTTAAATATCTATGTACTGTTCTATACCACCCACCTAAATTGGAAGATGCTAGATTCATCGACTTTTTTGATCAATATTTGGACAGTGTGAGTGAATTTGATGGATCAAATATTATAGTGGGAGATTTCAATTATGATCTCAAGAGGGACACTTTTTATGGCACTAAATTATTGAATAGTGTTTATTCCAATGGGTTTACACAAATTGTGGACACGCCAACACGGATTACCAGTACCAGTGCGACATTGATCGATTATATAGTGACCAATGATAAACATCTTCGTCATCAAGTTCATTTGTCTCCAAAGATAAGTGATCATTGCATCGTATCCGTGTTTTTAGAAAAAAGTTTTGAAAACTTCAATATAAAATTATACAAAAGAACAATGAGGAATTATGATGCAACCATATTTCAACAATGTTTGGTCAGTAAACCATGGAACAATAATGTATCAAATGTCGACTATCAAGCAACCACACTGATTCAAGATATCTCGAACAGTATCAATGACATGTGTCCGAAAGTTGAAATCAACATTAAACCAAAATATCAGGATAAAAAATGGATCACTCATGAAATCAGACAGTTGATGGAAGAAAGGGATATTTTGTATAAACGGGCAGTTCACTATAAAACTGAAGAATCATGGCAATCATATAAAAGTAAGAGGAACGCGGTTATTGGAAAAATTCGCACTGAAAAGGAAAAATATTACCTTGGAGTAATTGATCAGAACAAAAGTAATCCTAAGGAGCTGTGGAAGCACTTGAAGTCCCTTCTTCCGGGAAGGAGTCGACACATACCCGAGGAAATTATTTTCCCGATTGGCACACTCACGGATGAAGCACGGATTGCCACTGAATTTAACAGCTATTTCATCAAAAACATATCTGATATTGTGAACAGCATTCCACAACCTTCAGTGAAAAATATCAACATTGGCGCAAACATGATAAGTGAAACATTTTCCAAATTCCAACGAGTCGAGATGTCCGAAATAAAAACTATACTCGCAAATATGAAAGATGTTGGGGCAGGAGAAGATGGAATCTCGAAAACTATTCTCATTGATGCTTTTGCTGTGATAGGTGATCGTCTTTTGGATGTTATTAATTTGTCTTTATGTAATGGTGTATTCCCCGAAGACTGGAAACTTTCTACCATAGTTCCTGTTCCAAAAGTTCCTAAAACCAAAAAATGTGATGAATTTCGTCCCATTAACACTGTTCCAAATTACGAAAAAATTATCGAGGCTGTTGTGAAGGAACAATTAATACGTCACTGTGATAACAATCAAATATTAGTTCCTAATCAATCTGGTTTCCGTCCCAACCATTCATGTGAGTCCGTAGTAGTAAATATTTGTGATCAGTTTTTGAAAGCTATTGACTGTGATAAATACGTGTTGGCTGTGTTCCTCGATTTCAAAAGAGCTTTCGAGACTGTTAATAGACAGATTTTATTACATAAGCTGGAGCAATTGGGCATCAAGGATACAGTTCTTGATTGGTTTCAGTCATATTTAACGTCTAGATCGCAAAATGTCAAGTTCAAAGGCTGCATCTCTAGTCCAATGACTGTTCAATTTGGAGTGCCTCAAGGCACTGTTCTTGGGCCATTATTGTTCCTGTTGTATATCAACGACATTGTCAATGTAATGGACCACAGTGAAGTTGGGTTATTTGCAGACGACACAATGCTTTTTATTTCTGGCAACAATATTGATGAAATGATACAAAAAATCAATCATGACCTCCAAAAGATGTTCCTTTGGCTTTGTGATAACCAGCTATGCATCAACATCGAGAAGTCCAAATATTGTATATTTGGTAAAAAAAATAGGCTTAGTACTGTAAATACTGATGATATAAATGTAACTATTAATAATATTAATTTGGAATATGTTAGTGAAATTAAGTACTTGGGAGTTATTTTTGATAAAAATTTGAATTTTCACCCACATGCTGATTTTGTAATGAGGAAATTCTCAAAAAAAGTGGGATTTTTGTCAAGAGTCGGAAAACACGTCTCGGTTCAGACTAAAATAATGTTATACAACGCCATTGCTGCACCCCACCTACAGTTCTGTTCCACTATTTTGTTTGTTCTGCCTAAATTCAAAGTTGACAGGATACAGAAAATCCAAAACCGAGCAATGCGGGTGATTTTAAAGTGTGACCGCTATACACCGATTAAATTGATGTTGAAAGTTTTGAATTTTATGTCTGTTGAACAGAAAATTGTACTTAGTGTGAACGTATTCATTTTTAAGATCAAGATAAAACTTCTACCCAAATACATCTGTGATAAAATAAAGATTTTTAGAGATGTTCATCAGTATAGTACAAGGAATTGTGATGACTTTATACTTACCGAAAAGTGCAACACCAGTCAATTACTTAATTCGTTACTTGTAAAAGGACTCTATGAATTCAACAAGCTACCAAACGAATTGAAACAATGTAACAACTTGAACAGATTCAAGATCCTTTTGAGAACACATGTTTTGTGTCATAATTCTTGATTTTTGTGACTTTTATGTATTTATTTTTACTTTTACACTTATACATTTTATTTTTTTAAGTTTTTAATGTTAACCTCTTTTACACTGTTTGTCTAGGTATACATACTTTACTCATAATTTTTTTTTTTGTAAGCAATGATTTCATGAATGCATATGATAAACTGTAAATCTTTGTAGCTTATGCTAAATAAAGAATATTATTATTACACACAAAAATGATATAAAATCAATTTTTTCAAATTGAACCCCCTGTATATTACTTGAAAAATGAAAAGGCCAATAAATTTCCTTTCAAATGGTATCCTATGTTCCTAAACCTAAACCTTTAGGATCTACAAGAAAAATGCATTTTACTAAAAAATAAATTTCAAGTGCATATTTAGAAGGCCTTCGTACCCCTTGCCCAGGACGTCCAGGAGGCATATCGGGCGGTGCTTCGTTGGCTCATTTTGCTGTTTTTTGGCTTTTCCAAAAGTATCAGTTTAGCCCGCTTCCATTATTGAGGGAGTGCCCCGATTGTATAGCGTGTTGAAGAGCGTTCTGAAATACGGGGCATTGGCCTCCATCAAGGTCTTAATGACGAAGGAGGGAATGTTGTCTGGCCCCGGGGCTTTTTTTGTTGTGATTTTCTTGCGTATTGTCTGGATGTCCTCATCTGTGAATTCGTCTGTGATTCTCTCAATTTGGTGGTTTTGAGATGTCCCATGCTCATTGTATTCGTTTCCTCTCTCGAGTGGCAGTTCTTCATGCATAAACAGTGCTTCGAAGGTCGAGTTTCTTTCCTTATCGTCGAGTTCTGTCCGGGGTGGCATATTTTCCAGTCTGCTTCTTACCATGCGGTATCCATCCCCAAAGATGTCCTCGGCGAGGTTTCTGCATAACGTCCTCCATTTGTCTTCTTTTGCTATACCTATCAGCCTTCTCAGGTGCCTTCTTTCCCGGACAAATTCACCTTTCCTTTGTTCCCTCAGGTCATCGTCTCGTGTCGTTCGTTGAAACTGACGTCGCTTCCTCTTCACTTCCCGGATCGTATTTTGGATCTTGGCCGTCCACCAGTAGGGTAGGCGGAAGTCCTCTCACACACTCTTATTGTGCTTCTGCTCGAAAGCTTTTCTTATATCCCTTATCGTTGTTACAACTTGGTTTGGCACCCTTCCTTTGGTTATGCTCTCAAAGCTCTCGATGAGTCTGCCTTTGTCCGTTTCCCCAAACTTGGTTCTTCTCTTCCTCCCATTTGTCGTGTTTTGTGAGATTCTCGTGACGATGAAATGATGTGATATTACGAACGGGTCCTCCAGTACCTGCCATTCTGGAGCAGCTTTCAATATGGCCTCGGAGACTATTGTTAGTGAGCTACCGTTGTGCCCTTCAAACGTGGGTATACAACCATCGTTAACACACGTTAGGCCATTGCCGTTGATCAGCTCCAACAGATCCAGTCCCCTCTTGTCTGTGACTCTCCCGCCCCACGATTGGTGCTTTGAGTTGAAGTCTCCCACAACGATTGTTCGGCTGGTCGCACTGCTTCCTCTCTTTATGGCCCAGTCTAGTTCATCCAGGCATTCACGGAACGTATCGATACCACAGTTAGGACTAATATTTACACAAAAGACGTTCAAGTTTGTAAAAAGGACGTTCACGAAGCATTTGCCGCTAAAATACTTTATCACAGGATATTGACTAGGATTCATATTGACTACATAGAAGTGCATCTTTGGTGGCGTTAGTGTAGAGATGTCTGTTACCTACGCACCTTTTGCGATTTTGCTCTATCGCCGCAATTATGTCGCATTTTTCGTTGGCCGCGTACACTGCCGCTACATCGTGTACGTGTACACTGCGGTTGGCATTTATTTGCAGTATTTTAAGAGCCATTTAAACTAATATTTAGGGCGTCTTCCTCCTCGACTTCCTTCCTGCTTCCGTTTCCCTGATGTTGCGTTGCCGCTTCTTCTTCTCCAGGCGCTTCTGCTCCATTCATTAGGTTGATCCTGGCTCTTCGTCTCTGTGATATTTTCCTACGGAAGACTTTGCACTTTCCTGTGCCCGCCTTGTGACCGGTTTTGTTGCAGACAGGACAATTTTCGTCCTTCTCCTTGCAGTCTTTTGCTAAGTGTCCCTAACCCAAACTAACCCAAATTGCGAGTACCAAATACGGACTATTTCATATTTCTGGTTTTATCCAAGAGACGTTGGATAATTCTAGTATGAACCGGTTAATGCCCAAAAAGCAAAGTGCTTCCTTTGAATAACTGGCTTTATCCACTCTGTTTGGATAATTCTAACATTATCCGGATAATTCGCGAATTACCCAATATTTGGGCTTTGGCCGTGACATATATATGATGAATCAGGTATGAAATCTAGAAGGTAATTGATCAATCAATCAGCTATTAGGTATCCATCTATCTTGTAATCCTATTTAAGGGACGGGAGTTGATAGGGGAGTTAATATCTTAGGTCAATTTGGGTTAGTTTTACCTATATCTTTTCGAGTATGAAAATACGTCTCGCTATTGATCAGCTTTGTTCAATTTATGTCATTCTCCCTTATTATTTACGATGGCGAAACGTACACGTTAAGTTAATGTGTGGGATACAGGTGCTCAATTCTCCAATTAGATCCGTATGCGAATGGTGTAGAAAATCAAATGCATATTCTCATACGAATTATCTGGAGAATTGAGCACCAGCATATTTTGTCAAAAAAAGAATAAAAGTCAATTAAAGAAAAAAAAAAGAATTTGAAGGATAGGGTTGTAGTCTTGGCCTTCCGGTGAGAGTCGGACAATTTTTCAGTCACTTCAACACCGGGTGTTTTATTCATGTCCATCACACATGTAAAAGAAGTGGGTGTCATGTTCAACAACAGTAACAGTAATATTATGATTCTTCAACTCTTTCGGATCAATATCATCGACAACTCGTACATCAGGTGTCAGTTTAGCCAAGACTATGGCACCGACAGTACTTTTGACAGGAGTATTGACAGTTACGTTAACAGGATTTATTTTTGTATCGGTTACAGTCCGTCTTTGGGCCGTTCTTCTATATCTCCAAAACTGTTGCGTTCACTCATGTCGTCAGTTAAAGGATTGAAGGACTAATGTAAAACTGATGTCGGTGTCTACTATGGGTTTGATTGGTTCTGTTGATGTTTTAGAATGAAGTTGGACTGACTTAAATTGATTTTTTTAATTCTTTTTTTGACAAAATCAAATTTAACTCAGAATGACATAAAATGAACAGAGGTGATCCGATAAAATCCTTATTTTCATACGAGAACACTTGGTATGTTGTGCGTTTCATTCTTTTGATAGTCATAGTAGGCGGGGTAAGTTCAGTCACAAATATATTATATTATATTAGGTGTGTTTGTTATCCTCCACTAGTGCACACGAAACTGCACTTTTCTACCATGCGGCGTTTGTTATGCTGTTTGTGCAAGTAGTGTAGAGTGTTTGTCATATTAGGGTAGGTTGCCTATTACTGCACTCGCTACCCCAGGTCAAGAGGAGGTGTGACAAGTGCAGCGTAGTGTATAATAGGGTGGGGAGCTTATTTCGTGTATTTTGTAAACAAACCATGTCTTTAAACCTGACTTATAAAAAAGATAAACGAACAAAAAGGAAAATTTGTAGCGAAGAATCAGTGTATATCTTATCAAATGCATTGAAATGGGTGATGAAAATAGTGAAAGTGAATGTAAACAGTCATACGATAAAGACTCCGATCAAACATATGAAATCGTTTCATCCATTCAAGAGATACAATTAGAAAGATGCGAAACTGGTAAGCTTTGTATCCATTTATATTTTTTATTCTTATTCAATTTCTTTTTCTGCTTAGATTTGGAATTCGCAACACTTCTCATAAACTCTCAAAAATCAACAATAGCAGCAATCTCGATCATGATCCCAAGCCAAGCTGCAGTGGCTTATGCTAGCCTAAATCCAACCCAACCCAAAACTGTTGATAGAGTATTAACTAAATTGTAGATATCAAGATAATTTGTTGAATAAAGCTCTCTGCCAATGCGAAAATGCTTTTTGAATCCAATATCCGCATAGGCAGGTACCAAAAGCACTACGTCTCAAAAAACTCTCTCTATACAGTTTTGCTTCTTCTGCGGTGAAGTGTATTTGAAATATTATTACGGTTAAGCTGTCTTCAAAATCAGAACTTCTAGATGAGATTCATCATCATCGTCGCAAACTTCAGACAATAATATAGTCCCAAATCCATAAAACATACTTTATTTTACTATACAAATCATCTATCGTTCACACAGTTGTTTTGTTTATTTTTTAGGGTTAGAATATCTGCAGAATCTGCACAAACGCGTTTGTTGAATCTCCTTTACACTGACAGCCATGACATACACCAGCAGTCTGCACTACCCTACCCTACACCAAAATAACAAACACACCTATTATGGTGAACCATAATACTAAAACACACGAGATAAGCAGTAGCTTATTAGCTGGACGAAATTGAAACCGATTGGCGCATGGTGCATAGGACAGATATGGGAAAATAGCTGTCAAAAACATAACCTAGCAATGGGCACCGAACACCCTATGCCCTATATGCATTTCAGATGCTAGCGTGTGGTGACACCAGGGTGTTGAAATCAGCCAGGCTTTGAAAAAAACATTCATTTACAAATACTAGCCGATTTGGACAAAAGAGTCACCTAGAGTGTTGAAACCAGTGAGCTTTCGTAGTGGATATATATTTACAGATGCTACGGTTAATTTGGGCTAATTGAAGTAATTTCTGCCCAGCGTAGCCGGTGGATGTTCTCTTGAATATCGTTTGAAAAGTAACGCTCCTGCCCATATGGCTGCTCCTGCCCGAATAAAATGGTACGCTCCTGCCCAGCGTAGCCGGTGGATGTTCTCTTGAATATCGTTTAAAAAGTGACGCTACAGCCCATATGGCTGCTCCTGCCCAGCGTAGCCGGTGGATGTTCTCTTAAATATCGTTTAAAAAGTGGCGCTCCTTCCCATATGGCTGCTCCTGCCCAGCGTAGCCGGTGGATGTTCTCTTCAATATCGTTTAAAAAGTGACGTTCCTGCCTATTTGGCTGCTCTTGCCCGAGTAAAAAGGTACGCTCCTGCTCAGCGTAGCCGGTGGATGTTCTCTTGAATATCGTTTGAAAAGTGACGCTCCTGCCCATATGGCTGCAGTAAAACGGTACGCCCCTGTCCAGCGTAGCCGGTGGATGTTCTCTTAAATATCGTTTAAAAGTAACGCTCCTGCCCATATGGCTGCTCATACCCGAGTAAAAAGGTACGCTACGCTCTTGCCCAGCGTACCAGTTCGTTGGTTAGCAACAGGTTTACATTTAAATCATTATTGTAAATCATAATTTTTGTGTTGTGTATATATGGGTATAATGAGAATTCTCATTCTGTATTATACCCACTACCCACAACATTCCACTACGAAAGCACACTGGTTTCAACACTCTAGGAGTGTCCAAATCGGCTAGTATTTGTAGTTGAATGTTTTTTTCAAAGCCTAGCTGATTTCAACACCTTGGTGTCAACACACACGCTAGCATCTGTATATATGCCACCATTGCCACCGGCATAGATGCGTGTTAGCTTATTTTGTTTGTTGTAGTATTATGATGGTGAACAATTTTGAGGATTCTGAAAAATTCAATAAATAGCATAAAAAGTGTGAAAAAATTGAAATTAAATTTGTTTTTCTCAATAAATCTCATAAACGGAGATGATCTTGGCAAAAAAGTCAAAGAGTAAAAAACTATAGATTTAAACATGACGTGTTCTACAAAGTCTCTCTTTTAATTTTTTCAATTAATGTATGAGTTTTCATGTTATTTGAAAAAACAAACCTATTATACAGTGTGTCCACTTAAGTTCGCACCATATGGAAAACTTTTTTATTATTAGGTTTACGAAAAAAAGTTATTCTTTATAAAAAGTTCTGCATGATCCAAAACCTAAAATGCAACCATCAGGTATTCAATTTTTCCAGTCGTATACGAGGTATATCTGAAAATATGAATTTTGCTCAGGAATAAAGTACCTTTATCTATGATAACATCGAAAAATATTATTGAGAAAAGTTGTATAGAACTAAAAACCACGTTCAAATATACAATAACATCGAATTATATGGAAAAAATCCTTTTTTACTTTTTTAACTACGATAACGATGCAAATGCAAGTGTAGTTATTTGAAATGATGCACTGATAAACAAATGATTTATTGATAGTGAGGAATACCGTCCTCTCTAATTATTATCAATCACACTGTCAGTTAAAATCAGTCAAATTTAGTCGTTAACCCATATACCAAATGAACGACATATATTACGCTGATATGCAAATACTTTGCGAACATACTATATTATACGCGCGCATCATCATTGTATCGATTTCCTGTCACGTGATTCGCGCGCAGGAGGAGTACGAAGGTACCGGTCAGCGAGGGAACATGGAGGATAGGGGCTTTGAAAGGGCTGTGAAAAATTGTGATAACGTGTTATTACAGGTCAGTAAAACGAACTCTATACTAATACTATATGTCTTGAAGATTGTCCTTATATATCATTTATTCTGTGGTACAATTTGTCTTGTTTTGAATAACATGTGAGTGTTTAAAAGAAACCGTTTAATGCTGTATACGACTACGGGTCAAAGATGGACGTCAGTTAGAAAACTCAATAAATACTTAAGTTTCCGTGCTGGGATTGTAGTTATAGTATGATTGAGGGTATGTGTGAGCCTTGGTGAATCTACTAACATTTTCCTATACACCGTGACGGATGAATATCCTAACAAACAAGTAAACAAAAGTTAGAGATATTCTTCCTAAGACCCACACAGTGGTTGAGTAGTTTTCCGCACCCCAGGGACCTCAGAAGTCTATAAAGGATCAGTAACAAACAACTCTTCAGTTTTGCTTGTAGGTATTGTGTTTTTGAAATGTGGGACTGCAATTTCGACACGGAAAAACCGTAATTTGTTGATTGCATCAAAAATACAAAACAGTTGTACAGCATGGTTCGGTTTTTGGAATTGCGATTGTGGGTTTCTCTGCCGTGCTCTTTCCCCACATGAATTCCAGGCTGAGTACGGCACTATTTTTCATTCACATTTGTAATAAAGTAGGTGTATTACGAACGTTGCGTTTTAATTAACATCCCAATATCCTCAAATTTCCCAAATTATTGTTTTGTCGGGCGCATTCGAGGTAAGTAAATTTTTGGAAGGTGGAGTCATCACAACGTAGGTCCAACGTAGGTATTCGTCATGAACGTCATTAAGCTTACCTCATTCAACTTTGTTGAACGAACCCGGGTATGTTATATTACAATAGTAATAATTGTTTGACAGTGAACGTTAAATAAAATTTGTTAACATGCCGGTGATATTCAGTGTGGAAGAAAAAATAGAAATTGTGTTAATCGTTGGTGATAATTATAAAACTTATCGTGAAACAGCTGAAATATTTAACAACAGACATCCCGGGAAAAATATACACCATACATCAGTAATGAGAATTATGGAAAAATTCAAAACATGTGGAGATGTTAAAAATAAATTCACAAACAAGCTTTAAAAAATCGTTACAAGTGAAGAGATGAAGTTGAATGTAATGTTATCTGCATTGGAAAACCCTAAATTGTCTCTGCGAAAAAGGGCATCTTCGCTTCCAGATAATATAGGTAAAACCACAATATCAATAATTTTGTAAGAGAACAAGTTACATCCATATAAACCACAATATATCCATACATTAAAACCTGGAGACTACGACAGACGACTAGAATTTTGTTTTCTTATCCAAGGAAAGCTAGAAGATGATCCTTTTTTGGCTAGGAAAATATTTTTTTCTGACGAAGCTACATTTACGTCTAATGGAACAGTGTCTTCGCAAAATTGTCGATGGTGGACTGACTCCAATCCTCACTTTACGATCAAAACTCGCGATCAATATTATTTTAAAACTAACGTTTGGTGCGGCATTTACAAGGATAAAATAATTGGACCCTTTTTTTTCGACAATCTATGACTTCTCAACGATATTTAAATTTTTCACAAAATCAGTTGCATGATTTTCTTCGTGACCCTCCAAGACATGAACGACAACAGGTATGGTACCAGCAGGACGGCGCAACATGTCATAGTACGATGGAAGTAAGGCAATACCTTGAGAATATCTTTAATGGAAGGTTAATTCATAGATATTCCGATATTTTTTGGCCAGCTAGGTCGCCAGATTTAACCCCACTACATTTTTTTTATGGAGTTACTTGAAAGAACAGGTATATCAACACAGGCCATTCACAAACGTAGAACATTTGGAAACAATTATTATGGAGACAATTCAGGGTATTACTCCGAATATAATCAGAAATGTATTGAGGGAATTTTCTTCTAGACCTGTATTGTAAGAGAAGGCGGATACGTTGAAGCAATAGTGAATTGATGATAAACTATTACACGCTTGTTACACAATTAACATTATTAGCACTGTATACATAATTATTGTGAAATAAATAATTTTGTTATTTATCAATTATTTAAATGCATCATCAAAATAATGCAACATAGAGGTTAAGAGACGTAAAGGTTATCAAATGTTTAACGAATAAAGAGATAAATGATTAAAACTTTCGATATTATCAAAAATAAAGGTACTTTATTCTTGAGCAAAATTCATATTTTCTGATATACCTCGTATACGACTGGAAAAATTGAATACCTGATGGTTGCATTTTAGATTTTGGATCATGCAGAACTTTTTATAAAGAATAACTTTTTTTCGTAAACTTAATAATAAAAAAGTTTTCCATATGGTGCGAACTTAAGTGGACACACTGTAGTTTTGCGTAGATATCTTAAAAAATGTCGATTTTACTGAAAAAGTGGAAATAACAAAATTTATATATTTTGATAATCTCTATAAAATATTATGTTTTTTTTTCAAACGTATATGTTTTCAAATATAAACTAACACAAAATTAAATTCATTCTGATTTCTCAATTCACTTATTTCATAAACAATTTGATCGTAACGAAACTAGTTGAAAAGAATGAGAAATTAAAATTTATACTTAGATTCAAAGAAAAATTTGATTATATTACTACTAAACTAGGTTTAATGAAATCATTACAGTTCCTAGTTTCATGAGTGTGTACATTCTAAAAACATTTTTTAATTCTATCACAGATGTAGTTTGGTTCTAGTCTATTTCTAATTTTTTATATAAATAGGTTTATGTTAAAAATAATTTTTTGCTTGATGGACAACATACCACTGACACTCAACATCATGCAGATTAATTGGGGTGTACTTATTACATTTTAAAAAAATTGTCTCATCGCCCTGTTCTGTATTATTTGAAGTGCGCTAACTTTAAAACTCGGCAGACTATACAATAAGGTAGTGCAAAATTCCAGGTGGGGAGCTGCGATGCTGTTATATTATAAAAATTTTGGATACATTGATGAATATTTGCACATTCTAGAAATAAATCCGACTGTTTGTTAATATTTTCCCATAATATAGTCGGCATGTGGTTGGAAACACAATTCAGAATGTAGTATAACGTATAACTCGCAAATACTTAATCTTATGTTCATAAATTATCCTCTCATTATTGATTACAATCTGCAAAGTAGTAGGGTCAATTGATCTAGATTTATGCTTTCTCGCAAAAATACAAAATTTTGATTTAGCCGTATTTATGCTTAATTTGTTAATACAAAGCCAGTTGAATAAATTGTTTAAGTCATTATTTATAGCAAACTGTATCTGACTCAAGTCATCTCCCACCATATACAACATGGTATCGTCCGCAAAAAGTTCAATTTTACAGTTCTCCGTAAAATCAACATTGTCAAGAACAACGACGGACCCTGACGACTGATGATAGAATAGATCAATAATTATTATTGCATTATTGCTGCTTGAATTGTGTGCATCGGTGCTGAGTTTTTGTTTTAGTAATGAATAGGTTTCTCCGTTATACCTAAAAAAATGAATCAAAATTTTCTCAATTTTAATTTTTTGTTAATTCGTAGAAAAAATATTGTTTTTAAAATATTAGCAAAGTGTCTTTTCCTAGAAGCTGATAAAATATTATTATAAAATAATGTAAAAATAAAATGGAAAATACATAATAATATTATGAATTAAAATTTTAACATCACATTATGTTCCTTAAGCTTATTCTGAAACGTAGCTACCTATATTAGTATTGTGCTTGATGAGTGATGGTAAATTATTAAATTCTTAGAGACTATAGAGACCCTTGTTTAATATTGAGTTATACATTTGCACAGTGGTAAATTTATCAATTGGAATAAAATCATTGCGATTTCTGGTTGCATAACCCTGTACATCACTGTAATGTTTCACCTTATTACATATATAATCATGTACTACTTTCATATTGATTTTAAAAATAAATATAAAAACATTGAGCATTATTTTTTTTGTTTTTTTACTTTACCTAAATTATTTCTTTTTTGGTTTGCTTTTATGACGCCTTTGAAGCTTTTTTGTATTATGTGTGGTGTGTTAATTTGTTGTTGAGGGGTTTTTGTATGGGTTGGTCAATGAATAGACAAAGACAATGATGATGACGGTTCCCTTTGCTTTTCCTGGATACGCCACTGATTTCGTCATGTGAGTTTTTGCATGGTTATTAACCGCTTCCTATAAGAGCGCGCGCATTTTTTTTTCACCAACCCTTCGACTACGAATCAATCAATACAGTGTTGTCGATACTTCGTATACTTATAGAGAATTCGGTCGGTAGTTTTAATTGAAAAAATGTTATGTACTATTTATTTGTAGGTAGGTAAATATGATGGAAAATGTGCATATACTATGAAATTCATTCGTCAAACGGAAACCTGTTACTTTCACTGCGAAGTGAAATTGAATGTACCTACCTATCTAGCTAATTCAGGCATGTTTGTTGTGAAACATCAGTATTATCAAAAGATATAACTATTGTTAAAGAAGAGAAGTTGTGTAAATTGTAAGACTCAAAAGACAAATCTCTGCAAAACTACAAACTTTATTCACAAAACGTAAAAGTAATCTGATCAATCAACGATGTTATCTCGACAAAGCCAAGGACTAAACTCAAACTAACTAAAACATTCATACTCTCAGCAAAGCGAAAATAACCCCTGCTATTTTAAGAATCGAGGACCCTTTTTTTCTCCAGTATTTAGTGTTTCAAACCCGTTTTTCTCTGCTGAAGTATGTGTGTTCAATCAAATTTCAATTAATTTCTTTGTGAATATAAAGAAAGCCTACCTATAACTTCATCACAATCAAAATAACTGAACAATACAACGAATTCATATTCTTATTACAAAATATTGTTGTTGGTCATGATTTTTTTTTATTAATATAATAAAGTAATGTAGTAGGTATTTATGACCACATCGATCAACTATAACAGCTAATAGCTCTATTCATTTTTATTCATGTTCATCGTTACGATTTTTTGCAAAGGAAAACCACTTTTGTGTTATAAAAATAGAGTACGTGAAACGCGATCTATAGGTAGGAAGGCGACTTGTTCTTTTTCTTGTAGTTAAAGTTAAATTTACACATTTTCAGAGGCATAAATTTATTACAAATTGGTAGATGATGGTTAAGATGTAATCTGGTTAGTGAAAAAAAGGTCCATGCACCACCGCGTGCGACGACTGCGCCGTGTAACCCTTATGGAATTTGGAAATTTAAATGGATTCCTGTAAATTTTCTCATTCAGTTGAGCGTACTTTTCTGATAAGTTTTCTCCATGACCTTGTTGCTGTATCACAGAGAGTTTGCATGCATCCTGCAATATTGGAAAGTTCTAAACAAAATCTTCCACATAGGTAGGTGTTTCTGACGTCAAAATAAGCCGATTCAAAACAATTTATCTTTTTTTTTTAATTGCTCTGTTTCTTAGATATAGGTAATATTTATAATAGAGTGATGGAGTAAAGTAATAAAAATAGAATTTTTCAAAATGTGTGAACATTTTTCAACGTATTCGGTACTTTGAAAATTGGTACCCGCAGGGGGTTATTCGGGATGCAAAATCTGAATATATGGACACCTTTTCATTGTGGCCGTTAGAGGGCGCTGTACACTTCTTTGTTGATTTTGAAGATAGACATAGGCTATATGGGGCAAGAAAATCATCTTAACATTAAGATTAGGTAAAATCAATCCACGGGAATGGACGTGGAGCAATATCAATTTTAATTTGATATGATTATGATTTTTTTTTGCACCATGAAGCTATGTCAACCTATAAAATTTAAATACTACTTATTCACTGACAATATTTTTCAACCAAAGTTATTTGAATATTTTGATGCGGCATCGAACACCATAAATCAAAATACCCACCTATTATATCGATAGCGGCTAGCTTTAGCGGGTTGGAGCAATATTTTTGTCCAAAAAGTGTTTTCTTTCACAAACAAAATCAAAATCTACTAAAAAAAAAAAAATATGGCGATTGATCATCATCAGAAATGCCTTGAGAGGTGGCCATATTCGGGATTCACTTCTCAAAACACCCCCGAGTACCTACTTATCAATTTTCAAAGTAATGTTGAAAAATGATCACATTTTGAAAAATTTGATTTTTATTTTTCAAGTTTTATTTCAGCACTCTATGGGAAACGGAGCAATTTCCAAATAAGACAGATTACTATAAATCGGCTTATTTTGAGTTGACCCCAGAAATAGATATATAAAATAAAGTGATTCTAGTTGCATGTCGTCTTACCTACAGTGTTTTGTTGAATTATTTCGTTGTTGTTTCATAGGTATCTTGATCGTTTCTCATTGACTATTTATGAATATAAAGATTAAAAAACAAAAGTACCACTTATAAACTTATTGCAATATCTCAAGAGATTAATCAATTTGTGCTGACGTCTTATACCATACCTATGCTGATTTCTGGTTGACAAGTTTGTTACAAGGTTTGCAGCAGTAAATCACTCGAGTTATATCCAAAGAAAATGCTGTTTATCACCAGAATGTTTATATTTTTTATTATCGTAATGCATATAGACCATATATGATAGATTAAGATTTTTGTAATAAAAGTGTTTATACCTATTCTACAAGTGTTTATATAGCTATTAAATTTAATGCATTTAGATTACATAGGACATTGTGTTGGATTTTAGATTTTACGATTACTCTCAAGCCATTGTCTGTACCAACAAGTTGTATCCTCAGAAATAAAATAATATTGTTTCTAAAAAGAACTCTTTTACAAAATAGGTAGGTATAACTCTCGCCAGCCTCAGCTTTAGCTTCAGCAGTCGTGAATGATCTAATTTTTTCCATGAATAGTCAATCATTATACTCAACGTTTTGATGGCGATGAAATTAATGGTTATTTATATAAACTCATTACCTATTAATAATAATTATTATTATCGTTTTCTGATCGCGGCGGTAGCATCGGCCTTGGCTACATAGAACATGACCGTATTTTTTTATCACTGTTGTGGTTACGGAAAGTGCGCCATTTAGTTTGTTTTTCTGTCTCCCCACTTCCAAAGTTAATCGATCGGACCAACAAGACGCGAGATTTTTACAAGCGTCTCGCTGCAGCAGCCCGGATAATCGCTTCAAGGCTGCGGGCATGCGCATTCCGCGTATTGTACGTATCGATAACGAGTATCGATATTATTTTTTTTCGTGATACGATTTATCAGGTATGTTACGCACAATAACAACACCCGAATTCGGTTATGCCCGAAAAAAATGCTCAAAACTGGTTTCGGCTAAAAAATATTTCCCAAACCCGAAAATGTACTTCTAAACGGGTATTGAGCATGACAAAAGGTCAGAACTAGTACTGTGCACTTTGAATTGCACCGAACTAGTTTTGTACATTTCTGAGTTACCAATACTAGTGGATCGAACCCTTCATTTGACTTCTCCCCCAAACTAGGTAACTCAGAATCACATTTCTAGACAAGTGAAACACAACATAAAGCTTGCTGCTTCACTGACATTATTATGTTCACACATTTTCGCAAATACAGTTACATAAGAGTGAAATGTATCATATAGAGAGATGATGAAGGCGACATCAAATTTTTTGCCAAACACAAACTGAACCAATCTAACCAAAACTTACCCAATCTAACCCAAACAACCCAAAATCTGGACTTAAACAGGAAAATGAAAAATAACCATAGGCTTTAATTCATTGGAAAAAAAACGTATACGCGCGAAACAGCTGCGCTGCCTTGAATTAGTGTTCCTTGAATCGATATTTGGACCGCTGCACACAGACGCTTCTAGATTTTTCGCCCCTATACGCTATTAGCATATTGCAAGTCCAGAAGCGAAGTTGATTTTTGAATAAGCTTTCTGATCTGTTTTCTGCTTTTTCCATGTAAGTATTAGCGTTGCCGTATTAAGTCATTGTTAGGGTTGTGCTTGAGTTCAATGATGGCGTTGTAAGTATAACATTTCATTCATTATTTTCTAGCTACCTCTTTATCTATGCAATAAACATAATAAGTGGATACCTGAATATTTTGATTGGGATTGGGTCGTTTGAATTGAGAACTCAAGTATCTACAGATCATTATATATAGTGCTTTCAATTTAATTTGACACACTTTCAAAAGGCTGTAAAGTAAATATCTTTTGACAAAAAAGGTTAAAAATAGAAAGAATTGTTAAGTTCCTCGTGAAGTTTTGAGCTATTGAGTCAAATATTTTCTAAACTGTCAAATGTCAAAATTATTGATATAACATACTTTTTTTTTTAAATGGCACACCCTATATATCATAACATACTTATTTAGACAGGCGTCTTTTTTGCTATCACGAAAATATAGCACACATGAACTTTCTATTCAATAAAAGGTAGTTTGAAGTTGATCGATCCTAAATCTGATTAAAATTGCAATTCACAGACGTGTTTTATTTTGTTTCTGATAATTGTAATTATTCTTGTTCTGAATATTTTCTAAGATAGATAAAGAAGATTTGTTGGTTTGTTAATACAGAATTTCAATGAATTACTCAAATCAAGAAGTATATAACACATTTTTTCATTATTATCAACTTACAGTAAAGGAACAGTATTCACACGTATAACATATTTAACAATTCAAGTGTAAAGTGTAACCATGACAATTATTGCAAACAAATGAATTGAAGTCGTGTATCTTTGTGCTGAAATATTACAATTTTAATCATATTTATATGAATTTTCGCTAAATTATTAAATAGAAATGGCACGTGTGCTATCTCTATATATTTTCGTGATCAGAAAATAAATGTCTTTTCAAATATTCATTGATATCTATGCCACTTTTAAAAAAGTATGTCATGACAATACTTTCGACACTCGACAGTTTAGAAAATACTGTTTATGCTGAACACAACATAGGTTCATTCATAAAGCAGCTTCAATAGCTTCTATGGATTTTCCTTTATGTTGATAACTTGAATGGACTGTATATTGAAACCCAACTTGATTTTACAAATATATTGTTGAAATACAATTGGGATCAGCTAACGATAGATACTTCAACATATAAACTCTAGGGTTATAATAGCAACATAGCTATGCAAAGTATGATATTATTCGTGATAGTCTTTTTGTGACTTTTTATGAATTTCTATGAATTTTTTATATGACTTTTTATGAATGACTTTTTGTCAAAAAAAACTTGACAACACACCTGGCAAAGCTATGTTATGTAAATCACATTTTCTTGTAATTTAAATTTGACTCTTCAGCATAAAACTTGACGAGGAATTTTACAATTCCTTTGTTCGACCTTTTAGCTAAAAAAAATAATATTTTACAGCCTTCTGAAAGTGTGACAAATTAAATTGAAAGCACTGTACATAAAATTTAAAAAAAAAATATATAGATATAGTTACCTATCTAATAATAAAATAGGTATTTTTATTGGTTGTTATTCATTGTATCTACCTATGTACCTATTAATCTATTCAGGTGTCTACTCAATTAATCTTCATTATTATTGTTAGTGATCTAATTTTGTTTTTTCTTCTTGTTTTAGTTCAAATAAATTTCGTGATTCCAAGTACACAAAACAACCTCGGTTTGATGAGTATGAATGTTGATTCGGTAATTATAGTTTCGAAATATTTGCGAACTCTTATTCGGTTAACAGGTAACACTATACCTTTTCAATTTCAAATTGGGACCAAACAACTCAATTTGGGAATTAACAAAATCAAATTGGGAATAATCAATTTCAAATTGGGACTTGTCAACTTTGATTTGGGAATAATGTATGGTTTAGTGAACGCATAAGCATAATATTAATGATCAAGGCTTAAGTCACGTCATTAATGCATAGAGCATAAGAGATTAGGGTGTTTATGGAATATGGTATTTGATAAACAACAACTGTCAAACATAATTATCGCTTACCAGTAGCCGCGGTAATCGTTGATATTTTGGTCCAGGATTCTCCAACATGATTTTATTTTTATGATCTACATGACACAGATTCCAAATGCATGGAGACTTGATGGTCTCAATGAAAAATTCCTACTCAAAAATCATCACTCCACTAGACTAATTTCACTCAATTCACTCAAATTCACCTCAATATTTCAATATTTCCCCGTTGTAAATGACAAAAATAACAAAATGAAAAAACCTGTCCGTCCAGCAGATTGTCAATGTCATCAGACAGTCCCTGATCATGCATAATTTGGTTCATGAAAGTTGAAAGTTGGGAACTTTTACGCTTATGCATTATGTTTATGCTTTAATCATTGAGACTTATGTTTTCAGTAAACACTGTAGTTTGTATTCATACATTTAACTGTTATGACTTGTTCCCTAGAATAACGCTTTGATCAATAAGTTATGCTTATGCCTTCGCTAAACCCGCCATAAATAAAGTCAAATTGGGAATAGACGAATTCAATATAAGTCCCTAACATTAATGAACTGCTAGTTGCTAGTAAAGAAGGGGACATTAACATTGATAAAATAAGATCTCAATATGTTTCTAGACCAGATTAATATCAGTTTATAATATTTAATAAACGAAAATTCTAATTTTTAACCCGAAAATAATATTAACGTGAAAAATAAAAATCTAGCCTATATTCAACGAAGAAAAATCTTTCTCATAGCTATGCACGCATAACGAACATTTTACTATCATCCTTGATGCCCAAAACATGACTGATATGCAAATTTAAATCTGTTTTTCTTTTGATCTTGTTACTACTATCATAGCTCAAGGATGGTTCAACGTTGGACTGAGTTCAAGTACAGTATACTAGGTGCATGTTTGAACAGAGTTCAACGTTGAACAATCCTTGAGCAATGATAGTAGTAACAAGACAAGATCAAAACAAAAACAGATTTAAATTTGCATATCAGCCATGTTTTGGGCATCAAGGAATAAAGCATTCGTGATGATACTGAAATGTTCGTTATGCGTGGATAGCTTTGAGAGGCAAATCAGGATCAACGACAATCCAACTTAGTTTTGTGCAGGTCACTCATAGTCTCACAAGACCTTTTCTCATGTCGAGAGTACCTACTTATTCAGTGAAGTCCCTACGTCCCCTCACTTGATCCTTGCAGTACGACGGTACTGTGCAAGGGGATCGTTAGTATCTGGAGAGATTTTTCTTCCCGGGAAAACAAAAAAAAAGATATTATGCGTTGAATATGGGCTACATTTTGGTTTTTTACGATAATATTATTGTCGAGTTAAAAATTGGAATTTTCGTTAATCAAATATTAAAAACTGAAAAATATTAATCTGGTCCAAATACATATTAAGATCTTATTTGATCACTGTTGATGTCCCCTTGTTCACTAGCATCCAGCAGTCTTTCATTAATGTTAGATACTTATATTGAATTCGTACATGCCCAATTTGAATTCGTTTATTCCCAAATCAAAGTTGATTGGTCCCAATTTGAAGTTGAAAAGGTATAGTTATAAATCTTTGATCAATATTTCAAAAAAATATCCCGTTGTTCCGGAACAAAATAAAAAAATGATTTATGCTTTGGAAAATACCAATTTGACCAAAAATTCTTTTTTTGTATTTAGAATTTGTCTACCTTCGATTTATTGTTCTATTAGTACAAAGCGTAGAGATTTTCCGTCGACGGACTCTCTTGACAGTATACGTTTAAATTTTTTCGAAAAAATGTTTTATCCTGCTATTGAGCAATTAAAAAAAGGTTCATCTACGAAACTCTATCATAAATTTGATAATATTAAAATGGATGTTGAATTACAAAACAATAATATTTCAATATTTCAACATGAATGGAATGAAATAGCGGAGAATGTTGATAAATCAATTATTGCTTCTCAGGGATTTTATCCCAATTTGAATGTTCGGTTTTATATAGCAGAGCATGGCTTACTTATGCCAGATGAAAATGATGATAAAATTCTAAATTATGTCATGGAATTAATGTTAAATTGTACTTATCGCGTCAGAACCAAAGTTATAGATATCGTTGATTATCATTTTGAGTTGCTTCAAGTCCATGTAGGTAGATATATTAGTCATAAAACTGGTGGAATGCCACTTGTATCATTGTCTAAACAATCTAACTTTGATCCACCCAATTGTTGCGTTTATAAGCATACATACAATATTCCCGATTTCGGTTATTATTATTCCAAACGAATGCATGAGAAATTGCCAATGAATGATTGTTAATATTTTGTAAGTTATTTTCAAACATATTTTCCTCACTATCATAAATTAAAGTTGAATATTAATGGAAATCCAATGTGCATCGATGGAATTCTAATTGATAATACTATAACTCCATCTTTTACTGATTTATTTGCTCAAAAACTGGATAATTATACAGATTATGCTAGGAAATTGAGAGATGAACCTGCAATAAGATTGGAAGCTGTTTTTAATATTCGTCATGATGATATTAGTAAAAAGCGGATTTAACGTAAGGATTTGATCAAGTTTTTTCATGAAGTAATAACGAGTCGAGACGTTTTTGAAAGCAATTGTCAACTATTTCTAATTGATAGATATGAATGGCGGTGTCATTTGGAACAAACAATTGGGCCTATGCAGGAACACTCTTGACAATAGTCAACATTGAAAACTTGACGTAAAATTGAAATTTGACAGACGTATCAATATTTTCAGCGTTCTGGAGTATGGTATCATGAGACCATTCCAGTTTGGTCTGTCATTAACGTTACTTGCAGCCCGCCGATTGGCTGAATGGGACGTTAATGACAGACCAAACTGGAATGGTCTCATGATACCATACTACAGAACGCTGAAAATATTGATACGTCTGTCAAATTTCAATTTTACGTCAAGTTTTCAATGTTGACTATTGTCAAGATTGTTCCTGCATAGGCCCAAATGTTTGAACATTTAATTTTTTTTGATGAATCACATGTCCGTAATGTTATTTGTACTTCTAAGAGATTATTGCCAAATAATTGTAATGATCTGTTTTTGAGAGCGCGACAATTAGCTAAGGTGGAATTAGCTTTGAAAATGTTTATCGACGCTATTGAAGGTGGTTATGCGCTTGGTAATTGGAAATCTGTGGATATACGTTGTCCTATTATTAGAAAATCGGTCAATTTGTTGATACATCCTGTTGATTTTTCATTTAAGGAAGATAATAATTTTACACCATTTTATGAACACGGTATCCGTGATAATATTAATTTTCTATGGGTTGCTCGTAAATTTGAATTTTTTTTTGATCAAAAATGATCAAATAAGTCAACAACTGCGTAATTGTTTATTTATAATTTTGGAAATAAAGAAGAACTTGAGCCAATTGTTAGGAGATTAGAGGAAAAAAATAGGTAGACAAATTTAGGTATAATAGTGTATATGATGTATTAGGGTTATTTGCGTTGTGCGGAGTGGTTTTGGCAAGTTCTTTTCATTCATTTTTTGCGGCGATCGCTCTTGTTATGTATTTTTTACCAAAAATATCTCCCATAACCTTTTTCCCATCCTTAATCCTTCCCATTCCGGCAAAGTAAGCATTCTCACCTTCTCTTTGGTCTTTGCTGAACTGTAATATTTTCAATTAATTTTTATATTTACTTAATATATTATTGACTAATGTTATTATTATTTTTATTAAGTATACATTATACCTCAATATAATAATAATAATAATGATAATAATAATATAACATAATTGATTGCTACCTATTATAATAGGTACATAATGTTTGAATATATTTGATTGAAAATATCATTGACTAAGCAGAATGCACAAATTCTTTATGAAGAAAGTTCGTTATTATTATTATAGGATTTATCGGAGTGTTTTGGATGAGTAAGTGACTCCATCATTTATTGATTCGATTTTTATTGTTAATTAATTTTTTTTTCCAGTTTCAAAAATTTTGCAAATACTAGCTACCAACTAGTCTACAACATTACCTATAGATTTAGGTAATTGGTTATCGCTGATGTTCTTGTGTTGCTGCATAGTAAGCAGGGTTGTCCATACATCAGAGTGTTGTTAATGCATGGTTTATACTGATTAATTGTCGCTGGCTGATGCAAAATGAAAGTTATGGGGATAGTAAGTTTGTGGTAATTTTGAGCTGGTAAGTTGGTGATGTGACAAAATTTCTTCCCCAACACACTGATGGTGGGTAGTCGCAGTTGCATGTAGGTGAAACCATTTTATAATAAGACTAGTGAAACTAAACACAGTACTTCCCTATAGGTATATTTTGTACATACTATGATGAAGGAAAGATGAGCCTTCACCATATGACAATGAATTGTTTTTCGCTAGAGAGAGATCAGCCAGCAAAGCAGTAGTAGCACTAGCAGCAGCAATGGCTGGTGGGGGCTTAAAACCTACCACTACTCCTTAAAAACAATGTATGGTCCATCATTCATATATCAATTAATGATTCTTGCAGATGCACTACTCAGGTGGGAATATATGGTCGTTTGTTGCCAAATAATTGTAATGATCTGTTTTTGAGAGCGCGACAATTATCTAAGGTGGAATTAGCTTTGAAAATGTTTATTGACGCTATTGAAGGTGGATATGCGCTTGGTAATTGGAAATCTGTGGATATACGTTGTCCTATTATTATAAAATCGGTCAATTTGTTGATACATCCTGTTGATTTTTCATTTAAGAAAGATAATAATTTTACACCATTTTATGAACACGGTAGCCGTGATAATATTAATTTTCTATGGGTTGCTCGTAAATTTGAGTATTTTTCCAAAAATGATCAAATAAGTCAACAACTGCGTAATTGTTTCAATATCATTATAAATATTCTAGTTACGTTGGGTAAAAATAATAAATGTCTTCATTCTTTGCCATTAACTACTGGGGCCGTAACATTATTTCTTAAGAGTGACTAGTGACTTAATACATATGATTAGGAAAATGTTCTATAAACTGTTAGGTCAAGTATAATTATTACTCCCCGCATGTTCAGGAGGGTTTATACGTTTTACAAACTTGTAAATTATAAGTGAGTAGGTACATTTTTCTAACAGTAAGAAGACAACAAAGAACTGTGTTGAAGGTGTCAGTTTAAATTTGAATCGTTTATTCATGTTAAGTACATATTTAAAAATGTTTACATAATACGTTAAATAATAATTATTAAAGTAAAAATTAAAAGTTAAAATAACAGCGGATATACATCTAGTATTAGACCTCATTTAATTTTAAAGTATTTAAGTAAGTAAGTTGGACACGCAAAGTAATTAGTAACATGCTTGAAAGAGTTCAGAAGAGGTTTTTGCGATATATTTACCTCAAGAAGAACAAAATTCACTCTTACATGGTCTCATATAATAGCATGTTGGAATCATTCAATATTGAACGGCGGTTAAAAGAAAGAAGAACCGGCAGCGGATATTATCTTCGTCTATCATGTGGTTAATACTCTAAAGTACAATGAATGTTTCTTTATAAATAAAATAAAATTTGCTGTACCCATGAATATGATTAAGTTAAGAAATAATGATGCAGTAGTAGTGTTCTATACTGGTACGTTTTGTATATCTTCCTTAAATAGAATGTTACAGTAGTGTAATGCGGCTATTCGAGATTATAAGTTTGATATATTCATGAATGTACGACAAGTTATTTTATTTAGCACCTATATTATGATTTTTGAAATGATACATTGTTTGGTACCTGATTATTTGTTAGTGAGTGCCTACATCCAAAGTGAGCTGTCCATTTTTTTTAAATTAGTGTTAGTTTAGTTTTGTAAAGTTCGTGTTAGACCTACAGTGAGCGATCTTATTCTAAAATTACCTTTGGTGTTTGATAAGAGTTTAAATAAATAAATAAATTATTATCAAATGAAATACTTGTTGAAAATGTCTCAAATCAGTGAAAGCCATTGTCAATTAAAAGAATCTTTGTTTTTTCTAAATTGTCTATATTCAAGAGTGTTAAATTCCAATGGAAGAATACTGAAGAACTTTATGGCTCGCAGTAACCCGGACTAGTAAGTCTGGCAGTTCTGGCACTACTTCTTCAGACGTCATAAACCGTCACAAAGTCACCTGCTCTGTGTCTTGTCGAGCAGTACTCATGAATACTCTTATGGGCCAAAAAATCGCGGAAGATTCCCTTTTTATGTGCAATCATTTTTCCCGTATGAACAGTGATGGAGCAATCAATGGATGGAATGCATAAAAGGTAGTAGATGCTACTACCTCACCGAAAAATATCTCTAAGTGGATTCTACTAAACTCTACAAAACATAATACTTTCTTCTATAGAACTTGTACAGAGTAGTATCTTCTTCGTTGGTGTAGTAGTTTCTTTTAAAATGTAGCAGCTATTAAAGCATTAGCACCTACTACGTTTTATGCATTCCACCCAATATCTTGACTGCCTTAATTCATTCCTTCACCATAAAATCTGCAAGATCGGACTGTGTTGGGGGGAGTTAGGTGTGAAACAGTACTATAGAAACAGTACCCGATGAAATTTTGGGTGTGGTAATACAAGAGGCTAAAAAGTTGAGGTCAATTTGTGTTTGTTTAGGTTAAGTGTAGGTCGGTTTTAAGTCAATTTGCTCTAGTTTGGTTCAAGTTCATGTCTATTTGGAATGTGTTTTCACTTGCACTTTTAGAGTAGACAAATTTACGGGATGGGGAATAAATGGGGGTAATGAGTGGGGTAATTCAAGAGGTTAAAAAGTCTAGGTTAATTTGTGTTAGTTTATAGGCGTTTTTTCTTGTTAAGTGTATTCGTTCTTGTTTTTGAACCGTATTCAAGCGCTGACGTCATTGATTTAACACTCAAGAAAAAAGGTCCGTTTCAAACCAAAATGTCATTAAGCAGATTAAAAATTCATAGTGTCAACCATAACTTAAGTTAATTTTCTTTTTATCTATTAATGAACAGGAAATCGCTACTTTTGCTTTTGGTCTCCAAATCAATAGTTAAAATGAAAATATTCAATTTTACCTTGAAGGGATTCTCTTTCTTCCCAACAAAGATTGAAGGAGAAAACTGGATTATCAGTATCAGTCTACTTTTATCACTTGAATTTGTTTCGGAGTTCAATAGCAAAATATTTTCATCTTCACCACAAAAAATACATAATTGTATTCATTCACCATAAACAAATCAAACACAAACTGTTTATAAGAGCTCGCTCAAAGCCTTGAAAAAGATGGAGCTATTTGACAGCTCTAAGAACCACAGTCCGGCTTGTTTTTGAATAAGGTTCAAAATCTGACGTTTGTGACGTCAAAGTTTAGCAAACAAATTCCATGTATTTGAACCGGGTTGAACCGTATTAGCACAAAAAAAAAGCCTCAGATCAAGTGCTTTGTATGGTTATTTATTTTTTCTAAAATATCTCGTAAACATTCAATTGTAGGAAAAAATATCAAAATTCTTAGATTTAAACATGTTCTATGAAAAGTGTCTCTTGATTCTTTTCGATTTATTTGAAAAAACAAAGCTAATATAATTTTTTACAGATATCTCAAAAACTAACGATTTTAGCGGAAAAGATGAAATAAGAAAATTTATAGATTTTGAAAGTCTACAAAAGATAACCCATGTGTTTTCAAATAAATTGACAAAATCAAATCCATTTTCTTCTTTCAAAATATCTATCTTATAAACAGTTGATCGTAATGGAACGAAATAATGTGAATATGAATTTAGACTTTTCAGTCTAAATTTATATTTACATTCAAAAATGTTCTACAAAAAGTGTGATTTGTTAATAAAATGAAATAAATTCGGAAAACTTCGTATCATTGGCAACGTTTACTCATCGCGAGGTAAAATTCCGCTGCGACGTTTACTCATCGCGAGGTAACATTCCCGCCCGTGTTTTATGGTGGTAGAGGGGAGGATTTTCAAGTTTCTCTCTCCATTTATCGATCTTGAGTATCTTGTATGTATATTTCATGCATCGTTTCATTCGTTTCGGTTTCGTTTCTTATTTCTGTGCTAGCAGTTGTTGAACTAAACGGTTCACTGTTTATTCACAGCGTTCTCTCAGAAATTATTATTTTTCTACCCACCTCTGCTTGATTGTTGCTGATTGATTTTTTCAATTTATTCGCAAGAATTTATTGAGAATTTATTTTAGTAAACTTTCATTGTCATTTTGACTAGTCATTATGAGGTATTTATCCCTACATGGAATAGACCATTACCATTATAATTGAATTTTGGTAGGATATTGGGTAAGTGAGTACATCAGGACAACAATGGACGCCACAGAGACAATAATTGAAAGAATAGAGAGAAAAGCTCTCAAATGGTTCGGTCATATGCTTAGAATGCCAGAACATAGATGGCCAAAAAAAGTATATGGTTGGAGACCACTCGGTAGAAGAAAGAAAGGAAGACCACGACGCTCATGGAACGAAGGTATGAGAAAAGCTATGGAAGAGAGAGACCTGGATGAGATGGACGCGTTAAATCGAGATTTATGGAGGAGAGGAACGGGTGTACAGCTATAAGCTGTTTTTTAGATTAAGTTATATTTATTGTGATATACAAAATCTAAACCCGGAATATACAGTGTGACGTGTGACCCATTTGTTTTGGGAACACCCTGATAAAAAGTTTATTTCTTAACCGATCTGGTTCGTTTTTTTTTTGGATTGTAGAGCTCGAAAAATTGTTTATTCTTGGCAAAAAGTGACCTTCGCCATTTTGACTTCAAGGCCTACTATGTTAGTTTTTAAGAGCAAAATTTCAGGAAACCATATTAGCGATTTTTTTAGAAAAAATCTGTGTGCGCCACTGGATTCAGCATCCTTTAAAACGGGTCTATACAAATTTTCAACCGAAAATATCAAGTTGAAAAAAATTAAAAATTCGCACTTTAACAATCTTTGATTCTATCAAAAGAAATGATAAATGCATTGAAGTTGATGGTGGTTTGGTAGAAGTTACAAATTTTTAGTTTTATGTCATTTTTATTTGTTTTGCGAATAACAAGTACAAAATGACATATAATGTCGTAACAGCCGCAAAAGAAAAATCATTTTTCAAATGTATCTCCTTTTTGGCAACATCTCTTCTAGTTTGACATCTTTATTTAAAGGATATAATGTTAAAATTGTCTTTAAAACAACAAACACTTTGAAAAAACATCTAGTGAACAATGAGGATCAGCTTAACCCTTTGGCGAAATCAGGAGTTTACTCTCTGCAGTGCAGTGGCGGCTCGTCAGGTGAAGTGGGTGAAGGGGCTCTTCACCGAAAAATACTCCAGAACTAATTAAAAATGATTCCATGAAGATTATTACAAAATGTTAATTTATTCTGGCCTCCGCTGTACATAATAACACCATAAATGCAATTGCATTCCGGCCGACAATACAATCGTCAGTGAAAAATTCCGCGCTGCGCGGCGACGATCCCCGATTCGTCGTTTCCGACCACGCGAAATTCGAAATTGAAGAGCCAGCCCGCTTCAAGCGTGTTTTTTTCACCGTTGTCATGGTTACGTGACGTTATTCTGACGACAGAATGGAAAACGCTGCGCGCAATTTTCTTAACATGAAGAGCAATCTTTAAAATAGACTCTTCATATTCACATGCACTTTTGTTTTGGAAAGGCGCGATGCGACGCGGTTCATGTTTTTCTAGTACATACGTAGTGCCATTTTTATAATGCGAAGTAGGTACTTTACCTAATTGTGGCCGGTGACAGACTATTTTTTTGATGGTTTTGGATGAATTTATTTATTTACTGAATTACTTTTGTGTGGATAGATTGTGTTGTTGTGTGTGAGTTGTGTGTGAGTGAAACAATGAATCCAGTTAATGACATTGTGTGTAATTTGTTGGAAACTCCATTTAGGCGCTGGAAAGACGGAGATAAAAGGGATGTTCTACTACAAGGACGACCGACTGGTACTTTAAACTTAGGTATAAAGAAAGAACTGAAAAAAACTGGCAGATCCTATAATATTAATTTCAAGTCTTCCTGGTTTTTGGAGTATAATTGGCTATGTAGTAGTTCTGCATTGCAAAAATTGTTTTGTTGGCCGTGTTTACTCTTTTCCAATAAACATTCCGTTTGGAATCGGGACGGATTTACAGATTTTTTTAATATAACTAGATCCTTACGTAAACACGGGGATTGTGGAGAACACCTTAAATGCCAGGTTATGTTAAGAAATTTTGAACAAAATCAAAATACAATTTCCGATGCTTTACGGGAAAACGCTAGACTATATAAAGTGAATTTCAATGAACAAGTTCGTTTGAATAGACTCTGTTTACGGGTAGTTCTTCACGCAGTTTTGTACCTATCCAAACAAGAGTTGGCATTCCGTGGCCATAATGAGAAGATTGACTCAGTGAACAGAGGTAATTTTAAGGAGTTACTCAGCGTGTTAATTGAAAATAGCCCTTTGGAGATTAAAAATCACTACGAAAAAATCAAGAATATTTTTAGTGGAGAATCGAAAACGATTCAGAATGAATTAATAGATTGCATTTCTAGTTACATAAGTGGTCACATTGAAAGTGAAATAAAAAGCTGTCAGTTTTTCTCCCTGCAAATTGATGACACTACGGACATAGCCCAGAAGTCGCAATCTTCAATTATAATAAGATATGTCAATTCGAAAGGATTGTTAGTGGAACGTTTCATGGGATTTTATGATGTAAGTGCCGGTAGAACAGCTGATGACCTATTAACTATGACAACAACAGTTTTGGAACCTTTTGAGTATCAACAGAAATTAATTGGGCAGTGCTATGATGGGGCCAGTGTAATGAGTGGACATTTGAATGGACTACAGAAAAAAATTAAAGAGCACGCTCCTCAAGCAATTTTTGTTCATTGCCTTGCACATCGGCTTAATCTCGTTTTACAAAAAAGTTTTAAACAAATCTCCAAGTGTCGAATTTTTTTTGCAACACTTACGGGAATACCATCTTTTTTCCATAATTCAGCCAAGAGATCATATGTCCTTGCTTCCACATCTGCGAGACGCATGCCAACAATCACGGATACGCGATGGTCTTCTAATTCAAAATTAATCAATGTAATTGTCCAGGATTGGGAAAAATTAAAAGACGCTTTCAAAATTATTGTAACTTGTGAGGACTCGGATGACAAGTCAGTGCAGCTATCCAACGGATTTTTGAAAAACATGAATGATTTCGAATTTACTTTTTTGGCAATAGTTTTCAATGATATATTCAATGTGACTGATATTTTATATGATGTACTTCAAAAAAAATCCTTGGACATCAATTTTTGTACATCTCAGATAAAAAGGACTCGTGTGTTGTTGAATGACAAAAGAAATGATGACTTCTTCAAGTCAATCTTTGACAAAGCAAGCACAATGACTGAGATAAATATTTCGAAAAGATGTGACGTTGGTCTAGGAAGAGATGCCCACATTACTAAATACAGAGCTCTGTTTTTTGAAATAATAGATCATATTTCAATGGAAATGGAAGTTCGGTTCCAAGACTGTGATAAATTGAGATTTGTTTGCCTAGCTGATACAACCAAGTTCGAGGGGTACAGTTTGTCTTTTCCCACCGACGCTTTTGAAAATTTATTTGAATTTTACGGCACAAGATTCACAAAATATCAAAGACTAAAAAATGAACTTTCTTTGTTATATGCCGATGAAAATTTTAGAAATGTAAACTTGCAAGAACTCATCATCAAATTCCAAAGTCATAAGGACATTTTTATCGAAGCATATGCCTTGTTTTGTCTGATTCTCACAATACCATCGACTAGTGTATCGGTTGAAAGAAGTTTCTCGTGTCTGAAAAGGTTAAAAACTTTCACAAGAAATACCATATCGCAAGATAGACTCTCCGCTTTGACAATTATTTCACTTCACAAAGAACTTTTGTTGGAACTTATGGCGCAAAATCCTTTTTATGAAGATATAATCGACAAGTTTGCCTCCCTAAAGGACCGGAGAATCGAATTGGTGTACAAAAACTAGATAGGTGAGTTATATCAATTTAGTCTTTTCTCTATTTCTTAAACAGTTCTTATTACTCATTACTCAGATTATTCAATTTTTTTTGTCGTTTTGTTCTGGAATTACTATTACTTGGTGAAATGGTGTAAGCGCATTACAATTTTTTACGCTTTTTTATCAAAAATTGCAAAGTTTATAATAAAATGGTGAATGCGCTCAACAAAAAAATTCGCCTGCGGCCCTTGACCCACTACGCATGTAGTTCTATCTCTCTACTTCACCTCATTTTTAGACCGCGAGCCGCCACTGCTGCAGTGTGGAGATTGTCCATCGGTATATGTCGGCCAAACCGGAAGAAAAATATCTGAACGAGTGAAGGAACACCTGAGCTTGTTCAATAAATACAAGGACACGGACATCACAGAGACAAAATCGGCTTTTGCCAATCATCTTCTGAGTACGGGCCACAACTTTTCAGTTGACAGTAATGTGAACGTACTCCACTAATGTACAAAGGGAGCCAGGTTGGATTTGTTGGAGAAGATGGAGATATCAAAGGCTAAGAAGAGTCCTATTTTGAAATGTGTCAATGATATTTTCAATTTTGAACCAAACCTTATTTTTAATAACTTGAATTAGTTGAAGATACCATGGAATTTTCAACAGGGTTCGGTAGCGCAGTGGTAGAGTGGCGGCGCTATGATTATGATACCTATGGTCATGCTATGGTTCAATACCAAGACAGGACCATTTTTCTTTTTTCTTTTTGAATGTGTTTAATAGTGTCAATTCCTTAACCTCACTTTGTATTGTTTGTTTTCGTGAGATGTTTCTTTATTTTTGAGTGTTTGTACGGTAATTATTTTATACTTTTTAATATTAACTGGACGTAAATATTGTATTTTGTAGGTCTGATGATGCCATAGTATGTGGCGAAACATGTAACCTTTTCATCCGTATATTATATTTGTTTGAGGCCTGAAGACGTTGATCGTTGTTTTTCTTCATTTGGAGTATATTTGGCGTAGGTATACCCAAGTACAGTAATATGGGGTGAATTTAAACGGGATTTTGAGTTTTTTTTTTTAATATTGCACTGCCGTTTGACATTGAAAATTTACCAATGTCCAAGTATTTATTAGACCTCTGTGTAGATTAACAAAACAGAATGATCAATCAAAAAACTGATAATATAATTTTTTTTATGATTGAATATTTTTCGAATCCAGGTGAAGCAATTTTGCCTTTGGCGTCCCGGAATTAGGTTGAAATATTTGAACTGTATTCTCTACAAAAAAAAAAATATTATTTACCATACACAATCTTTTTTGCGAAAATGCTTTGTTTTCGAGATAACAGGATGTAAAACTTATATTTTTATTTTTGTTTTATCTAAATAAATCCCATGAAGGGTCGAGTGGAGCGTCTAAGAGAAGAACGCTTTATTCTTGGAGAGTGGTTGGCATTTTTGTGCTCAAATAAGAATTTATCATTTATTTATTTAAAGATTCTACCTGTTCATTCCTTTAATTCATTCATGGTACTACTATATTGTTTATAAGGTTGATCCACAACAACTGTTTTACTATAAAAACTTGATTATAGACTTGAACCTATCTATATTGACTATTATTCACTTTAAATTCATATGTTTCTGTGTCCGGTGAAGAAGGTGCTTCACAGTCTATTGCTGTTACTGTTCGGTTTGAGTTGCGAGGTGTTTGACGCCTCGAGTGAAATCATATAAATTCAAAGTTATTATGAATGTATAGTGTGATTGTGTTATTAGAAGGTGCATGGTCATATTGAGTGATAATTATGCAGTTAATATTGGGAAAGCAATTTTTGAATTGAATGACTGTCCCAAATTTATTTAAAGTCTTTTCAGCAAATCGCAGTTGTTTAATATCGCATGGAGGGATCATATATCATAAAACAATAAATCAATAAATATTGAATCAAATACCTATCTCCAATGTCATATTTTAGAAAAACTTGCAAATATATTATCACATAGGTAGGAACCTTTTATAAAATACCAAAAGGTACCTACCTAAGTGATAATATATTCGCGATTCAATGTAAAATATATTTTGTAATAGTCTAAATTATGTTGAATGAAATACCTATCTATAATGTTAAAAAATATATGCTTATTTATTGCCACTTAAACTTTTAATAAAATACTAAATTGAACACTGTAATGAAAAATATCTTTAAAAATATTCTAAACGTACTTGATAAATCCGCCAATTCAAGGTAAAACTTCAACTACGAAACAAATATCAACATCGGTAACGGCCACCGTAGGGTTGGCGAAATCACGGTACAGATACCGATTCTCGTCGGCTTGATTTACCGATATTGGTCGGTAACTAAGCATACAGAATAGCACACAAAGCGGCTTGACGATAACTATAGGTATGTGACAGTTACCGATACCAACGGCTCTCGGTAACGTGTACAGAATAGCGCCACTGGAGCGCTATTCTGTTCATGATTCCGTTGGCCGTCGGTATCGGTAACTACCAACATTTAACGGTTGCGCGGCCGATGGGATCAAGGCGACGCTATTCTGTATGACATAGTTACCGACTGTCGGAAATGCAACCGTCAACTATCGCTATATACCGATATCGATCTATTTGGTACGTTCAGCCAATGAGCGATGAGCAGAACTGTCAGATCCGTCCACGAGAATACGCCATTTCGCGGCTCAGTTGACATTTTTTTATTTGTTTTGAAAGATTGAAAGTTACGAAAGTTTGTGTTTTTCGCGAAAACACATTTAAATAAGAAAAATGGCAGCAAAAGCTCTAAGGTAAGTGAATTTTGTTGATTTATTGGTACATTTATTCATTTAAATAAGAAGGTAAGTTGGAACAAAATGTTTACGAACTTGATAATGGATTCGCAACTAACAATGTCGACTATTTGGATAGAAATAATTAGGTGTATGTCCTCTATCTATTATGCAAAATATAAAGAGAACTTTTGAGAGTTGATCTTGCTCCCTATACCTAATATCAGTATACCTCGTTTCTTTTAACGTCTCTAAATGAAGAGTTAAAAAAATATCGCGGCAAAATATCACTTTCTGAAAATATGGGCTTTTTACTTAATTTGAGGTATTTAAAGTATTTTTCCAAATCCACCTACATGTTTGTTAAATTATTTGTGTGTTTGTGTGGATCTTGAGGTATATTTGGCGTCCAAGTACATGTTTAACAGGTAACAGTTAACAAAGCTGTTTTTGCTCATTAAATTATAAGCAATTTTGCCTAGACAGACACCTTTTAGTGTTTATAGAGAGAACAAAATTATTTGCGCAGATGGAAAAAAACGGCTATTTGAACAGGAAAACACAATTTTTGGATACAAAATCTGTATATATTCGCCAAAACATGAAGATTTTTTTTTTTTAATATGTTGACCAAACGAAAACTAACTCATGCACCTAACCAAAACGGACTCAATCACCCCAACTCAAAACTTACCTGAAAAAACAAACCTTTTTGGCACAAATCATTAAATTCATATTTCTTATAAGCAAAAAAAAAGTAACTATGCAAAAAATATTGCATATCATACCAAAAACCGTTTTGTAAATAATTGCCGTTTAATAATGTTAATGATAAGTTGGAAAAGTTCATATATTCTTCTAAAATGTTTCACATTTTTGAAGTATTTGAGAAGGTTTGTCATGTATTTTGTTTTTTATGATTTTTTATTCAACATCTCTTATCGTTATTGATAATAAATGAATATGATGTACCTAGGTAAAATATACTGACCGACATTTTTGAACCAAAAACTCATTATTATGTAACGTTTGTTTCAGTAAAACCCAGAGGTACAGTATTGCACAGAGGGACCATCTGGTGCAATATATGGAAAGCCACTCCTTATTTGCAGCAGGAAAGTTCTCGGGTAAAGAAGGTGAGGACTGGCTGCGTAATAAATGGTCTTCCCTCGCAAAGGAGTTGAATGCGATACCCGGTGGAGCACAACAAGATGGCAGCCAGTGGCAGACAGTAAGTATCTTCACCGCTTTTCAATTCGCATAGAGTCCCAGATTTTGAATTAGTTTTAAAAAATATATGAACTCCTTTTGCGATAAAAGCTCAAATAGCACTGTTTTTCAGGTGTGGCGTGACATGAAATTCAAAGTTTCCAAAAGGGTGACGGAGATAAGATTGGAGCGACAAGGAACAGGAAATAGAGAGAGGAAGCACCCTCCTCTCGCTTCTCATGAAGTGAGAATCGCTGGGATAATAGGCCCTGAATATATACAGGGATCCTCGACATGCCCTGACTCAATGCCAGAGACTGAGGTATCTTTATCAATATAAGATACTCACAACTAAACATTGCAAAAGAATAATTTATCGTTATGGAAAACTATTTTATTTTTTTTTTTCTCAGGCCAAAATAGAAAGATTAGAAAGGGGCGATGAGTCAGTTCTGAATGAGAAATCATGTGTTTATTCAGTGTCCGTCCTGGCAAATCAAGATGAACAGGAAGTGGAGGGACAACAAGGTATATTTGGTAGAATATTATCTTTATAGTTAACAACTTTTAATAACCTGCCACAAGATAAAATGACAGTACCATTTTTTCACAGTATCAGAGGGTGTTGATATGTTCGACTCTCACGATGAACATACGGCGCCAGCGGCACCAGAAGAAGCTGTCGGGGCAGAGCAAACTGGGCCTACCGGAGCGATTGCTCCGAGCAGTGCTAAGATCAAAAGTATGTCGTGGTGATCTATGGAGCTTTGAATAGTGACAGAAATTAAGAATTAAAAAAGCCTAGCCGTGTGAGAATAGGGACTCAACTACAGAAAGCCCGCTCAGAGTTCCACGAATTGAGTGCGTCCACTACACAGGCAATGGAGGTAGGTATATACAGGGTCCTTCATTAGTGCGTCGGGCAATCCTAGCGTGGTTATTTACAAAAGTAGAAAAAAAAGTTTTATACAAAAGTTGTAGAATGTGACTTTATGCATATTTTAAAAATATTTTCAAACATACAGGGTGCGTCACAAAAGTATGGCACGAAAAAGTATGATTTTTTTAAATGGAACCCCCTGTATATTAATTGATATTTCAATTCTTTCTTCAATTTGGAACAAAAATTGTGCTACAACTAATGTTCCTAAATTCAACCGTTATCGAGATATCGCGTTTTAAAAATGGCATTTTTGCAACTTTGACATGCTATAAAACTCAAACTATTCAAGTTAGAGGAAAATGGTTTGCACTTTCCTGTCTTAACTTTTCAAGAGCTCTTCTGTCATTTGGATAGAAGGTAACGTCAACTGTCAACTTTTGACATTTTTTCACAATAATGGATTTAATCTCCTTGAATAGCTCTTGAAAAGTTAAGATAGGAATGTGCAATCCATTTTTCTCTAACTTGAATAGTTTGAGTTTTATAGCATGTCAAAGTTGCAAAAATGCCATTTTTAAAACGCGATATCTCGATAACGGTTGAATTTAGGAACATTAGTTGTATCACAATTTTTGTTCCAAATTGAAGAAAGAATTGAAATATCAATCAATATACAGGGGGTTCCATTTAAAAAAATCATACTTTTTCGTGCCATACTTTTGTGACGCACCCTGTATGTTTGAAAATATTTTTAAAATATGCATAAAGTCACATTCTACAACTTTTGTATAAAACTTTTTTTTCTACTTTTGTAAATAACCACGCTAGGATTGCCCGACGCACTAATGAAGGACCCTGTATAATGATTTCTCATTGGAATTAAAAATACTCAGAGAACTATATAGTGTGTCCCATAACTTATCAGCCATAGAGCAGCAGGTGAAAATATAATTAAAATGAGTGGATTTTTGTAATAAATGTGGTGGCAAATATTAGTGAATAACTAATAATAATATTAGTGAATAACTCGTCTAAGTTTAATTTTTCCAGGACCGGTCGAGATAAAAAATAAAAATCAATGTAATGTAAAAAAACTAACTTATTTCGAACTCTGCAAAAAATGGAAAATCAAATGATTCCATAACAACTGCTCAAAGTATGGCGCTTTGTTGTTTGAAAAAGAACAAATCTCTGAATTTTTTTTAAAAATCGCTTGGGAAGTTTCGAATTTACGGACAAAAAATCGAAATTATTCTTCTTATTATTGTTTTGAAAAAGTTTGCGAACACATGTTAATTTACAAAAAGTGATTATCCTACCATGCAAACTTTCTTCAGACTCACCCTCACCCTTACTTAAAAAATAAAATTAAGTAATTTGAGGAGCGATCGCGACTTAAAATTTGTGGTGAATTTCCAGTAGTACAGAGTAGTCTTTAGTCTTTAAAGAAAAACGACTTTTTTTATATGTCGACGAAAATTTTAGCATATTATCTAATTATTTATCTCTGAAATATATTTTGCAAATATTTTGTGTAGAAATAATCTTCGAATGTGGATGATTCTAATATATTATACTATTTTTTTTCTCAAGATTAAGCTTTAACTGAAACATAAAGAGGAATCTTGGGGTTCTGTACTGGCTCAAAATAACGTTCAGACAGCTTGGAACCTATTTTACAACAATTTTAATGAGATATATGAAAAATGCAGGACGACAAAAGTTGTAAAATTGCAAAATCACACCAAAATCAAACCATGGATCACTAATGCCATTATTACATCTATAAAACACCGGGACCAATTAAAGAAAAAGTGATTACAGAATGGTAGAAACATGTCTCTTTATCACAGATATAAAGCATATAGAAATAACTTAAAAAGAGTTATAAATAAAGCCAAAGCTAGATTTTACTATGGCATGGTAGACAGCAATAAACACGATATGAAGAAAATATATAACGTAATAAGTGAAGCTACAAACACAATCAAAAACAAAAAAAGTGACTTCAATATACTGGACAATAATAAGAAACCATTTGAAGATGAAAAACAACTGGCTGACTACTGTAACAACTACTTTATACAGATAGGAAAACGAATGGCAACCAAAATACAACCACCCTCCAACTACAAGGGTCTAAATGACACTCGTGTAAGTCAAAATATGTTTCTTAGACCGGTTGGTAGAAACGAACTAATTTCACATATAGCATCTCTTAAAAACAACAGCTCCCCGGGATATGATGATATCGGTACAAGGCTCATAAAGGATCATCACTCACAAATCATTGATCCCCTCATGCATATCATCAACTTGATCTTTTTACAAGGGAATGTACCAAACGATTTAAAAAAATCAATAGTAGTACCAATTCACAAATCCGGCAACAAAACTGAAATTGGCAACTTTCGCCCAATTAGTCTTATAAGCACATTCGCCAAACTATTTGAAAAGTGCCTTAAAGACAGACTTTTTAACTTTTTAGTAAATCACAAAGTTTTAAATGAAAATCAGTTTGGCTTTCAAAAAGGTGTTAGTACAAATCATGCTATATTCAAACTAGTTGATTGTCTCAAATCAGATCTGGACAAGAATAAAAAATGTGTAGGTGTCTTTTTGGATCTGGCAAAGGCCTTCGACACCGTGTCACACAAAAAAATGCTAAAAGTGCTGGAGCACTATGGTATTAGAGGCGTTGTATTGAGGACATTTCAGAGCTATTTGGAGGACAGAATTCAGCAAGTCAGGATAAAGAACACTTTAAGTGAAGGTGAAAAAATCAATTAATCTAGGTATCCCACAGGGCACTGTTTTGGGGCCGCTCCTCTTTATAATCTGCATTAATTCATTATTGAATAGTCAGATACAGGGATTAATTATATCATATGCTGATGACACAGCTCTAATATTTGCTGATGATACCTGGGAAGCAGTTAAAGCTAAATCCGAAGTTGGCATCGGGATGGTCAAGGATTGGCTGGATTTTAACGAGTTATCACTTAATATAGAAAAATCAAAGTATATTGCATTCTCCCTCACAAATGTAAACAGACCAAACTTTAACTCCTTGCAGTAACCTAGAACAGGGCATACAGTTAATGAAGTGCGTAATATTAAATACCTGGGTGTGATAATTGATGAACATTTGAAATGGGGCAATATGGTACTGGTTTAGTGATGAAAACAAGAAGGCTTGTATACAAATTTTATGAAATACGGAAATTCATGAACAAAAAACTACTGCTATCAATCTACAAAGCATTGGTTGAATCTATTTTACAGTATGCAATAGTTGTGTGGGGTGGACTGTATATCAATGCACTCGAGCCTCTAAATACATTGCAAAATTACATATTATTCAAAAAGAAAAACGTTTTCCCACTGATCAGCTTTATAATGAAGACATACTGAATGTTAGAATGATGTATTTCTACAACATATGTCTTTTTGTATACCAAAATGAAAACTTACAAAACAAATGTGAACACAGATACCGGACTAGGCAAATGTCAAACCAAAATTTAGTAATCCCCTTCTATAGAAAAGATGGTAATCAGAGATTTGCTACAAGTTCAGGACCGAAGATATTCAATACTCTACCAAATAATGTAAAGAATATATCTACTTTTAAAAATTTTGCCAAAAAATGTAAGCCAGTTATTTTTAAAAACTATAGAACTTATCTCAGTTTAATATGATTCTCAGCTTTTTGTTACTGTTTAATTTTAATTGTTATGGGTTTTCTTGTATGTGTGTGCAGGTGGTAGAATATACTTTCTAGGGTTTTTATAGGTTTTTATAGTTAAATTGCTAGATGTGAGTAACCAATGTGATCTTATTTCATTTACTTTTTTGCACATACAGGTCGTTTGTGACCTAGGTGCAATAATTATCTTGAGGGTATCATAAGAGAACAGTTATTAACTTAATTACAGATTCTTGTAAATAATGTTTTTTGTTGAATAAATTTGAATTTGAATTTGAATTTGAATTTGAATTTGAATTTGAATTTGAATTTGAATTTGAATTATTCATCAAATTTGCAGATAATGGCTAAGGCTTCCATGTTACAAGCGGAGGCAGCAATGAAGCAGGCTGAGGCTGCTTCAGTACAGGCGCAGGCAGCGATTATCCAGGCACAAAATGAGTCCGAACGAGTCAAAGTATTCAGAAAAATTACTAGTGTGTTAGAAACAGCTCTTGACAAGTTTGAGAGATGCCAGATCCCCCCAAGTTAAATTGATTAGTTCAATAATTATTATTGTAATAAATATCTTATATTAAATTATATTATACTTTATTATTTATATCATAATTATAATATTGTTATTATTATCATATTATACTATTCATTGAAGAATGGGTATCAGTTCGTCTAGTTGTCTCATAATAATATTCTATCATATTTTCTGGCAATGAATCTTTCCTGTATTCGAACAGCGAGTGCACGACCTTGATGACCAATTTCCACCTCCATATTTGGGGGGTGGGCAACGCGATGAGCCAATACTTCTGCTTGAACTTCATCTATTCGATGTTCGATCCTCATGTTGTGCAATACAGCACAAACATTCACAATTTTACCTGCCAGTCCCGGTTCATACATCAGTTTCCTCTGGCTGGACACGCAAAACTCAACATATCCACTTGATGACCGATTCTCGTCGGCGTGATTTACCGATATCGATCGGTAACTAAGCATATAGAATAGCACACAAAGCGGCTTGATGATAATTAACGGTATGTGACAGTTACCGATACCGACGGCTCTCGGTAACGTGTACAGAATAGCGCCCCTGGTACAGCTCAAGTGCGTGACGCACCGTGTCTTCAATCCGTCATGTTCACTTGAACGCAACAGGGCGTCAGTGGGACTTTAAGTCAAGTTGACAGTGGCAATTGTTGTTATAAGTGGAACTATCACCTATCCTATCTCGTTTTTGATGTTTATTCAAACTCTAATATGCTTTATTGTACCTGGTGTTAATTGTTTTTGTGATTTTTATCATTGCACAACTAAAAACTAAATATTCCTCATAAACTTGAAGAAAACCGTCAAATCAAATAGATATTTAGAACCTTGTCAGATTTGGCATTTATCCACTGTCAATATGGGGTTGCTCCAAGGAAAAGGGAAAGGTAAGATTGGTGTTTCTAACATCATCAACAACAGGACATAGATTGTGTACATTACTACTAATAGCCTCTAATCCATTCAATTTGCCAAACGTTGTTATAAATTCGGATATCAACTTCTTTGCGACACCTAGGTGTTTTAAATAAAATTGACCAGATAGTCTAGTAATGGCGCAAAATAGCAGTAGGAAATTATTATAAACAGGAGAAGATAAAAATCTTTGAGAAGTACAGGTCCTAGATAAAAAATGTTACGTATTCGGAGCCTTTCCAAAATCTCAAACAGCTCAGCGGTCTTGCTGCTCTATGGATCTCAGAGGGTCTTCTAGTGTTACTGAGTGACAACTTCTCTGAAAGCACTGTAATATCTCTTGTGAAAAATTTGGATTCAGTAGACCCATCCATAAAGGCACTTTCTCATTACGCCTGGAAAATATGTGAGCTGATATATGAAAATCTCAAAAATATATCGAATAAAAGTTGAATACTTGCCGAAGTCAATTGAATGAAGAGAATCCGCAATGATTATAACGTCAATCATATCGATCGGAAGTTCAAGCAAAGTTATTGTTTCTCTATGGTGATCTTGATCTAACTGATTTCTAAAACTCTCATCCGTTCTCAAAGGACTCTGAATATCAGAGAAAGGCATATGCCTCCCGCCTTTGTCATATACTCCAGTCACAGTACATTTTATGCACCCACATGTCGCGTTGAACCTACTGTTCCTGTAAATGTATGAAAAAAAGTGGAACGTTATAATAATTTATGGAAACTTTCACAACTGAACCATTCTGCAATTGAATTCCTCTCTACAAAATGGTTTTCAAATCTGCTACAAATTGCTGCAAATATTCCTGCAGAGGAGGTTTCGTTTGCCCACAATAAATAGCAACTACTTCCATATTCTTTCACGTTTAACAATATTGGCCAGAACTTTTACACGGGGGCATGCCGTCAATATTGAAAATTAGAGAAACAGATGCTATATTTACATGTTTGGAATTCAAAAGTGATAACAGATTCTCTTCTATTCCTTTATACCAAAACTCGCCTCTTCCTATGGATTTGATTATACAAGTCTATGGTGTTAGAAGGGTTCTACTATCAACGGGCAATTTTTCAACTTCAAAGTTTTTCTTGAGTATCTTCAATAAATCATTGAGGGCTGAGTGGGCTGTCGAGTGTTTTAATGCCCATCTTTTTTGAGATGACGCTGAAGTTTCTATATCAGAGAGTGATAAATTGTGATCGGGATCAACAAGAACCGGAGCACTATTGCTATTTGATGAAATTAGATTTTCTTGATTGATAGGGCATGTTTGACATAAAGTCACATTTTTTGGTATCTAGAACTTTTTAGTGGCAAACAATCGACGCCAATACTCTATAGTGGCGTAAGAATGTGGCTGTTTCACTGTTAAGTGTAAAATACTTTATCGAGGCATTTTGATGGCACAAATAGGTGTTTGCCACTGAGTGAAAGTTACTTTGAAGTTTTTGCTGGTAGCTCAAAATACTTCGTGATAGTGTATGCTTGCCACTTGGCCGGTGAATGTCTATATGCCTAACTAATAGTAAACAGGACTACCCAGGGACCAACAAAATTAATTTGGAAGCAGCTGTCGCTGAAAGACTGGCATTTTCAGTGGCAGGGTATACGCGGGAACTATCATTAGACACTTTAAGCAGTTCCTAAATTTCGAACGTATCCGTATCCGCACCAATCTGCGCATGCTCAGAATAGATGCGGGGGTTCCGATTCGTTTCGTTGCACGCATCGTTGCGGGTCTTTCATCGTATCCGTATCTGAGAACGCATCTCAACTAATCAAATGATTATAACAAAAGCCCTTCAAAACCGATAAACGAAAAATAAACATCCAAACCAAACCAAAAATATAAAGAAAAATCAATATTTAGGTTACAAAACGCGAAGTTTGACAACTTTGACGTTTATTCAATCCGTTTCGTATACGTAGAACCGATCGCTGCTCAAGCGGGTTTTTATATCATCAACGTAAGTCGATTCGTTTGGGGATCGGATGCGGATACGTGAAAAAATGTTGGGTTTGCTTAAAGTGTCTATTATGTGGCCAAAACTTTCTCAAAGGATACGGGTCCAAAATTGTTGCTTGGGATGGTTTTTGAAAAAACCTTGGCGACGTATGGCCTCAAAATACACCTTTTCCCTCTCTACATTTCAAAAGAAAATCGTCAAAATCAATCCATGAATTAAAATGTTATGAGGGTGGTCCGCTTTCAAATGAGTCACTCTGTATCGCATCTTCATACTTTCCGCTCTGCTTTTCCACTGAGATGGATCAAAAAGAAGAATATTCTCAAAAGAAGCCTTGGACCACGATGGGCATCCGAATTTCAGCAGCAAGCCTTCGTTCTCTCAACATTTTGCGAAAATATATATATTCGCAGGTACTGCGATTCATACCGTGAGATTTCCAGTCGTGTTAACAACGAAGCAAAACAGGGGTATTTCCAGAATAGGCTTTATCACAGTAACAACAAGCAGAATGAGTGTTGGACCATCGTAAATGAGCTGAGGGTGCACCGGGTTCAAATATGTGGAGGCTTATATTGGTTCTAGTTCCCTCAACGAATTCTATTGCAACATTGCGACCATGTTGTCAAGGGAACTATCTTCATCTACAGCAAACACAAACTTCTTGACCGACATCCTCAGATCTTTTTATTTCTAAAAAACAGAAAATCGAAGGGAGAGGCTGAATAATTAATAGCAGAAAATTTGACCAGGCTACTCGACGAGGTACTCGCAGCCTTCTCGAAAGTTATGAATATCTTATGAAAGTCAGGATCATTTCCTGACTGGCTGAAGGCCGCAAGTATGCTGCCGCTATACATATGAGGGGATATAAGTGAGCCTCCAAATTACAGGACTATCAGTTCATTGTCCACATTGTCGAAGATCGTATAGAAGCTTAGCGCCAGAGAAATCTGGAGCGACATTACAAACTTTTGACTGCATCACAATTTGCTTATCAATCTGAGAGATCCACAAAAAATGATGCAATGTTGAACTTCGTAGAGAAAATTTACAGCAATCTAAATCGCGGAGAAGAATTGGCGGTTGTTTTCTGCGATTTATCCGAAGCATCAGATTGTGTGGGTCTGAATATAATCCTGTCAAAGTTGGACAAGTACGGCTTCAGAGGGTCAAGCCTTTCTTGGTTTGAATCTTATCTTACTGGACAAAGCCAATCAGTATTTGGGAGACCTTGCTCCCGAGATACTGATCTACACTAACTGTGACGTCTGGTGTGCCGCAGAGTTGTGTTTTGTCACCCCTATTGTTCCTGCCTTACATGAATGATTTGACATCCGTTCACGTCTCTGGAAATTTAACATTGTTTGTCTGAACTCTGTCTGTCTGTCTGTCTGAACTCCCTGGAACAAACAAAATCGAAAGATTTGCAGGTTATAAAAAGCTGGTTTGACTCTAACAAACTGACCTTGAAGCAAGGCATCATGGGTTTCAGGTGTAACTTGGAGGATTTGCGACTTGGAGACCCGCAGCCACGTAATGTTCGGAGCATCAAATTTCTGATGATCGACGCGAATCTCAGATTCCAGGAACATATTTTTGCACTTTGCTGAAAACTAGGCACTTCTTGTTTTGCAATGAGGGCGGTGAAGTCGCACTTGAACAAGGACATTGCTAGGATGACAAACTACTTGCTATTTCAATCACACTTTCAATATGTGATAGCTTTTTGGGAAGGAGCCAGTGGTTATCTTTTTGATATGGTGTTTATTATTCAGAAAAGGGCTCTTCATTTTCTGCAGGGCGTTTCTCATTGAGAGTCCAGTCAATCATGTTTTGTGAAAGAGAGAATATTGACTGTCGCCTCACTATACAGTGCTTTTCTTTAATGCCCCCCCCCCTTTTATTTTTTGAACGGCTTAACTTAGAGCCTTCAAATTCTTGGTGCTGAAATTCGAGCATGTTGACTATGTTTTGACATAAAATTGACATATGAAAAATTCAAGATGACGGCTGGGCGCCATCTAGGAATGTTTTTTTAAATAGGAATAGGGGTCATGTGACACCTCATTTTGAAGGTCCTGCTGAGCACTTAACCCTAGAATATTGTCGATATCTCTTAGTACTACAAAATGGCGGTACATTCAATTACTACATTGACATAAAGTTTGGGTTAGGAATAGATGACAAAAATGTAAAAAAAGCATCTTTTGAATTGAATTAGACAATTTTTTTTTAAAGTGTATGTATCAATGTAGTAATTGAATGTACCGCCATTTTGTAGTACTTAGAGATATCGACTCAATATTCCAGGGTTATAAAGTACTCACATGACCCCTATTCCTATTTAAAAAAACATTCCAAGATGGCGCCCAGCTGCCATCTTGAATTTTCCATGTGTCAATTTCATGTCAAAACATAGTAAACATGCTTATATTTCATCACCTAGAATTTGAAGTCTCTAAGTTAAGCCGTTCAAAAAATAAAAGGGAGGGAGACATTAATGAAAAGCACTGTATATTCTTGAAACTGTTAGAATTAAGCTGAATTTAGTATCGATATTTAATTTGAGTGCTTGAATTGCATGAGCACAAGGTCAAAAATATCGTTTATGAAAAATCTGATGTATTCAGTATTTAGTACAAAAACTCTTTTAACGAAGAGATCACAATCCGTAACTTAGCGTGTAGTCTAGATAATAGTTCGCGGAAAACTAGCGAAACTGAACCGGAGTATGTGTTCGCAACAATGTTTCCAGTAGCGCCATTGATGATTGTGAAAAGTTCGCTATCTGAAGAAAAAAAAGCTCTTTGTATTCAATGTTAGATAGCATGAAGGAAGTTGACAGGGAGTATTATAAAACACAGTTTTGAAAAATGTTCATAAAAGAAAGTCTAAAAATGAATAGAGGTCACAAAAAAGTTGTATTCATAATATTTAAATATTTTTTGCATATCTGTATACAGGGTGTTAATAAGTATCTGGCCAAACTTCAGAGGGTGATTCTTTGAGTGATTTTAAGGTAAAAAGTTCGTATAAACAGGTGTCCATTTCCGCACATTTTTTTTGTTATTTTTATTCGTCAAACTGCCCCTTACGACGCCACTGGAAGTCATAATCAACAATCAATTGGTTCTAACTTAGCGTCTTATCATAGTCCATAATACTGCCAAATTTCAACAAAATCGGTCAACAGGTGTTTGAGATATTAATAAATAAATGTAAAAAAATATATTTTTTTGACACCCTGTATCTTGAAAACCATGCATTTCCGGACACCTGTTTACATGAACTTTTTACCTCAAAATCACTCAAAGAATCACCCCCTGAAGTTTGGTCAGATACTTAATTAACACCCTGTATATAAAAATGTTTTGTTGCTTTGTATCTGCGTCAAAAACGCCTGAAAAAACATGAAAAACGTGAAAAAACTAATTTTCTGTTTTGCTGTTTAATCAGTCAATTTCAGATGTCCATTTATGTCAATTTGAAAGGGTCAATAGTGTTTTCCATTGGGCTGCCCTGTAGCGCACTACGCTGTACTGAGTTCAATGATTAGTAGTGTTGCCAAGTATTTGTAGTTTTCGGCAGTTTTCACGTTACATTCAAATCAAATGAGTTTTTGTGTGTATTTTTGTCAGTTTCTCCTGTCAGTGTCAAATGAAAACCAACATAACATTTTTATATAAACAAGATACTTATCCCTTCCTGCGGTCTCAGTAAAAACGAAAAATGCCTCGCAGAAATACGAATTTGAGTCAACGAACTCGCCAAGCAGTAAGAGAGAGGAGACGGCTTTCGAATATGACTGAGGAAGAGCGGAGATCGGTACGAGAGAGAAGTAGACAACACATCACCCAAGAAACATTTTTATTTTTATCAATGCCTATAGGAGGTTGTTACAGCCTATTTCATAATACCCCTTTAAAGCCAATAAGTTATAATGATATCATTAAAACAACGATACAACCTCCCTACAACCCTGAGGGCCCACTCCTAAGGAGGCTGTTACGGCTTATTTTAAAGCTTGTTATAAAACCTAAGTGAAACATTTATAGCAAACGATAAAGCACTCATAAAACCTTACATACAATATGCGGTTTAAAACTACTTGACTAGTCTTACAACCCTTTGGCCGTAACACTGACTTCTTCAAATACATTGATAAAACACTTTTTGCTAATTTGGAATATCATATAACCAGTTTTTCTTGTACTTGTGGTTGTTGGGAGTTATTTGTTTTATGCGAGCTCTATCGTTGTATTTTGACAGTTATGAGATCCAATCATAGAAATTGATAAAAATGGACAAGCAGGTAGGTATAGGATCCATTTTTTATTTGAACATCTCAATTTCAGAACGAGTTATATCAAATAAACTACATATTATTATAATAATGCGATGTATTTACCAACGAATAAGAATTTTCTGATGAATGTATATAAAATACTCACACAAAACATCAGCGCCTCGAAAATATTGCGTTTAAATATATATTTATATATTTTTAAGGCATTAAGGCGAAATTGAAAAATGATCAAAATCAGTCAAATTTGTGCACAAAAGAATAAAAATGAAAGGTAACTATGTTCTGAAAAATTTGAAAGTCTTGGAAAGTCCATTCAATGGGTTCTTGCTATTTTTCTAATTATTTAATTAATGGCGAATGTGTGACACCGTGAAAAATATGGCCGTCATGCTTTTAAAGCCAATTGTTCATATCTGAGATATCGTTAAAACACTTAAGGTTTAAGAACCATTTTTATATACATCCAATAATGCCTCTAGTACAACAGCTCCCTTCATGATTATCCATAGAACAATATGGTTGTAAGGTTGACCTAGAATTGTTTCATCATACAGCCTTATTACTCTATAATTTACCTGATGTGGCCAATTGGCTGTAAAAAGAAAAAGAAGAGCGGGAAGAGTGACACTCGTGACAGATGACGGACAGTCGACGTTGGATTTGGCATTTATCATGGCAGATGTGACAGATTTTTGGTCACGTGATAACTGTCAAAACATTTACAATCAAATCACGTGCCGGACTATTGCGTTCGATCAAAACTAGCTGAAGCACTTGATCTGATCGTGTATGACTCTACTGTTATCACGTGACAAAAAATCTGTCGCATCTGCCAGCCGAACTCAACTACAGATACAAGTAGCGCAGAGCTCAGCATTGTTTTGTGTTTTGTATTCATTTTCATTTTCCGATGACCGATTTCCTGCAGCTCAAGTTAATTTTACCAGTTTCAGGTGTTTTGGATTCGAAAATCAATTTTCAAGTAAGTATTAAATACATCTACATATTACGCTATACCCTAAAATTGTCTGTAATTTTATCTGTTGAAGTTGGATATAATCAGGTTTATTTTTGTAGGAACCAAGGAACTATGAGTTTCAAAATAGTTCAAACTATCGAAAATGGAGCACTTTGTTTGGTCAGTATACCGGGAGCATGGGAGGAAAAGGGTGTTTTGTGATGGCCAAACCAAAAAGGGTCATTAAGCAACCTTTTGAAAAATCCCAATTCACTACCGGATAAAAATAAATGGGAAAAGCTTTTCTGCGTCTTGAAAAGAAAGTGTGCAACTTTCAAAGATGCGCAAAAAGAGTTAGCATTTATGGAAGGAAATTCGGATACTGAGGCTGAACCCGCAGATAACTCTTCGGCGAGGAAACTTGTCTTCAATAAAAATCCAAAAACGACACAGAGGAATATAATAGACATGCCTGACTTCAACAATGAAGTGTCAACGATTTTGGTAGGTATCTAGTTACCATCGACTAAATAATTAGTGCAAATCTTTGATTTATTTTTATTTGGTTTTATTATTTCCAGAACACCAGCAGCATCAATCAACGTGAACAACGTCAACAAGAAGATGGATTGTGCATGGACGAAAATATCTTGGTATGTTTTTGCATATTTTGCTCATAAGATAAATGATTTAAAAATAAATAATTTCAGACGAGCAGCCAGCTGGAAACCATTGAAGCTAGTTTGATAGGACATGGGGATGGGAATCCCTCGAGGGAACCTGCTGACACAATTTCTGACAATGTCGTCGCATTGTTGAATATCGTATTGGAAAACCAACAGAAAATAATCAGGGGTGTAGCCAATGTTCAAACCCAATTAGATAACTTAGGGAGAGTTGTGGGTGAACTCACATTGAAAACATCTGCATCTGCAACGAACCAAGAAAAGGAAAAAAAAAACCCAAATACTTACCAAGCCAATCAGTTGTGTGGAAGAATTGGATGACTTCGAATCCAAATTAAGAGATGAGGGATACTTTGATACAATTTTGGACAGCATGGCATTTCTTTGTGGGACCTGTGGCCGTCAAAATGGACTGGATTGCTGCTACAAGCTGATTGATTTTTTTTTGGACCGATCTTTTATCACAATGTGCTCATGGACAGGAAATACTAGACAAAAAGGCAATGGATTATCGAATAAGGTACCCCTTAAGTTTAACGAAAAGTTCAGGGCATGCTTTTTAAAATTAATTTTGAAAGCGGATAATAGCTTTGGAGAACAGGAATGCGATGTTTTTTTTTAAAGAATCTTAAAAAACAGCCAACAGCGACAATCAGCAAAAGGCACTATTGTATCAAAACATAAATCCAGGCCCAAAAATCTAACATATAATAAAGCCGTATTGAAAGAAACATCTAATCAACAAATCGTCAATGTTGAAATCGAAACCATCGATATTGCGAGCAATATTGAATTGGCAACAAATGGTAAAGAAAATAATAATTCAATCACCAGTGACGATGAAGGCGATGAATAAGACATACAACATAATATTCAAAGATTCAATCAATTTTATATTTTTTTGTTTTATATGTAGTATTTAGATATCAAAGCTGGATTTTCTTAGAATATATTCGTGTTACCAGGGAATATCAAAAATGCTGCCTAAGAGTTGTGCAAAATAGAATACCCATTTTTTTTCTATATGTATTTGAGTTTATTGGATTTTTGATATAAAATCATACGTAGTTATAATACATACATACTCATTATACAGGGTGACAATTTAAAAACTATCAATGGGCAAAATGAACAAACACGAAGAGATAAAAGAAAATCCGGCGAAAATAGGAAGGGGAAAATAAATTGATGTTCTTTATGAAGTTTCACCCCCTCCTCTTTCACTTCTAGTCACTCCAAGTAAATAACCTTGAATGGCAACCCCCTGCTTGTGATACCTCAAATTAAGGCTCTTCAAATCTACTTTTCAATGATGGCACTGAAAAGATTTTTTAATAGCTTTCAGATAAGGTGCCTATCACAAGTAGGCAGTTGTCATGTAAGATTATTCACTTGAAGTAACTGGGGGTGAGGGCAAAAGTGAAGGTTATAACGTCTTTTTGTTCTCTACTACCTGTTAAAAAAAACGGTCTCAAGTATTTTTTTCTCAAATCTCTTCGCATTTGTGAATGATGCTCATTGATAGTTTTTGAATTGTCACCCTGTATGTTAGGTGCGTTGTTCCACACGTATCGAAAGCAATTTTCAGTTAGTGTAGTTTAGTATTTATTTTTGCTAGTATGAATGTCTATGTTTGTACCAACTAATGAATTGTTGTATTGAATAGACTGAATTCAAACGAGAATTGGTTTGTTTTATTTATATTTTCAGGTATTGTATTTTGTATTGAGGGATAAATATAATATTTTATTTAAACTTGAACCTTATGACTGATTTAATTCTAAACTACTAAAAAACTAGAAAAATTTACACACACATAAACTTTGATACTTAAATTTAGTTTGGTGTTAACGTATGTATTAAGGGAATAAAAACAACTTTTTTTCCAGTTGGTTCAGGGACAGCAACTAGTTTACACCTTACTATATCTACTTGAAATAATCTAGGTGTCCTTTCTTCACAATCGGAAATATATATATTGAAAAATGATGATACTATTGGGGTCACAAAATAATGTTCAAGACACTTCAGTGGACAACCAATAATATAAGTAATGTTATTTTGTAGTATTGCATATTTAAAAGATACTATTTTTTTTTCACTTGTTAAGAACCATCTGTTTTCCATTTGATTTTTTAATAAAAATGTGTCGAAATGAATAACTGAATAAAATTTTGCGTCATCCGAATTGAAAAGAACATTTGAGTAACAACTTTCAATTTCATGAACTTCTTTTTTTAAATATGGATTGGGTTTTGATTCTGATTCAGTCATAATGTCAATTTGATTTAATCCATGCAATCTCTTAGCCGCTTGAACCAGTGGCCCAGTTCGTAATAAATTTTTAATTTGAAATAGTTTGTTTTCGAAAGGGTATGCACTAATATTTGACAATATGCCATATCTTTTTACATCGTCTACGAGATGACAAAGGTTATGATAATTACTTGTAATGTAGTCACACCCATAAATATCCCCATAATATTCAACATATTCTTTTAATAATTTATCTGCTACATCAAGCATTTTTTGATACTGCTCAGTAGAGCAAATTGTTATGGCACAAAAAAACATGAGAAAATGATGATATGCATCTATAGGTAAGTAGCTCTTAAGAATAACGATACCTATATAATAAAGAAAAGTTCTAAATTCCAGTCCTTTCCAGTGGGCAAGGCAGTCAAGACTTCTCACTGCTCGGTGAATTTCAAATGGCATTTTACACTTTAATAAGAAGTTCGAAATCTTTTCAATGTCTTTGGCACACCATTTTGTTTTATAATCTCCAAATTTACCATCTCTCCATCCTATAAGGCATCTTTTCATAATTCCAAGGTCCACTAAATGTAAAGAGTCAGCCACAGGAAAATCCTGGATCATATCGATAGGTAACTGAAGTAATGGAGAATCTAACTTATGATGTAACTTATACATTTTTAGGCGAAAGTCTGCGTCAGTTCTTTTCGAGCAAATTCTCCGAGGAAAATAGTTCATTCTAGATATAAATGAGTACTTCCCAGTTATTGTACAATTTTGACATCCGTTTTGGCTGTTAAAATTTGCTACTCCTGAAAATTCGAAAATATAATAGTTATTTTTCTGTCTATAATATTCAATATGTATAACCCACCTTTGATAAAAGCACGTGCCGGAGAGTCACATACAAAACATTCAACCTTGACTGCAATTATCATATTATTAATATGATAGCCTTTCAATATAAGCTCTTTCATTTCTGCAATGAATGGATTCAAAAAGGCATTCAAATCACTTGGTTTAGATTTTCCACAGTAGATTCCAATGAGCATTGGAGACAACTCTGGGATCTCTCGGATATTGAACAATATTGGCAAAAATTCATCTTTTGAGCTCTTGAATGTTGGTAATCCATCAAAATTGATTTTTAATGATAGTGTTTCATATTTTTCTAGATTACTGCAGATTTTATCTAAGCACATTTTAAGTCCATGATGCCAATATTGCCCTTGGCCCACATTATGCAAAATAATATTCGCAGGAGTTTGCAATAGTGTTCGAGGATCTTTTGGAAGTGAATTAGGCAATCTAATGTTTATAATATTCAGAAGTGCTTTCAATGCATTTTGCTTTATGTTATACCTATTGCTCCAATCTATTAAACTCTTCTTGAAATCATTATTTGCACTAGTCTCACAGAATCCTGATCTGCCTCCAACTCTGAACGTAGCTCAATATTGTATGTATCCATCGAGGTATCCATCAGCGTTTGATCTGGAGTGTTGATTATTTCATGATGTGTATCTATGGAAAAGTCCTGTGGGCTTCGTACATCTAACGTTAAATCCTCAGTTCTTTTAGAGCAATTTGATAAATTTTCCCTCGTTTTTATAATGTTTAAATAATTCTTCTTTTTTTGTCTTTTGAAATAGCCGGTTTCTTGATTTTACACCATTTATTTGCATTTGAGTTCATGCTGTAACTTATTCAATCAACGGTTTATGTTAGAACACAAAAAATGAACAAGTTACATGAAGAGGTTATGAGGGTTTTATTCTAGATAATTTTAAAGCAAACATGCTTTTTCATTGACTTGAATTAAACCAAATATACCTCCAAATGAATAAGCTTTATCATGGTTTTATGGAGTAAATATATCCGATTGCTTAAAACCATTTTGATCTTTTTCAGTCAAAGTTACAGCCTAAAGTTCTTAAGGAGGTTTTAGGAGCAAACAGCTGTAACAAAGATATTTAATGACCTTCATAAGGCTTGCTTAAAACCAATGTCTTATTGGTTTTATGAGTGAGTTTTATAGCTAATGTTAAAACCTTGCTTTAGGATCATTATGCCGTAAGGCATATTTGGTTTGAGTTAAAACCTCCTTAAAACATGACACTTAAGTAGAACCACCTTAAAACCTACATAAAGCTTGCTTTGAACCAATAAGCCGTAAAAATGTTCCTTGGGCATCCAGATGCGTAACACAGAACCAGCAGAAAGACGAGCAGCCAGGCTAGAGGATGCACGATTGAAATGGAGTGCACGCCAGTCGCGTTCTGTTGTAACAGATTTGGTGCGTTCTCAGCGGAACAAACGCGAAAGGATCAGGATAGATAAAAAACGCACCCAAAGAACTGTAGATCTGAACCTGCAATTTGATCGTCTTGCTTTCGAATACAATCCCACTTTGATTTGCAGCCTAATTTAACCAACGGAGTTTTTAAACTCACTTGATTTGCCAGGGATGCCTCCACACATATTGAAATTGAAAATAGGTGTGCAAATAATCATGTTAAGGAATATTGATCAGTCAAAACTTTGCAATGGCACTCGACTCGCAGTCAAGAAATTAATGAATAACGTGGTGGAGGCAACAATTTCAACGCGGCCTCTCAAAGATGTAGTTGTCTTCATTCCTCGCATCCCAATGATTCCGATGGACACACCATTTCAATTTGAAAGATTGCAATTTCCAAGCAGGTTGGCGTTCGCAATGACAATAAACAAATCTCAAGGACAATCTTTAGAATTGTGTGGTTTAGATTTAGATGCGAATTGCTTCTCAAATGGACAATTATATGTTGCGTGTTGCCGTGTTGGCAAACCAGATAGCCTCTATATTTACGCAGAAAATGGCAAAACCAAAAATACAGTATACTTACAAGTTCTAGAAAATCAAACTCATTGAAACTTAGATATTGTTTCTTATTTCTCGAATATAAAGCCACAATGTGCCACAGCTAAGAGTGGCTGGGTACAGCTAGTTTGCTATAAATTTCAAATGTTGTGATTCCCTTGAATAATTGAACAATTATTTTGTGATGAATTAGTGATTAATTTGCCACCTACAATAGAATTATTTTATTGTTACTGTATTTGGAAACATTTTCGTTATTTTCAACTCATAACCTTTCCTATGTAGCAACCCATTTTTCGACAATTTTATGTGCTTTCTGATCATTCTTCTCTACCCTGATAATCATTTTTGACAGTGGTCAAAGTGATATTTGAAAGCTAAATTCCTTTTGATGGTATTTTGAGTACAGAAGATGGGCTCTCATGCTGCCAATGTGCGTTGTAATGATGAGCCAGATACCAATTTTACTGATTATGGTGAGTGGTCACACAGAGTTACCTTACTTAATATAATATTACGCGTTTTTAACTAATTAAGAGAAATCCTATTGTGTTTTCTATTCTGCAGCCACTTCTGGCGAACTACGGTGAGAATTATATTACCAGCGGTCTAAAGAGTTTGATTCTTGAGCTATCAAGAATCAGGTTGAAACGATCTGCCGCCGCCCGTTTTTCTGAGTGATGGAGATTGAGGAATGACTCACCATCAGTAGTCTAAAGAGTTTGGCACTTGTTAAATGATCTGCTACAGCTCATTGTTCCTATAGCGTAGTATAACACTACTTGGTATGAAATATAATCATACTTGTGCTATGAGAGTTTGGTCTTTGTGAATGAAGTGATCTCGAGCTATGAGTAGTTAAATATCATTCATAAGGCTATATCAGCTTGCCACGGCCCTTCCTTGAGGCGATTGCGTTAGAGACTTAACATATAATGCGTAGGTTTTACTGCAGCCTAGGGACGCCACATATTGTTGTTAATTTTTGTGGACTATGTGTAGAAAGCTACACCAATTCTTGTGTGGTGGTCAACTATTGATCAAATATAATATAATGGAATGTCTGTATTTCACTTGCATTGTATTCGGAGGTTGATAATCGCATTAGAGGAAGTAATATCCCTGGCATTGTACAGTAGTATAGATTTTACAGTTGGTGTATTTCTCTTATTTTGATCTTAGTTCAACTCATATTAAAAATATCTTGAACTTGTCAAATTCCTCAAAGTATGTTAACATCAATAAGGAAGCGTTTGTTCTGGCCAAGAGTGAAGCTGAGCTCGGTGAACCAGTCAATTATTTATTTGTCATTGTTACAAATAAATCCTGACAATTGTTGGAAGTGAATTTTACTCCACACCTATCAGTTGATAAAGCCGCTAGTCTTCGTTTTGGTGAAACTCTTGTATTAACCTTATTCAAAATAAAGAATGTTATTTAGACATAATGCTGTTTTATTATTCTTTATCCAACTTATTATAAGCTTTTTGCGCTGTGACCAAGCAGACTGTATAATCTCCATTTGATTTAAATCAATTCTTCCAAATTCTTGAATTTCAAATAAGAAAAAATCATCTTGGTTACTAGAAAACATGCATACAGTGCTGCTCTAAAAGGTCCCCCTCCCTTTTTTTTAATGTGTGCACCAAAAATTTTGGAAGTTGGCATACTTTAATTGCTGTCGAAATACCACTTTTTGATGTTACTGACTTGTTACTTTTAGTATTCAAGATGGCGGCTGGGCAACATTTTGAAACATTTTTTTAAATAGAAAGGGGGGTCGTTTGACACATCATTTGAAAGGTCTTATCGAGTAGATTATTGTGTGAAAATTTAATAGGATTAAGCGCATTAGTGCGGATCAAAATAAGCCAGTATAGACCAAACAAACTCCCTTCTGACACATTGCAGATGATTAAGGACCGTAATTACCTAAGGAACAAGGCAAAAAAGTGGGATTCAAAACACCTCCTAAAACAGGCGAACAGACTGACAAATATTATCTTAATAGCAAGAAACGACAACTTTCAGAGGGAAATACAAAAAATGGAATGCTGCAGTTCGCCGTTTTGGAACATATATAAAAGATTTGCCAATCCCCGGAAGGAAAGAAAAACCACCCCTATTGTCCATGCAGGCCAAACACTTCATACCAACAAAGAAAAAATTCAGGCATTCACCAATTCACAACAGGATCAGTTCCAAATCAATAACATCGGGGATCCAGATTTTGAAGACATGGTGTTGAGGCACCCTGTCAACCAGCCAGACGCGGTGAACTTCGACTTCCCTCAAGAAATTCAAGAAATTGGTGAATTCACAATAGAAGAACTCGACTTAATCATACTTAACCAAGCCACAGGGGAAAAGCCCCTGGAAAAGATACCATCACCAACAAGATCATCAAAAACTTCACGCCCAACATTCGACAATTCCTTCTGGAAATCTACAACAAATGCATAAAGATAGGCTATTTCCTATGGCCTGGAAAGAGGCAATTATTATACTTATTCCAAAAAAAGACTCCGACCTCACAATTGCTGCAAATCATAGACCAATCGCCCTGCTGAATGAAATGGGTAAACTCTTAGAAAAACTCATCCTGGATAAACTTAAAATCCAAGCTGCTCAATTATCTGCAATCCCGGAACACCAATTCGGGTTCATGGAAGGCCTCAGTACCGAACCTCCTTGTAGCCAGACTAATAGATGTCTGTGCAAGAGGACTACAATCTAAAAATCTTTGTACCATTTTAATAGCCTTGGATAGCATTGGATATCGAAAAAGCCTTTGACAAGGTCTGGTACTGAAATTGTTGGAGGCTGGTTTCTCGAAGCACATCATCATCATTAAAAGTTTCCTGAAAGACCGTTATTTTTACGTAAAATACGGCAGTCAATTATCAGAAAAAACTCCACAAAAAGCGGGAGTCCCTCAAGGCTCTGTCCTATCCCCAATACTTTACAATCTGTTTGTAGCCAACACCCCAATACACAAGAAATCAAAACTGACACTATATGCCGACGATACTCTGATATATGCCACATCAAATAACATTACAACCGCCCAACTGGTGATACAAAACCATATAAATGATATTAGCAATTTCTTTGAAACATGGAAAATTAAAATAAATCCCACAAAAACGCAAGCCATGGTGATAGCCTCAAGAAAAACTAGCAACCCATCAATCCGGATCAATAGTACCCCCATTCTCTGGAAAAGTGAAATTAAATATCTTGGTGTCTTGATAAATAACAAGTTAAACTGGAATAATCATATCTCCATGAAAATCAAAGAAATACACAAACTCCATGGCGCACTATATCCATTATTGGCCCCCTCCAGCAAGCTGGCAATCAAAAACAAAATTTCCATTATGCAACAGGTTTTTATGCCCAAAATAACATACGCAGTGGGGGCAATGAACATTAAGAAATCATTATTAACTCGCATACAGCGAATCCAAGTGAGAAGATGGGACTCCTCCCCATGGTTCATGCGCAGCCGGGACGTATTCAACAATTACAGACTAGAACCCTTTTATCACACCATCCTGGACAAAAAATTTAACCTTAAACTCAAGATAGCACTGTCAAATAACCAAATACTAAGAACATTAAAAAACTCAAAATCCTAAAATATTCTGCTAAAACAAAAAAAACCTTATTTAGAGGTGTGTGGTCTCAGACCATCGAGATACACAACATCATCCCTATCATGGACTTTCTTCCACCTCCACCACCTTTCCCAACTCAGAATCCTTAGCCTTCATAAAAATCATTATCTTTAGGAGACATAGTCTCTTTCACTCTCCTCCCCGCGCCCAACTTCCCCTTTTCCCACTTTCCCATTTTTAAAACCATACATTCAATAATAATCTCAATACCTGCCGGCTCACTCCTTTCCATATCTTCAAAAAAGCTAATGCAACCAACAGTTGGGAAAAAGTGCCCACAGGCACTATAACCCCGAAATCGTGTCAATACGAAATTGATATCTCATTCCCACTCAGTTCCGTCACAACTGCGGTCAAGAGAGGTCCTGACCCGAGAGCGACAAGAACAACCTGCGAAGACCCGAAGGTACTACCTGGTACCTGGTAAATATTTAGAGTAGAGGAGTTAGACTTGGGGCTGAGCACCCGTACCCTGAATCCTTCGTTGTTACGAAGAAGAGAAAATTCGTTCTCCCCCTTTTGATAACGTTTCAGGTTTATTTCAGAGCTGGTGAAACCCTATTGCACTATAGCTTGTCTATAAGGGTTCTTGGAAAGGTAAAACCAAGAGCAAAGTTAACCTGCTTGGTTTTATTTCCAGGGGAGTTACTGATATAACAGTAAAACCTCTGTGAATCGAATCTCTCAGGCTTTGCTCCCTCATTAGGCTCTTTTGATTGTGAAACCTCCACGTGATCGGGTAAAACCGGCGGTAGTAGGTCACCAATTGAGCTTGGTGTGGTTCATCCCCCCCCTGAATAAAATCTTCTGTCCCTTAAAAAGCGCGACACGCACATCCAGCCGGCCTCTTCAAGGCACTATTCCTTAAAACAATGGATGCTGAAACTCTAGCGAAAGAGTTTAAAAAACTCACAAAATCTCATAAAAAGCTCCGTCAGAGCCATGAGAAGTTAGACGCCGAAATATAGCACACATGAACTTTCTATTCAATAATAGGTGGTTTAAAGTTGATCGATCCTAAATCTGATTAAAATTGCAATTTACAGGCGTGTTTTATTTTGTTTCTAATAATTGTTATAGTTCTTCTTCTAAATATTTTCCAAGATAGATATAGAAGATTTGTTGGTTTGTAAATACAGAATTTCAATGAATTACTCAAATCAAGAAGTATTTAACACGTTTTTTCATTATTACCAACTTACAGTAAAGGAACAGTATTCACACGTATAACATATTTAACAATTCAAGTGTAAAGTGTAACCATGACAATTATTGCAAACAAATGAATTATTAAGGTCGTGTATCTTTGTGCTGAAAAATTACAATCTTAATTATATATACAGTGGTGGACAAAAGTATGGAAAGATTTTGAAATTCAAAATATTTTTTTTATTTATCGAAGCTCATGTTTTTTATTCAGGAAATAATAATCAATACACGTGATTTGACAATATTTTTGTATTGTTTCCAAAAGCATAACATAGTTTAGGTAGAACATAATTGACAAAAATATTATCCTGGAAAAAAGTATGGAAAGAAAAAAAAAAACTTTAAGCAACTTTGAAAAATAACTAAATACAGTATTTTTTCTAATATCTTGTGGCGTAACCTTTAGCTTTTATCACTTCTTGGCACCTCCGAGGCATTGAATCAACTAGATTTTGGCAGACTGTCACGGGAATTCTGCTCCATTCTTCTTGTAAAGCTACCCATAAATCATGCTGGTTTTTAATTTCTCTCTTCCTTATTTGTCGGTCCAGATGTTCCCAAAGATGTTCTATAGGATTTAAGTCCGGTGATTGTGAGGGCCATTCCAACACTTCAACATTTTTGTCAGTAAACCAATTTTTTAGTAACCGAGATGCGTGTTTGGGGTCGTTGTCCTGTTGAAATCTCCAGATAAGAGGCATATCTTCTTCAGCACAAGGCAACATTGTGTCATTCAAGATATCCCTATACATGAAACGATCCATACGCACATCAATTTTCACTATTGGACCTGTACCAGATCGGGAAAAGCATCCCCAGACCATCACACTACCCCCGACATGCTCTACAGTGAATTTTTGGTACTTTATGTCATACCTTTTACCAACTGGTCTTCTAACATACGATCTGCCGTCTGATCCAAAGATGTTGAACTTACTCTCGTCACTCCACAAGACGGTATTCCATTTTTCTTCTCTCCAATTTAAATGTTGGTGAGCAAAACGAAGTCGAGCCTTTCTATTTTTTTTTGAAACAAGAGGCTTTTTCACAGCGCGCCTTCCCAGAAGACCAGCTTCACAAAGTCGACGTCTTACGGTGCGATCGGCTAGTTCCACGCCATAACCACGGGATATTTCTTCTTTTATTTCCCGCGAAGATTTTTCTGGGTGGGCAGTTGATATTCTTTTGATGTGTTTGTCGACGTGAACGTCGGATTTTCTAGGTCGTCCTGTCTTCACTGATGTTCCAACACTTCCTAATAATGTGAATTTTTTAAGTATTTTAGAAACTGCACCTTCACTAATGCGTAGGGCTTTTGCAATCGCACATTGCTTCAAGCCTTCGTCCCGAAACTTCACCACTCTACTGCGCAAGTCTTCCGTGAAATATTTATTTTTCCCCATCATCCGTCGACAAAGATCTGTTCTCTCTGACAGTTTGATATCTGAATAGAACTTGGTGTTGAAGATACAGAAGAAGAAAAAAATATTTCCATACTTTTGTCCAGCGTATAAACAAACAAAAATCGATAACATACATAAACAACACTGTGAATATCTCACTAATAACAAAAAATGTGAGACATGTGTTTATCTTCCTTGCATGATATGAACAAATATTTTACTACGAGGTAGCTTACGAAATTTAACAAAAATGAAATGTTTCCATACTTTTGTCCACCACTGTATATGAATTTTCGCTAAATTATTAAATAGAAATGGCACGTGTGCTATCTCTATATATTTTCGTGATCAGAAAATGAATGTCTTTTCAAATATTCATTGATATCTATGCCATTTCAGAAAAAGTTTGTCATGTCAATATTGTCAATACTTTTGACACTCGACAGTTTAGAAAATACTATTTGACTCTATAGCATAAAACTTGACGAGAAATTTTACAATTCCTTTGTTCGACCTTTAAGCTAAAAAAATGAATATTTTACAGCCTTCTGAAAGTGTGACAAATTAAATTGAAAGCACTGTAAGTGTATAAAACTTTTTTTTGAAAAAAAATTTTTATAGATATAGTTACCTATCTAATATATGTATTTTTTATTGGATGTTATTTATTCTATCTACCTATGTACAGGGTTATTCATTATATTTTGACACCCATCTACAGCTCTTATTGCGAGTGATAGAAAAAAACTTTAAATAAGTTAACTCGCCGTAGCTAAGCGGTGGGTTTTTAAAAAACTATTTATTTCGACAAGCTAACAAATACATTGATTAAATATGGAACTGATGAACATTAGATTTGATCTGAATATCTTTATGTCTGAATTGGTGCTGAACTGCTGAACGCGTGCGAGAGGCTCCGTCTGGTTTTATGTGGTTGGAGTGCTGAGTCGACGTTTTACTTGTCTAGGTTGCAGGAATTGGGGATGTAACTCCTCCCTCCTTAGGATTCAACTATAGGGGTAGTTGAATGTCTTCTCCCGGAATTGTGAGTTTTCTTCTTCTCAGTTGGGAGAACTTCTTGTAGGCAAAATAGGTACAACAGCAAAGGACTGCAAAATATATTAGAATGGTCCAAATACTGGGTGCTGTTGAAATATCACTAAAAGTCAATTGGGGATTATTTTCTAGGGCTTCGTTCTTCAGTTTATGAAGGTCATCTAGCTTCAAATCGTCCAAGTGAGTAGTGAGATTTAAAATTGGAAGTTTGGTGATGGTATTGTCAAAATCGGGAAATAATATTGGTTGATCATTGGTCTCGATGATTTGCTGGTCATTGATGATTAGTTTCAGATTGGTGATGATCTGACACTTATTTGGAATTGTTGTGAGGAAGGTTCCAATCAAACTTTGGACTTCTTCTTGATTGTAGCATTTCAGTTTTACTGAACTTTTGTTCGGGAATACCAATATCCACTGATTTGTCTGATCCAGTTGATGGATTATTGGTTGGCTAATTTTGACTTCGGTTTGTTTACAATTTGATTTGTTGGGTTTGAATTCGAGTAGTTGTATCATACAAGGGCTGTCATCTTGAGTTTCCTTGAGGTCGGCAATATCGCATAAATGGAGATCTTGCTGGACTTCTTGACATTTGTTTTCATAATATGCAAAGTGCAATTTGTTTTTTATCAAATATTTATTGTTCGGAAGAACCACTTTAAACATATTTTTGTGATAGACTGGGATTGAGTGAATATGAAAATATTCAAAGGTTTCTGATTGAGTGATTGGAATTTGCAAAATATAAGTGATTTTGTTATTCCATACGAATGATTCTATTTTTATGAGCTTCTCAAAAATGGGAGTGTTTTCTAGAGTTAGAGGAATGGGCATTTGTTCTGGACCAAGTTTAATTTTAAGTTTATTCAACTCAGAGAAAAGGTCCTCAACTTTTATTATGCTTGGATGCATAATCTTCAATTTTGAGAATGTTAGTGAATTTTCTATGTCTTGTAGAATGGAATCAATTATTTCATAGATGTTGATTAATTGATTTAAAATGTCTTTAACGTATAGAGAGTTTTGAAAATTAGTTACTTTTCCTATAATCAAAGCTATTTGATTTAGTTTACTCTCCAAAACTTTCTCGTTATGGTTTATTTGTTTGATGGTATCATTGAATTTTTCTATGACTGAGAGTGATAGCGAGTATTGATTGCTGATAGATGATCTTAACTTGATTTGGTTGTTTTGCAATTCTTGAATTAGTTTTTCGTAGCGCTCTCCGTCTGAGGCGTCTAAGTTTCCAGTGACAGATTTGAAAATTGAACCTATTCCGTTTATAAGTCCTCGTTTCTGTCTATTCGGTTGGGGTAATATTTCTCGGATTTTAGTTTCGACTCGATCTCGGGTTATTTTGAGTAGTTTGACATAATTTGATGCGTCTTAGCTATAAGCGTTATCATTGTTGATTGTTGTTATCAAATTTGTTGTTTTGATTCTTAACTTTTCTATTTCTATTACTATAGGGTTAAGATCAAAGAAATGTATCATTGTATGTACATAGTCAATTACTTTTGCGTGTCCTAAATCTACGGGTATGATACCTGGATTATCATCTAGTTTTCTTATTTCTATGCGTTCATCCGTTCCGGAAGCGAGTGCGATTAAGCTGAAAGTAAATACTATGCGTTATAAGCGAAAGCGGGGATTAATAATTAATTATAGTATATATTATTGTGAATACTTATTTTATTTATTTTTAAAAGTATAAGTATTCTTCAAGGGTCGCTTCAGGTTATCCATGTGGATTTTACCTAAATTTTCGGTGGTTACAGTTTTCATTGCTGGGTCTACTGTGTTGATCGTAATAGGCGTAAATCTATCACCTAGCTTTTGTCGACTAGTGTTTTTCTTTAAATACGATTCTTGTTGGGGGTAAAAGAATTCGGGTTTATCACGGTTTTCGTTCAACTTAGCAATAAGTTTCTCTTTTTGGTCAATGAGCTTTTCATTTAATTTTGAGTAAAGTAATTTAGTTCGGTCCCTATGTTCTTGTATGTAATCTGATAAGAATAATTGATCTAGTTTAAGATTAAAGGGATCGTTCGAGCTAATGTGTCCATTTATTATGTCTATCGGCTTCATTTTTGTTGACGAATGTATTGTGTGGTTATATGCTAAGATTGCATATTTGATTTTCTGGTTAATCGATGTTTGATAATAACCTTGATTATTTAGTAATTGTATGTGTTCCGATAGGGTCGAATGTAATCGTTCTACGAGTCCATTTGATTGTGGATGATTAGGTGAGCAGAAGTGAATATCTACTTTATGTAGTTGTAATAACTCGGTAACTACAACATTCTTGAACTCTGTTCCGTTATCCGCAATTATTTTTCTTGGTACACCATGATGGGTGAAGAAAGTTATAAGGTTATCTGCGATGTCAGGGGCGGTTGTAGAGATTAGAGGGTATGCTTGAGCATACTTAGAAAAACTATCAATGATGGTTAGGAACTTTGATTTTTCTAGGGTATATGTATCTACATGAAGGGTTTCGAAGGGTTTGGTTGCCGTAGGTGTGACGTTCATTTCCATCTGGATTGGATTTCTTTCGTATTTACTCCGTTGGCAAATTTCGCAGTGATTGATGTATGTTTGAACTGATTTCTTAAGATTAGGCCAGTAATATTTGTCTTTGAGTCTTTGTTCTGTCTCGTCGATTCCTCGGTGGTTGGTTTTACTTTCGTGGTAATTTTTGATTAATTCTGGTATATCATTTTTATCTACCACGTCGATTAATTTTTTGAGACATCGTTTGAATTTTAAAGAGGGCCATCTGAAGTTTTTGCGGACTATTTCGCAAAAAGGCTCGAAGCATTCATCAGGGTTTTCGAAATAAAGGAAGTATTGTTTCTCGGGTACCACATATTCTCGTATAAAGTTCATTAAGTCTGTTTCGAAGTTATTTTCAGAAAGTTGTACTAAAAATCTACGTTTTTGTTCAAAAAGAATAATTCTTCTTGATTTTGCAGGTGAGTGTAAGACTTTAGTTATGAGTATTTGGTTTGCTCCGAAATTAACAGGGGTGGTTTCTAAAATGGGGATTCCTACGATAGGGTCCTGCTCATTGTTAGTATGAACAGTGTTATTATCTGAATTATTTTCAATAGCTTCTTGTGACATATTATCGTCGGGAATTACTTGTGTTGATAAAAGATCATTGTCATCGTTATTGGGGTTTTCTATTTTTTCATTAAATTCGTTAATATATTCGATGAGGTTTGAAATGTCGCCATCAGTTGTTTCCTTTGTATGAATTTCCACTCTGCTTAATGCATTTGCATTCGTGTTAAGTTTACCTTTCTTGTATATTATTTCATAGTCGTATTCTTCAAGTTTTATACGCCATCTTAATAATCTAGAAGCAGGGTCTTTTAAATTGAATAACCATTGCAGAGGCTTATGGTCAGTGATAATATTGAATTTTCTGCCATATAAGTATGGTCTAAAATATTTTGTAGCCCATACAAGACCTAGACATTCTTTTTCAATCGTGGAATAGTTTAATTCTGATTTGTTTAAGGTTCTAGAAGCATATGCGATTGGAAGGTCTTCGCCTATTTTTCCTTGCGAAAGTACGGCTCCAATTGCTACATTACTCGCGTCGCATGTGAGATTAAATTCTTTTGAAAAGTCCGGATATTGCAGTAAAGGTTGATTTGAGAGTATATTTTTACATTTTTCAAAACAATCCGTAAATTCTTTGTCGTGAATTATTTTTGCACCTTTTTTTAAACAGCTGGTCATTGGTTTTGTTAATTTTGCAAAACTGTCAATGAATTTACGATAGTAACCTAACAAACCTAAAAATCCTTTTATCTCTTTCGTGGTTTTGGGTATTGGGTAATTTTTTATCGCTTTGATTTTTTCTGGATTTGGACGAACACCGTCCGGTGTGACAATATGACCAAGATAAGCGACTTCGTGTCTGAGAAATTCACTTTTGTCTAGTTGGATCTTGAAATTTGATTTTCTGAGTCTTTCGAAGACTGAACGGAGACTTTCGATATGCTCTTGTAGTGATGTAGAGAAAATTATAATATCGTCTAAATACACTAAGCATTTCTCATTTTGGATTCCACGTAAGATATTGTCCATTATGCGTTGGAAAGTTGCCGGTGCGTTTTTTAATCCGAATGGCATGCGTGTAAATTCGAAATGACCATTTTCCGTACTGAATGCTGTTTTTTGTATATCTCTTTTATTCATCTCGATCTGGTGAAAACCACTCGCAAGGTCGAGGGTCGTAAAATAATGACACTTTCCCAATTTGTCCAATAAGTCGGTTATATTCGGTAAGGGATACTTATCGTCAATCGTTTTCTCATTTAGTTTTCTAAAATCGATAACAACCCGAAATTTCGGTTTCCCGGAAGCATCGAGTTTCTTGGGTACCACCCAAATTGGTGCGCTCCACGGTGAATTACTGTGTTGAATTATTTTTTGTTCGAGCATTCTCTGGATTTGTGATTGGACTTCGTTTTTGTAAATAAATGGGTATCTATAAGACTTTGTGTAAACAGGGAGTTCATCTTTGGTGTTGATTGAGTGTTTTATTTCATTGGTGAATGATAAAGGCATATTTTCTCTATAAAATATGTCAGAAAAGTCTTTACAAAGATTTATAATCATATGTCTTTCCTCAACGTTTAAATGGTCTGTTCTCAATAAACTGGGATCAAATAATGGTTTTTCATTCAATGAAATGGAATTTACATTATTCATATTAATTTCTTCAATTTCATTTTCATTAAATGATTCGACTTGAAAAGCATTTGATGTATCGAGTGTTATAGGGTGATTTGTGTTGTTTATTATTGTGGTTAACGCATAACCATCTTTTGCTGTACTTAAGCAGTTAGGAATTTCACAATTATGCAGTTTTGTATAAGGTATTAAGATATCACCGTTTTGAATATTGGTTTTTATTCTTATGACCTGTTCTGTTCTTGCAGAAATAACTATGTTATGTATTTGATTATTTATTTTCTGAAATTTCAAAGGTATTCTTGCATGAGGGGTTATTAACATACTTTTTTGGAAATCAATATTGATTTGTAATTCTTTCAGGTTATCGAGGCCTATTAGTCCGTCGAAAATATTATGAAACTTGAACAGATGAAATTTCATTTTTTTCTCATGGGGAATCTTAAAGATTTCTGAAGTAGGTATTAAAGCACTATACTTATGGGCTGACGACTGGAAGACAGTATTTACAATAAATGGGTCGTCAAATACGTTATCAGGATAATGTTTAAATACGAAATTAGGGTCGATAAATGACTTAGTTGATCCACTATCGATTAAAAGTTTGACATTATTTTCAGGTAAAATAATGTAAGGCAGTTCGCTATTATTCAACGCTGCATTATTAAAGGATATTGTGTTTCCAACTACGTTGCGTCTAAGGGTCCTCTGTCCTGTTGAAAATTTGCTTCATAATCAGGATGTTGAACTTGTGGTTCATGGAATGCATTAGTTTCTTGACGAGATGTGCTTGGTATAGCATTATCTAAATGTATTGCTTCTTCATTGTAAGCTCGAGTATTAAACAATTCTTCACTTATGAAATTTTTCGGTTGATTGTTTTGGAAATGATTATATTTTTGGAAGGGTCTGTTGTTTTGTGATCGGTTGATTTGAGATGGTTGTTTATGGAATGTTTGAGTAGAGATACCACTCATAGGAGTAGGCTTTGGAAGTTGCTTGTTTGGATCACTTCGAAAAACATTTGACTGTTGTCTATTAAATGGGTTCTGGTTTCCAAATCGATTTCCATTTTGAAATTGGAAATTTCCGAAATTAGGTTTGGAATAATTAAAATTATTACCATAGTTATTTTCAAATCTTCGATTATTATTGAAACTATTATTGTTATTATTATAATTGTGATTTGATCTATTAGGAGGATTGTTATTAAACTGTGGTCTATTCAAATGTTGAAAATAATGTGTATTATTTTCTGAAACTACAAATTGAAGAGCCTCTGGTAAATCTTTTGGTCGCATACAACGGATCGTTGTACCAAGTGGTTCTTTTAATCCACTTAAAAACGTTTTTAGAGCTAAATCATTATATAGGTTCCTTTTCAAATTTTTCGCATCATTATTCACTTCATGAATATCTACATACGAACATAGCAAATTCAAGATATGCATAACTTTATCATAAAATTCTCCTGGTTTTTCATTCGTTTGTCTTAGCATAACGAGGTCGCGATTTAAGCATGCTTCGTCACGTTGATCGGCAAAATGTCTATTTAATGTTTTTTAATTCCTCCCAGGTAGTGACGTTCTGGGTTCCCAATACTACTTTGGCATTTCCATTTAGTTTTCCAATTATTGAATTTAATAAAAAGACATTTTGGAAGTTATTCGGTTCAGTGCGGTTATAGAAATTGTCAATGATACTTTGACAAATAGCCAAATAACGGTTTAATTCATTTGGGTTTCCGTCAAAATTTGGAATACAATTCAGATATTCAGATTTAAACATTGTGCTTTGATTATTGGATAAGTTCTGTTGTATTTTTAGTATTGATTGGTTTAGATCAGTTTTGTCTATTAATTCAAAAAATTGTTCACTCAGTTTCGTTAAATTATTCTTGTCTTCACTATTCGAAGAAATGTTTACTTTTTGTAATTCTTCCGTTATGTCATCAATATTCGACATTAAAAATCATAAAATTGCACATGCATAACAAAATTGCACTTACATTGAAAACATTATCTTGCTTATCATCTTATGAGGTGTCTGGTTCTGGTTGGCAATGTTTTTCCACTCCGAAAGGTCCAGTACTCGCAATTTCCAATATTGATTGAAAATTCGATTATTGTCCAAATTTGGTCCACGATGGATGGGTTTATCGATTTCTTGATAGCCGCTCCAAATTGTTCAACAAACACTTAATTAACTTAACTAGATTTATGGTTCACTCCGGTTAGTCCAATAGATGTCTATTAGTCCCGAAATTCACTATAAACACGATCTCACGAAGATCCGTTTTTCCAATTTTCTTAGGAAAATTATCCGAACGACTGCGCCAGTTAACTCGCCGTAGCTAAGCGGTGGGTTTTTAAAAAACTATTTATTTCGACAAGCTAACAAATACATTGATTAAATATGGAACTGATGAACATTAGATTTGATCTGAATATCTTTATGTCTGAATTGGTGCTGAACTGCTGAACGCGTGCGAGAGGCTCCGTCTGGTTTTATGTGGTTGGAGTGCTGAGTCGACGTTTTACTTGTCTAGGTTGCAGGAATTGGGGATGTAACTAATACAAAAGTTTTGGTTTTTTTCACGTAGTATCTTCTGGTGATAGCGGAATCAACAAATCGAAATCATAACATAGAAAAAATTCATTAAGTCATATTTTTTTAAATGGAACACCCTGTATATTATTGACTAAAATGAAAGATCTCTTTAATCTGATTTCAAATATATATGGTTTGTAGGCATTTGGTTCAGTCACTTTGAAACTATTTGAATTCAAAAAATATATTTTTTTAAACTACAACAAATATTCACAACACTAACTTAATCATATAAACTATCAACATTCCATTAAAAACGAAGCTACATGTTTTCTACATAACCCCCATAACCAAAACTTTTGTATTTAAAGTTTTTTTCTATCACTCGCAATAAGAGCTGTAGATGGGTGTCAAAATATAATGAATAACCCTGTACCTATTTATCTATTTAGGTGTCTACTTAACTAATCTTTATTATTATTGTTAGTGATCTAATTTTGTTTTTTCTCCTGGTTTTAGTTCAAATAAATTTCGTGATTCCAAGTACACAAAACAACCTCGGTTTAATGAGTATGAACATAAAATAGATGTTGATTCGGTAATCATAGTTTCGAAATATTTGCGAATTCTTATTCGTTTAACAGGTGACACTAGTAATAAATCTTTGATTAATATTTCAAAAAAATATCCCGTTGTTCCGGAACAAAATAAGAAAATGATTTATGCTTTGGAAAATACCAATTTGACCAAAAATTCTTTTTTTGTATTTAGAATTTGTCTACCTTCGATTTATTGTTCTATTAGTGGAAAGCGTAGAGATTTTACGTCGACGGACTCTCATCCAGCTATTATTGAGCTATTATTTAGCAATTAAAAAAAGGTTCATCTACGAAACTCTATCATATATTTGATAATTTTAAAATGGATTTTGAATTACAAAACAATAATATTCCAATATTTCAACATGAATGGAATGAAATAGCGGAGAATGTTGATAAATTAATTGCTTCTCAGGGATTTTATCCCAACTTGAATGTTCGGTTTTATATAGCAGAGCATGGCTTACTTATGCCAGATGAAAATGATGATAAAATTCTAAAATTATATCATTTTTTTTATTTATTTTATTTATTTATTTGCTCAAAAACTGGAAATTGAGAGATGAACCTGCAATAAGATTAAAAGCTGTTTTTAATATTCGTCATGATGATGGTAGTAAAAAGCGGACAATTTGCACATTTTTTGGAAATATGAAAAATGTAAGGACTAGTAAGTACTGATGCCATTAATGTTCAAAAAATCAACCTACGACATCTAATGATGTAGTAATCACCGATTAAAGAGCGTCAATCAACATCCAATACGTCACAGAATACACTATCTATCTCCGTCTGACGTATTGACTGAGATGACTCTGTCTCTCTCGGGAGGGTGATATGGCTCCACCCCTTTTGCGATCATGCAGTGAAATTCGCGTCTTCTTTTTCATTTATTTAGTATATTTTTGAGTATTTCGGAAATTTTTTTTCGCTGGTGACTTTCAAATAATGTCTAGAATACGTATATAAAATTTCAAGTCATTTGAAAATGTATGCAAATTGTCCATTGTCAACAAATTCTTATTGATAGATATGAATGGCGGTGTCATTTGGAACAAACAATTTTTGAACATTTATTTTTTTTTATGAACCACATGTCCGTAATGTTATTTGTACTTCTAAGAGATTATTGCCAAATAATTGTAATGATCTGTTTTTGAGAGCGCGACAATTAGCTAAGGTGGCTTAGCTTTGAAAATGTTTATTGACGGTATTGAAGGTGGTTATGCGCTTGGTAATTGGAAATCTGTGGATATACGTTGTCCTATTATTAGAAAATCGGTCAATTTGTGGATACATCCTGTTGATTTTTCATTTAAGAAAGATAATAATTTTACACCATTTTATGAACACGATAGCCGTGATAATATTGATTTTCTATGATTTGCTCGTAAATTTGAGTATTTTTCCAAAAATTATCAAATAAGTCAACAACTGCGTAATTGTTTCAATATCATTATAAATATTCTAGTTACGTTGGGTAAAAATAATAAATGTCTTCATTCTTTGCCATTAACTACGGGCGCCGGCGGCGCTGATGTTCTTAAATGTGCTTTTTGTCGTGTTGCTGATAATAATGAACATTTTAATTTTTCTTATAATGTTAAATGTAATTTTGAAACTTTGGCGGCCTATAAAAAAAAATTAGTTACTAATTTGTTTCAATTTAGTTATGATGAAATTCCACAACATTTCAATATGCTATCAACTATTTTCAATATCAAATCGACGATGGAACGTGTTAAACGTGTTGCTGGCGGCGGCGGCGGCGGTTCTAAAAAAGATTCATCGTATTATAGATAAACGAAACATTTGGTTGTCACTGTAGATTATGTTGTTAACAGGATTTTAAATCCGACTAGTCAAGTTGGAAGATTGTTGCTATTTTCTTCAATTCCTGAAGTTGGAAAACATAATTCTGTTTATACTTCTTTGTTTAAACAATTTTTTGAAAAAAATATTCAACAGTTTCCATATTTTTCAATATCTGATTCAAAACAACATTATTATACTTGGGTTCAGGTCGTAGATTCGATTGATAAGTGTGTGGAAATTGATAAACGTAATAGAACTACTCAACATTGTGATAGTTGTATGTGTAATGTATATGGTGATGAGGAATATGTACGTTTTAAAGCAGATAATGATGTCGTTGATGCGTCGCTGCCAGCGCCTGTTGTACATCAGGATGACTCGCCCGCCGACGACGATGACGCGATGATAATTATTGATAATGGTTACTTTACAGCTTCTTTGTCTTCTGGACATGTTCATCATCAGCCTTCGGATTTATTACCGTCTCACAAACATCTTGCTCCTGCTGCTCGTCATGTTGCTTCCAACAGTAATTATGCATTATCAATATCATTAGACAATGATTTCGCTGGGGGGGCGCCGACGGTGGTGACGGTAACGCGGCGGCGTCGGGACTGTTTACGCCGCCGTCGGCGGTTGTTTCACAACAGCAGCACCAGCAGGAGCAGCAATGTTCTACTTCTCCTCGTTCTCGTCCGCCGTGGCGTCCGATTTTCGATTTTATGATGGAAACAGCTGCTTCGGTGCAGAAATCTGATGGTGACGGATTATCCAGAACCATACCGTCCAAAGGTCTAGAGGAGATGCTAAATAAAATTTCTAGAGCGCCGTTAAAGCCTCAACAACGGCTTTGGGCGTGGAGAGTTGAGGTAATTCCATCTATTCAACATATCCTAACTTTAGGAAAAACCAAGATTGGAGGTCTCAAGAAGTGTGACAGGATTCTAAGGAAGTTCGTGAGGAAGTGGATCCACCTGCCTGCGGACTGCCCTAACGCATATATACATGCGCGTGCCAAGGACGATGGTCTTGGGGTACACGAGGTAAGGTGGACCACTCCCCTGAATAGAATGATAAGACTGGAGAAGTTGTACGTCAACAAACTTCTACAAGGAGATGAAGCAAATTCTTTCCTTAAAAAGGAAATAAATCAGTCTGCAAGAAGACTGCAAAACGACACGGTAGAAATCAAAAATGAAAAAGATCTCATGAAAAGTTGGGCGCTCAAGCTTTACGAAAGCTGCGATGGCAAAGGGCTGAAGAACTCGGCACAAGTTAGACGTCAAAACGCCTTGCCCACTCGAGTAAGAACTGCAAGAGGAAGAGACAAGGAGATATTGTGTAGGGCGGGATGCGGATACCCGGAATCCCTCAATCACGTATCGCAGGAATGCATCAGGACGCACGATGTACGAATTGAGAGGCACAACGCCATCGTAGGAAAAGTTTGCAAGAGGCTCAAGGACAAAGGGTACAGGGTGGAAGAAGAACCGATTATCAAGACGAAGACAGGAAACCTCAAACCAGACATCGTCGCGCGCCTAGGTACGTCGGCGCTCGTGATAGACTGCCTTGTGCGTGGCGATGGTTTGCATCTAAATAGAGCAAATGAAGATGAAATTAGTAAATATAACATCAAAGAAGTCCGGGAGTATGCCAACCCAGGAACGTCGGAGACCAGGGTGATGGCGGTTACCTTGAATATTAGAGGACTCTGGAGCACAAAGTCTTTCCAGGATCTGGAGCAGGAAGGACTGTTAAGACAACAAAACGCGAAAGTGTTCTCCACAAGGGCGCTGATTGGTACTGTAGCAGCGTTCAACGCTTTCAACAAAAGGACCGTGACAAGAAGACGGATGGGAAGAGGCTGGAGAAAAGTCGGGGTTGGATGAAGAGTTTTCCTCCAGCTTAATCGATCAAGCATAAGCTTGATGCACTTATTTAATTATTCCATACATACCTGGATGTTCTCATAAACTGAAACGTTTAGGTCAAACATATAATACACGGACCATTATCAAAACTAATAACACACTTCGCTCTAATTTAACAAATACTAGACTTGATAATATTAATGAGTCTACTAAAAATGTAATTTATAAAATTCCTTGTGAATGTAATAAATTTTATATTGGAGAGACCTCACGACCCTTAAAAAAGAGAATTGAAGAACATAAATCATATATGAAAAAAAGGGAATTTCATAGATCGAGAATTTGTCAACACGCATTTGATAATAATCATAGAATAAATTGGGATAATTCAATAATCTTAACAAAAGAAAAAAGAACCATGTTCTAAAAAACGTAAACTTGAAGAAAGTGCATATATAATGTTAAATTCTAACGAATGTGTAGCAACTTGCTCTGTAAATCTGAGTAATACATGGTTACCTTTATTAAGAAATTGAACATAGCCCAAAAAAATGAATTATAAATACTGAACATATATAAAGTTAAACAATCAACACCAAACACTTCAATTTCAGTAAAAGTGACATTTTGTGCCAAAAACACAAAAAACACAATTTTTTTAATTTGAATTAATTGTTTCTTTTTTAGGTTCCACTGACGACGGAAGCAGATTCGCTTCTGGAACGTTTGATATTGTTGGGTTTTATTGTTTACCAATAGAATTTTTTTCAGGTAATATAGAAGATCCGGTATATTAACACTAGTTTGATTGTTTTTTGATAGGGTGTGGCGAAATACCCAAAAAATCAGGTAAATCATGGATGCGCCACAAAACTATAGAGTTAGTGCGATTTGTTATTAGTCAGAAAACCGAAAAATTATATGGTGGTAATTTGTATAAAAGAGCAATTAAAGAGGTGTCTTCATCATCGAAGTGATCCAGGTTTGAAAAAACGTTTACAAGTTCTCGCTATTTATAATTTTGAAAATAAAGAAGAACGATCGCTCTTGTTAGGTATTTTTTTCCAAAAATATCTCCCATAACCTTTTCCTCATCCTTGATCCTTCCCATCCCGGCAAAGTTAGCATTCTCACCTTCTCGTTGGTTTTTGCTGAAGTGTAATATTCTCAATTATTATTTATATTTACTTAATTATATTATTGACTAATGTTATTATTATTTTTATTAAGTATATATACTTCAATTTGATAATAATAATAATGATAATAGTAATATTACATAATTGATTGCTACCTATTATAGTAGGTACATAATGTCTAATTATATTTGATTGAAAATATCATTGACTAAGAAGAATGCACCAATTCTTTATGAAGGAAGTTCGTTATTATTATTATAGGATTTATCTGAGTATTTTGATAAGTAAGTGACTCCATTATTTATTGATTCGATTTTCATTGTTGATTAATTTTTTTTTTCCAGTTTCAAAAATTTAGCAAATACTAGCTACCAACTAGTCTACATTACCTATAGATTTAGGTAATTGGTTATCGCTTATGTTCTTGTGTTGCTGCATAGTAAGCAGGGTTGTCCATGCATCAGAGTGTTGTTAATGCATGGTTTATCCTGATTAATTGTCGCTGGCTGATGCAAAAATGAAAGTTATAGGGATAGTAAGTTTGTGGTAATTTTGAGCTGGTAAGTTGGTGATGTGACAAAATTTCTTCCCCAACACACTGATGATGGGTAGTCGCAGTTGCATGTAAGTGAAACCATTTTATAAGAAGACTAGTGAAACTAAACAGAGTACTTCCCTATAGGTATATTTTGTACATACTATGATGAAGGAAAGATGAGCCTTCACCACATGACAATGAATTGTTTTTCACTAGAGAGAGATCAGCCAGCAAAGCAGTGGTAGCAGTAGCAGCAGCAATGGCTGGCGGGGGCTTAAAACTACACCCAAAGCTGAAGTAATTGGTAACATGCTTGAAAGAGTTCAGAAGAAGTTTTTGCGATATATTTACCTCAGGAAGAACAAAATTCACTCTTACATGGTCTCATATAATAGCATGTTGGAAACATTCAATATTGAACGGCGGTTAAAAGAAAGAAGAACAGGCAGCTGATATTATCTTTGTCTATCATGTGGTTAATACTCTAAAGTACAAAGAATGTTCCTTTATAAATAAAATCAAATTTGCTGTACCAAATATGATTAAGTTGAGAAATAATGATGCAGTAGTAGTGTTCTATACTAGTACGTTTTGTATATCTTCCTTAAATAGAATGTTACAGTAGTGTAATGTGGCTATTCGAGATTATAAGTTTGATATATTCATGAATGTACGACAAGTTATTTAATTTAGAACCTATATTATGATTTTTGGAATGATACATTGTTTGGTACCTGATTATTTGTTAGTGAGTGCCTACATCCAAAGTGAGCTGTCCATTTTTTTCAAATTAGTGTTAGTTTAGTTTTGTGAAGTTCGTGTTAGACACACAGTGAGCGATCTTATTCTGTAATTACCTTTGGTGTTTAATAAGAGTTTAAATAAATAAATAAATTATTATCAAATGAAATACTTGTTGAAAATGTCTCAAATCAGTAAAAGCCATTGTCAATTAAAAGAATCTCTTTTTGTTTTCTAAATTGTCTATATTCAAGAGTGTTAAATTCCAATGGAAGAATACTGAAGAACTTCATGGCTCGCAGTAACCCGGACTAGTAAGTCTGGCAGTTCTGGCACTACTTCTTCAGACGTCATAAAACCGTCACAAAGTCACCTGCTCTGTGTCTTGTCGAGCAGTACTCATGAATACTCTTATGGGCCACAAAATCGCGGAAAATTCCTTTTTATGTGCAATCATTTTTCCCGTATGAACAGTGATGAAGCAATCAATGGGTGGAATGCATAAAAGGTAGTAGATGCTACTACCTCACTAACCCAAACTAACCCACCCAATATCTTGACTGCCTTAATTCATTCCTTCACCATAAAATCTGCAAGATTAGACTGTGTTGGGGGAGTTAGGTGTGAAACAGTACTATAGAAACAGTACCCGATGAAATTTCGAGTGTGGTAATACAAGAGGCTAAAAAGTTGAGGTCAATTTGTGTTCGTATAGGTTAAGTGTAGGTCGGTTTTAAGTCAATTTGCTCTAGTTTGGTTCAAGTTTATGTCTATTTGGAATGTGTTTTCACTTGCACTTTTGGAGTGGACAAATTTACGGGATGGGGAATAAATGGGGGTGTTGAGTGGGGTAGGTTAAAAAGTCTAGGTTGATTTGTGTTAGTTCATAAGCGTTTTTTCTTGTTAACTGGATTCGTTCTTGTTTTTGAACCGTATTCAAGCGCTGACTTCATTGATTTAACACTCAAGAAAAAAGGACCGTTTCAAACCAAAATGTCATTAAGCAGATTAAAAATTCATAGTGTCAACCATAACTTCAGTCAATTTTCTTTTTATCTATTTATGAACAGGAAATCGCTACTTTTGCTTTTGGTCTCCAAATCGATAGTTAAAATGAAAATATTCAATTTAACCTTTACAAGATTCTCTTTCTTCCCAACAAAGATTGAAAAAGAAAACTTGATTATCAGTATCAGTCTCCTTTTATCACTTGAATTTGTTTCGGAGTTCAATAGCAAAATATTTTCATCTGCACCACAAAAAATACATAATTGTATACATTCACCATAAACAAATCAAACACAAACTGTTGATGAGAGCGAGAGCTCAAAGCCTTAAGAAAGATGGAGCTATTTGACAGCTCTGAGAGCCACAGTCCGGCTTGTTTTTGAATAAGGTTCAAAATCTGACGTTTGTGACGTCACCGTTTAGCAAAAAAAATCCATGTATTTGAACCGGGTTGAACCGTATTAGTGTTGGAATTATTACGTTTGTTTAATACCTCGTATGATCCAGTAATATTAATCCCGAACTACTCAGAGCAGTTCAGGGTGAGTTATGTTGGTATTGTGTTTATAACAGTTTGACAGTTGCAATCTTGGTTAGTATATTGTATATCATGGCCGCTGTTCATGCCGTATTATAATTATTCATCTATTGTTATTTTCGGGTTAATTGCTATAAAGTTACAAGAACCGAGTTACGACTTTCATTTACATCTCTCAGGTTACGGGCCCAGAGTGTTTATGCCTGTAATTCGGTCTGGACTCTCGAAAATTCAGTGTAAAAGGTGAAGTGTTGTTGGTTTTCTCACCAAAAATGGCAGACTCTTCTTCAAGCTTGATTGGTTTTGAGAAGTTAGCTGGTCGAGAAAATTTCAATAATTGGAAATTTGGGATGAGAATGGCACTAATACATGAAAATCTCTGGCGTTGCATAGAGGGGTATCCTGATGGTGAAACGTTTTCTGCTTCAGAAAAAGAAAGATGGGAACAGAAGGCTCTTGCAAAAATATGCCTTATGGTCCAGCCGACAGCATATCCACACGTCAGGACGGCAAAAACGGCGAAGGAAGCATGGAACAATCTGGTTGTAGCATATGAAGATAAAGGCTTGTCTAGGAGGTTAAGTTTGATTCGTCAGCTGGTGAGGATCAAATTACAAGATTTTTCAACGATGGAAAAATATGTAAATGAAGCCATGTCATTGGCACAAAAATTGTCAGACATGGAGCATCCGGTTGATGATGAGTTTTTGGGAGTGATAATGCTTAGTGGATTGACCTCAGAATATGATCCAATGGTAATGGCCATAGAGAACTCGGTTACGCACATAACTAGTGATTTTGTCAAGACAAAGTTATTGCAGGATGACAAATATGGAAAAGAATCACAGGAAACAGCCATGTTTTCAAGTAAAAAGTTCTCAAGAAAAAGTGTGGAGTGTTTCAAGTGTGGACTTATTGGACATTACAAAAATCAATGCAAAAATAAGTCTTTAGAAGAAGAAAAGAATAGGAAAGTTCATGAAAAGAACAGGAATTCTTCGAAATTTGAAAAAGCAATGCAAGTTGTGCATGCAAGTGATTGTAAGGAGATCCCGCAGTCTTGGTATGTGGATTCTGGTGCAACAACACACATGACGTATCAGAAGGAATGCTTGGTGGGGTTCCAGAAAGGAGATGAGACACAGATTACAGTGGCCAACAATCAGAAATTATCAAGTTTTGGGATTGGCAATGCACATGTTTATACGTCAAATGGAATTAAAACAATATCCGAGATTGTACTCGTACCAGATTTGAGAGCTAACCTTCTTTCAGTGAGCAAAATGGTGGAGAAGGGACATGCTGTTGTTTTTGACAAGGATGGGTGTACAATTTATGATGAAGAACATTTTCAGGTTGATGGTGAAATAGTAACCACAGCCAGTAATGAAAATGGGCTATACAAGTTGGATGTTGTAGAAGATAGAAGTTTTTTGACTATCAAGAACGAAACACAAGAATTATGGCATCGAAGACTAGGGCATCTTAACAGAATCAGCATGGCAATATTGAAGAAAAGTATGTCAACCGGCATACAGTACAATGATGAAAATGGAGGTGATTGTAGAGTTTGTCTCTTGGGAAAACAGGCCAGACAACCTTTCAAGAAAACTGGAGGTAAACGAGCAAATGGGGTTCTAGAACTGGTGCACACTGATCTATGTGGGCCAATGCCAGAGTCATCGTGGAGTGGAGCCAGGTATGTGTTCGTTTTGGTGGACGATTATACCAGAAAAATATTTGCCTATTTTCTACAATCAAAATCAGATGTTCTGGAGAATTTCAAGAACTTCCAGAACCTAGTAGAAAATCAGACTGGCAAAAGAATCAAGAAAATTAGAAGTGATAATGGAACAGAATATGTCAATGATATGTTCAAGAGATACTTAGACTCCAAAGGCATTATACATCAGCTTACAGTTAGGTATACTCCTGAACAAAATGGGGTGGCCGAGAGAACCAATCGAACCATAGTGGAGAAGGCTAGGTGTTTGATGCAGGAAGCAAATCTCAATGAGAAAATGTGGGCTGAGGCAGTAAATACAGCAGTATACCTGAAGAATCGATCACCACACAAGGCAGTACAAGGGTGTACCCCAGAAGAAAAATTTTCTGGTGAAAAACATCATCTGAAACATCTTCGTGTGTTTGGGTGTATTGCGCAGGCTCATGTTCCAGATCAACTTAGAAGAAAGTTTGATCCTAAAAGTAAAGAATATATTTTCGTCGGGTATGATGAACATACCAAAGGATACAGACTATTTGACATTGACAATCCTGGAAGAGTAATTAAATCCAGAGATGTAGTGTTTTTTGAAAACAAGTTTGCATCAAATGTTCAAATCAAAGATAGTCAAAAACAGTTTACTGAAGGAAAACTGATTTTAGACAGTCAAGAAGATAAAATGGATGACAGAGAAGAAAATTCCAGCGAGAAACTAGATGATGGGGAGATTGAAGAACCAGAAAAAGAACCAGCTCCAAGAAGTTCAGGCAGAAGAAGGCAGAAAAAGGAATTTCCTGATCATATAATATATTTGGCTTCAGATTATTCCTTTGAGCCAACTTCAGTGCAAGAAGCCACAGATAGTGCAGAATGTGATGAGTGGAAACGAGCTATGGACGAGGAATATAGATCTTTGATGGAGAATGCAGCTTGGACATTGGTGGACAAACCAGATGATCAAAAGGTGGTTCAGTGCAAATGGGTTTTTCAATTGAAAAGTGATGCTAGTGGAGGGAAGAGATATAAAGCACGTTTGGTTGCACGTGGCTTTACGCAGCAATATGGTGTGGATTACACAGAGACTTTTGCACCAGTTGTCAGGAACTCTACATTAAGAATGTTTTTCGGATTATCTGTAAGTCTTGATTTAGATATTGAACATATTGATGTGACAACTGCATTTCTTAATAGTGAACTAGATGAGACTATTTTCATGACCCAACCAGAAGGTTACAATTTCAACGAAAACAAAGTTTGTTTGTTAAATAAAGCAATTTATGGCTTAAAACAAGCTTCCAGAATGTGGAATTTAAAAGTCGAGAAAATTTTGACTGGTTTGGGGTATGAAAAGTCTCATTATGAATCTTGTATTTTTATAAAGAAAATCAATCATACAATGGTAATCATAGCTCTTTATGTGGACGATTTTCTTATTTTTTCTAATAATGATATTGAAAAGGAGAAATTGAAACTAGCTTTGTCTAAAAATTTCAAGATTAAAGATTTGGGTCCCATAAAGAAATGCTTAGGATTGAATATTCAGTTGAATAAGGACAATAATGAATTGAGAATCAACCAAGGACATTATATTTTGCAATTGTTAGACTGATGCAAAAAGTGCATTGACACCAATAGAAGCACGTCTGAAACTAGAAAAGAGTGAAACTTGTGATGAAAGTATTCCTTATCGTTGTCTTATAGGCTCATTAATGTTTTTGGCTGTTAACTCACGACCTGATATAGCGTTTGCTGTGAGTTATTTGAGTCAGTATAATAATTGTTATTCAGGTACTCATTTTCAACATGCAAAAAGGATTTTAAGATATTTGAAGGGAACGATCGATAAAGAGCTGATTTATAGAAAACAGGATAAAATAGAGATCTTAGGCTACAGTGATGCTGATTGGGGAAACAATTTAATGGATGGTAAATCTTATACAGGATATGTTTTTTGTCTATCAGGGGGAGCTATATCCTGGGAAGCTAAGAAACAGTCAACTGTAAGTTTGTCTAGTACTGAGGCTGAGTATGTTTCTATGACACAAGCCAGTAAAGAAGGTATTTTTCTGAAAAATTTCTTGTGTGAAATATTAGGTTTTGATGATCCAATTTTAATTTTAAACGATAATCAAAGTGCTCAGAAACTTGTGTCAAATCCGGTACATCATAATAGGACGAAACATATCAATGTCAAATATCATTTCATTAGAGAGGCTGTTGAACGTAATGATATCAGGATAGATTATATATCTACAAAAGAAATGTTAGCAGATGTTCTAACTAAAGGACTTCCGAGTCCAAAGCATAATTATTTTGTGAACCAGTTAGGTTTAGAATAATTTTTTTTTGTATATCACTGGATTAAGGGGGAGTGTTGGAATTATTACAATTGTTTAATACCTCGTATAATCCAGTAATATTAATCCCGAACTACTCAGAGCAGTTCAGGGTGAGTTATGTTGGTATTGTGTTTATAACAGTTTGACAGTTGCAATCTTGGTTAGTATATTGTATATCATGGCCGCTGTTCATGCCGTATTATAATTATTCATCTATTGTTATTTTCGGGTTAATTGCTATAAAGTTACAAGAACCGAGTTACGACTTTCATTTACATCTCTCAATTAGCACAAAAAAATGCCTTAGATCAAGTGCTTTGTAAGGTTATTTATTTTTTCCAAAATATCTCGTAAACATTTAATTGTAGGAAAAAGTATCAAAATTTTTAGATTTAAACATGTTCTATGAAAAGTGTCTCTTGATTCTTTTCGATTTATTTGAAAAAACAAATATAGTTTTTTACAGATATCTCAAAAACTACCGATCTTAGCGGAAAAGATGAAATAAGAAAATGTATAGATCTTGAAAGTCTCTACAAAAGATAACCCGTGTTTTCAAATAAATTGACAAAACCAAATCCATTTTCTTCTTTCAAAGAACCTATCTTATAAACAGTTGATCGTGATGGAACGAAGTAATGTGAATATAAATTTAGAATTTTCAGTCTAAATTTATATTTACATTCAAAAATGTTCTACAAAAAGTGTGTTTTGTTAATAAATGAAATAAATTCGGAAAACTTCGTATCATTGGCAACGTTAACTCATCGCGATGTAAAATTCCCGCCCGTTTTTTATGGTGGTAGAGGGGAGGATTTTCAAGTTTCTCTCTCCATTTATCGATCTTGAGTATCTTGTATGTATATTTCATGCATCGTTTCATTCGTTTCGGTTTCGTTTCTTATTTCTGTGCTAGCAGTGGTTGAACTAAACGGTTTACTGTTTATTCACAGCGTTCTCTCAGAAATTATTATCTTTCTACCTACCTCTGCTTGATTGTTGCTGATTGATTTTTTCAATTTATTCGCAAGAATTTATTGAGAATTTATTTTAGTAAACTTTCATTGTCATTTTGACTAGTCATTATGAGGTATTTATTCCTACATGAAATAGACCATTACCATTATAATTGAATTTTTGTAGGATATTGGGTAAGTGCATGTATGAATAATGTTTTTTCATTTATTTCAGACATTATAATGCTCATCAATATCAAGAGCAGCAAAGGCGAGGAGTTGACGCTCTTAGTGAACGTCAACAACTTCGTCGTTTGTCTGCTAGCAGGATGAAGGAACATCAACATTTTGGTAAAAATATGTTATCCTTTATACCTATTTTGATTTGATAAATTTTTTTATCCTTGTTTCTTTTTCAGATTTTTGTAATTTCATGATGAAATTGCAATGCTGTCAAATTTTGTTGATGTGCCAGGAACTCCCTGGCGACGTTCTAGAGTATGTACAGAGCAAGGGGGGGTATGCTCTTGTACATTATATTAGTAGCGATATGGTTATGCACGGAGGCACAGCCAACAAAATTAGGTAAGTAATTTTTGATTTGGGTATTTTTCAACTTTTTTGATTCTTTTTTTCTTTCAATTTTCAGAACAACCTACGGAACAACCAGCAACGTTTAGTTTCGTCGTCCCATAGGCAAAATTGGATATTGTATTAATCAAGATGCGGACGGGAATGGACTTGATAAACTAACAACAGTTTTGCATTAAGTTACGAAACGTCGGTTTTTCCAAAAGCCATCGTTGGAATCGTTATTCGATAGTTTGCTTGACCTGAGAAGGGTTTGTGTAAAAAAGCAGATTTATAGTATAGCGATGCCAAGGATTGCTTGCGGTTTAGATCGTCAATCGTGGCCGATTGTGGGACGTATGATAAGTTACGTTTTCAAGTATACCCCGATAAAGGTGCTCATTACTGTGAAATATCACATTGATACATTAATCACCATCTTCGGACAGGGAAAATGCAAATCCTATCTTCGCAGATATATTCAAAAAGTGCACAGAATGTCATTCAAGATGGGGATTCAAATGATGAGAGAATCAATTAAAATTCAGATCCAGAGACTTCGCATTCAAGTTCTCCAGACATTTATCAATATTGATCATTTTTATTAGGATATAAAAATAAAACAAAGTCAGTTTGTTGAAAATATTTGTACCTGTCCTGGCTTTGCCTAGAGTATGTTCTGATTTCGTTTAAATGTTTTTCTTATTTAGTTATCTTTGTGAAATATATGTTGATTATTTTCTGTGAGTGTTTTTGTTTTTCTTAACACATTATATTTTGTTGCTCTATTTTCATTATTTTTTGGGTTAGTTTAGAAAATAATGACAAATGTCAATGTCTACACTGTCGATTTTATTTAAGTGGATGTCTATTTAGAATGCACTCATGTCACCTTAGAGAATTTTGGCAATGATAAAAAATGTCGTTAGCATGAAAGACTCCTCTACAATCAAAAGTTGCTTTCCAGGAACGAGTGAGTCACCCTGGTACAGATCAAGTGCGTGACGCAAAGTGTCTTCAATCCGTCATGATTACTGGAAAGCAACAGGGCGTCAGTGGGACATTAAGTCAAGTTGACAGTGGCAATTGTTATAAGTGGAAATATCACCTATCCTATCTTGTTTTTGGTGTTTATTCAAACTCTAATATGCTTTATTGTCCCTGGTGTTTATTGTTTTTGTGATTTTTATCATTGCACAACTAAAAACTAAATATTCCTCATAAACTTGGAGAAAACCGTCAAATCAAATAGATATTTAGAACCTGGTCAGATTTGGCATTTATCCACTGTCAATATGGGGTTGCTCCAGATAAAAGGGGGAGGTAAGATTGGTGTTTCTAACATCATCAACAAAAGGACATAGATTGTGTAAATTACTACTAATAGCCTCTAATCCATATAATTTGCCAAACGTTGTTATAAATTCGGATATCAACTTCTTTGCGACAGCTAGGTGTTTTAAATAAAATTGACCAGATAGTATAGTGATGGCGCAGAATAGCAAAAGGAAATTATTATAAACAGGAGAAGATAAAAATATTTGAGAAGTACAGGACCTAGATAAAATTGTTCTGTATTCGGAGCCTTTCCAAAATCTCAAACAGCTCAGCGGTCTTGCTGCTCTATGGATCTCAGAGGGTCTTCTAGTGTTACTGAGTGACAACTTCTCTGAAAGCACTGTAATATCTCTTGTGAAAAATTTGGATTTAGTAGACCCATCCATAAAGGCACTTTCTCATGACGCCTGGAAAATATGTGAGCTGATATAAGAAAATCTCAGAAATATATCGAATAAAAGTTGAATACTTGCCGAAGTCAATTAAATGAAAAGAATCCGCAATGATTATAACGTCAATCATATCGATCGGAAGTTCAAGTAAAGTTATTGTTTCTCTATGGTGATCTTCATCTAACTGATTTCTAAAACTCTCATCCGTTCTCAAAGGACTCTGAATATCAGAGAAAGGCATATGCCTTCCGCCTCTGTCATATACTCCAGTCACAGTACGTTTTATGCACCCACATGTCGCGTTGAACCTACTGTTCCTGTGAATGTATGAAAAAAAGTGAAACGTTATATAATAATTTATGGAAACTTTCACAACTGAACCATTCTGCAATTGAATTCCTCTCTACAAACGGTTTTTAAATCTGCTACAAATTGCTGCAAATATTCCTGCAGAGGAGGTTTCGTTTGCCCACAATAAATAGCAACTACCTTCATATTCTTTCACTTTTAACAATATTGGCCAGAACTTTTACACGGGGGCATGCCGTCAATATTGAAAATTATAGAAACAGATGCTATATCTCCATGTTTGGAATTCAAAAGTGATAACAGAATCTATTCTATTCCTTTATACCAAAACTCGCCTCTTCCTATGGATTTGATTAGTCTATGGTATTAGAAGGGTTCTACTATCAACGGGCAATTTTTCAACTTCAAAGTTTTTCTTGAGTATCTTCAATAAATCATTAAGGGCTGAGTGGGCTGTCAAGTGTTTTAATGCCCATCCTTTTTGAGATGACGCTGAAGTTTCTATATCAGAGAGTGATAAATTGTGATCGGGATCAACAAGAGCCGAAGCACTATTGCTATTTGGTGAAATTAGATTTTCTTGATTGATAGGGCATGTTTGAGTCAAAGCCGTCGCGGATACTTTATGCCACACAGTTTCTTTCTTGACTCTTCGGTTAAATGTACTCGAGTGTCCAAAGCCTTTCTTATATACTTTCGGCTTCGCACAATGGTTCTGTACAGCAATCACAACTGCACTTCTCAATATAAATGGCTGATGTAATTTTCAAAGGTTGAATCAATCATCATATTTTAGCATGGATAAAGTGACAGCCGACATTAAGTCACATTTTTTGGTATCTAGAACTTCTTAGTGGCAAACAATCGACGCCAGTACTCTATAGTGGCGTAAGAAAGTGGCTGTTTCACTGTCAATTGTAAAATACTTTATCGAGGCATTTTGGTGGCACAAATAGGTGTGTGCCACTGAGTGAAAGTTACTTTGAAGTTTTTGGTGTCATTGAAAGTGTTTCTGGTAGTTCAAAATACTTCGTGATAGTGTATGCTTGCCACTTGGCCGGTGGATGTCTATATGCCTAACTAAAAGTCAGGACTACCCAGGGACCAACAAAATTAATTTGGAAGTAGCTGTCGCTGAAAGACTGGCATTTTCAGTGGCAGGGTATACGCGGGAACCATCATTAGACACCTTAAGCAGTTCCTAAATTTCGAACGTATCCGTATCCGCATCAATCTGCACATGCTCAGAATAGATGCAGGGGTTCCGATTCATTCCGTTGCACGCATCGTTGCGGGTCTTTCATCGTATCCGTATCTGAGAACGCATCTCAACTAATCGAATAATTATAACAAAAGCCCTACAAAACCGATAAACGAAAAATACACAAACATCCAAACCAAACCAAAAATATAAACAAAAATCAATATCTAGGTTACAAAACGCGAAGTTTGACAACTTTGACGTTTCTTCAATCCGTTTCGTATACGTAGAATTGATTGCTGCTTAAGCGGGTTTTTATATCATCAACGTATGTCGATTTGTTTGGGGATCCGGATGCGGATACGTGAAAAAATGTTGGGTTTGCTTTAAGTGTCTATCATGTGGTCAAAACTTTGTCAAAGGATACGGGTCCAAAATTGTTGCTTGGGATGGTTTTTGAAAAAACCTTGGCGACGTATGGCCTCAAAATACACCTTTCCCCTCTCTACATTTCAAAAAAAAAATCGTCAAAATCAATCCATAAATTAAAATGTTATGAGGGTGGTCCGCTTTCAAATGAGTCACTCTGTATCGCATCTTCATACTTTCCGCTCTGCTTTTCCACTGAGATGGATCAAAAAGACGAATATTCTCAAAAGAAGCCTTGGATCACGATGGGCATCGGAATTTCAGCTGCAAGCCTTCGTTCTCTCGACATTTTGCGAAAATATCGCCAAAGCGACAATATTTGCAGGTACTGCGATTCATACCGTGAGATTTCCAGGCGTGTTAACAACGCAATAAAGCAGGGGTATTTCCAGAATAGGCTTTATCACAGTAACAACAAGCAGAATGAGTATCGGACCATCGTAAATGAGCTGACGGTGCACCGGGTTCAAATATGTGGAGGCTGATATTGGTTCTAGTTCCCTCAACGAATTCTATTGCAAAATTGCGGCCATGTTGTCAAGAGAACTACCTTCATCTACAGCAAACACAAACTTCTTGGCCGACATCCTCCAATCTTTTAATTTCTAAAAAACAGAAAATCGAAGGGAGAGGATGAATAATTAACAGCAGAAATTTTGACCAGGCTACTCGACGAGGTACTCGCAGCCTTCGCGAAAGTTATGAATATCTTATGAAAGTCAGGATCATTTCCTGACTGGCTGAAGTCCGCAAGTATGCTGCCGCTATAAATATGAGGGGATGTAAGTGAGCCTCCAAATTACAGGACTATTAGTTCATTGTCCACATTGTCAAAGATCGTATAAAAGCTTAGCGCTAGAGAAATCTGGAGTTACCTGCGACATTACAAACTTTTGACTGCATCACAATTTGCTTATCAATCTGAGAGATCCACAAAAAATGATGCAATGTTGAACTTTGGAGAGAAAATTTACAGCAATCTAAATCGCGGAGAAGAATTGGCGGTTGTTTTCTGCGATTTATCCAAAGCATTCGATTGTGTGGGTCTGGATATAATCCTGTCAAAGTTGGACAAGTACGGCTTCAGAGGGTCAAGCCTTTCTTTGTTTGAATCTTATCTCACTGGATAAAGCCAATCAGTATTTGGGAGACCTTGCTCCCAAAATACTGATCTACACTAACTGTGACGTCTGGTGTGCCGCAGAGTTGTGTTCTGTCACCCCTATTGTTCCTGCCTTACATGAATGATTTGACATCCGTTCACGTCTCTGGCAATTTAACATTGTTTGCTGACGACACAAGTATACTGTAGCATGATGTTTGTCTGAACTCCCTGGAACAAACAAAATCGAAAGATTTGCAGGTCATAAAAAGCTGGTTTGACTCTAACAAACTGACCTTGAAGCAAGGCATCATGGGTTTCCGGTGTAACTTGGAGGATTTGCGAATTGGAGACCTGCAGCTAGGTAATGTCCGGAGCATCAAATTTCTGATAATCGACGCGGATCTCAGATTCCAGGAACATATTTTTGCACTTTGCTGAATACTAGGCACTTCTTGTTTTGCAATGAGGGCGGTGAAGTCGCACTTGAACAAGGACATTGCTAGGATGACAAACTACTTGCTATTTCAATCACACTTTCAAAATGGGGTAGCTTTTTGGGGAGGAGCCAGTGGTTATCTTTTTGATAAGGTGTTTATTATTCAGAAAAGGGCTCTACATTTTCTGCAGGGCGTTTCTCATTGAGAGGCCATTCAATCATGTTTTGTGAAAGAGAGAATATTGACTGTCGCCTCACTATATATTCTTGAAACTGTTAGAATTAAGCTGAATTTGGTATCGATATTTAATTTGAGTGCTTGAATTGCATGAGCACAAGGTCAAAAATATCGTTTATGAAAAATCTGATGTATTCAGTATTTAGTACAAAAACTCTTTCAACAAAGAGATCACAATCCGTAACTAAGCGTGTAACGTGTAGCGAAAGTTAACCGGAGAATGTGTTCGCAACAATTTATCCAGTAGCGCCATTGATGATTGTGAAAAGTTCAATGTTAGATAGCATGGATGAAGTTGACAGAGAGTATTATAAAAACACAGTTTTGAAAAATGTTCATAAAAGAAAGTCTAAAAATGAATAGAGGTCACAAAAAAGTTGTGTTCATAATATTTAGATATTTTTTGCATATTTGCTATAATTTCCTAATGTTGTGATTCCCTTGAATAACTGAACAATTATTTTGTGATGAATTAGTGATTATTTTGCCACCTACAATAGAATTATTTTATTGTTACTGTATTTGGAAACATTTTCGTCATTTTCAACTCATAACCTTTCCTATTAGTTGATAAAGCCGCTAGTCTTTGTTTTGGTGAAACTCTTGTATTAACCTTATTTAAAATAAAAAATGTTATTCAGACCTAATGCTGTTTTATTATTCTATATCCAACTCAATTTTTCCAATTTCTTGAATTTCAAATAAGCAAAAACCATCTTGGTAACTAGAAAACATGCATATAATTCAAGTATTCAAAAATCAAACTAACCCAAACTTTCGAACGCCACACATCACATTTTACACTTTTGGTGGTAGAACAAGCCAATATTCAGATGACGTAATGGAGACAAAGTTCCCAGAAGTTGGTTGTGTTTTTCTCTAAAACTAGACAGTCTTTTCTTCAATATGCATGACGTTTAGCAAAATCCTCAAAATTTGTGAAAGGCAACAGTGACTTTCGTCATATTTATCAGTCTGCACAAATACACCAAAGTCATATTGAAGCAGTAAATACTTATTTTTCACTGAAGCTAGATAAAAACATCGAGCACTATACAGGGTGTTACAAATTCGATGGGATAGCATTGCTAATTCCTAAACCATAAGAGATACAGCGTCGGTTAAATGGAGGCAAAGTTGCGCATTTTGGCACTCAATAATATGCCGCTGAGAAACTTTGAAAATTCCGAAGACTTCCGGAGATATCCGGAAAAAATCAATTTTTTCAAAATTCTTTTTTATTTCCTCCTGAGTTAGTTTGAAGGAATTATTGAAAACGAGTGGCACATTTTCATGGCCACTTTTTCTCCTCTTGAAGGTAGGGTGGTCGGAATTTATATCCGACGTTTTGATTTTCCGCAACCATCATCAACTTAATTTTTTCAAATACAAACCCAACTTTTTTTATGCATTTTTGGATAGCTCCTGACTTCCTGAACATCATGATGTGTCACACTTGTCATTCCAAAATATGCAGAATTATAATCCGAGATTTTACAAAATCAAACCTCTTGATCTCTTTGTAATGCAATGCGCGTATCGTAGTCATGGTAACATTAACAACTTGTCACGCCTGTGGATAGTTTTGGAGCTTGAATAATAAAACTCCAGCTTAAAAACAGTTTCTCGACTAGTTTTTGATCATCAAAACTATCCACAGGCGTGACAAGTTGTTATTGTTACCATGACTACGATACGCGCATTGCATTACAAAGAGATCAAGAGGTTTGATTTTGAAAAATCTCGGATTATAATTCTGCATATTTTGGAATGACAAGTGTGACACATCATGATGTTCAGGAAGTCAGGAGCTATCCAAAAATGCATAAAAAAAGTTGGGTTTGTATTTGAAAAAATTAAGTTGATGATGGTTGCGGAAAATCGAAACGTCGGATATAAATTCCGACCACCCTACCTTCAAGAGGAGAAAAAGTGGCCATGAAAATGTGTCACTCGTTTTCAATAATTCCTTCATACTAACTCAGGAGGAAATAAAAAAGAATTTTGAAAAAATTGATTTTTTCCGGATATCTCCGGAAGTTTTCGGAATTTTCAAAGTTTCTCAGCGGCATATTATTGAGTGCCAAAATGCGCAACTTTGCCTCCATTTAACCGAAGCTGTATCTCTTATGGTTTAGGAATTAGCAATGCTATCCCATCGAATTTGTAACACCCTGTATAAATGAAGAAATGCAGGACATGATTAAAAAGGAGATTGAGAAAAATCGTCTGCTATCAGAGAATTATTGATATACCGAATTTCCTTTATCGCAAAACAGGAAATTGCGTATAGGAATGATGAAGCTGCCTTTAATTTGATTAGTGATGAAAGTGCTGGAGCAAGAAATAATAGCATATTGTAAACCTAGGCGGTAAAGTGGCATTTTTCCAGGCTGAAAAAAGTAATGCACGGGCGAGCTTTTGCGAGGCCGGACACTTCTTGAAGCCTGGAAAAATCACTTTATCGTCGTGGTTTACACATTATTTTCCTGCCGACACAATGCACATACTCCAAAAAACAAGAAACAGGAGCTAAATAAAAGTAGTATCTTAAAAAATTTTATATCTCAGAAATTATTTCATGTCATTGGAGTTTATCTCTAACGAATTTTTTTAAATTCCTCAGAATGCACAATTCGATTAGATTTATTCAAACGGAAAAAGAACTCTAAACATCCATAACGTTACCCAGTTACAATTTGCTGGTCCAAATTTGAACTGGCTCACGCATGACATCCACGCGTGACATTGATTGTTTAGATTTGAGGTAAGTCACGTGATGACTTCTGAAGTGGGATGTGCGAGAGTTTATCTTGTTTGTTTCAGTAGCATGGTAACCGAATTACCTAGGAAACTTTTGAATTTTAAGGTTCAGACACGCAATGACGTCAGCGAAACCTGCGCGAGATCATATCTTATTTGTTATAGTATCATGCCTTACATTGATGCTTCCGATTTTTGGGCAGTCAGCTGTCATTGCCAATACGGTTGTCAATGTTGTCATATTATGTCACACGTCTCACTTCTGAGCTAGCACACAACAAGCAAAGAAGTGAATAGGATTGGCGTTGTAAATTTATAAATTTGAGTGTGAATGTGAACAATAATTAATCTAGATCGTTACGTCACACAGCAATCATTTGTGATGGAGCCCAGTGAAGAGGAAATGATGAATGATTGTACCCCGCCCGAAATTCACGCCAAGCGTGCGAGGTATCGATTTATTTTTCACCCGACAAATCAAAAGATAAATACCAGCTTCAGTTTAGACTGTTTATGGATCGGTGTAGTGATAAGAGAGTTAGCTGTAGTTACAATGAAAATGTGATTTTGGCATATTTGTCAGACCTTTCACAAAAATACCAATCTTCAACATTGTGGTCAATCTATTCAATGTTAAAATCTACCCTATCAGTTAAGAATAACATAAACATGGGACAATTTACAAAAGTGACTGCTTTTCTTAAAAAGCAATCTGTTGATCACGTCGCTAAAAAGCCAAAAACTTTTGACTACCGGGATATTGAAAAGTTTCTTCAAAACGCACCGGATGAAATGTATTTGATGACAAAGGTGAATTTCAAAAAAACTAACCCAATCTTTACTCTTCAAACATATTAGTTTAGGTAGTGTTGATCATAGGAGTAGCCGGTGCCTGTAAAAGTATTGAGCTTACAAGCATGATGATGGACGATGTGGTTGATAAAGGAGACATCTTGATAATTCACGTTCCAAACACAAAAACTCATAATTGGTGAACTTTTACTGTATGCAACACTGAAGAAAAAGAAAATGCTATTGACGTTGTTTCAATCTGCAAAAAGTATTTCAGTTTACGCCCCAAAAACATGAATTCACGACGATTATTTGTTAAATTTATTGCAGGAAAATGTTCATCGCAAAAAGAAGGGACATCATACAATCGGAGCAGTTCCTTCGAAGATAGCAACTCATCTGAACATTCTGAACCTGCCCGACCCTAGAAAATATACTAAACATGCATTCAGAAGAAGACATCTGCTACACTTCTTGCGGACTCCGGAGCAGTCATATTGTCGTTGAAAAGGCATGGTGGATGGAAATCCGCGGCCGTGGTGGAAGGCTATGTAGATGATTCGATAAACAACAAAATATCAATTTGTCAATTTTATTTCCAGGGTGAACAAAATATCAGTTGCGAAGAAAATTTTGGGTAGCAAACTGGAAAAGTCTACAGTAACAAAATCGGAACCAATATTGAAACTATATTTCAGGAAAGTTAAAAGAATTCACTATTTTTGATGAACGTTTCGCAAAATGTATTCTTGCATCATCAGGACCCTAGGTACAAGTGAGAAGAAAAAAGTTGGAATGGTGTTGATAGATATTGAGAAAGGAGTCAATCGCCTTTGAGAATTACTCCTTTTTCAATATCAATGAAAACCATTGTAACTGTTTTCTTTTCACTTGTATACCTAGGGTCCTGATGATGCAAAAATAAATTGGCCATCAAAAGTAGTGAATCCTGTTGATTTCCCACGTTTCTGAATCCCAAAGAATCCACTACAGACAAATTATTGAGGCGAAAAACCACATTCTTATTATTATTTTGAATTCAAGAAGTGTCCGGTCTTGCTAAAGCTTAATTCAGCCGTGGTGTACACATGATTTTTTTGCTGACACCACATATTTACCTAACCGTATGTAATAGTATTTGCTGCTACTCACTTCCAAAAACACGAAATAGCTGACCATTAAACATATTGAAAGTATTTCACATAATTTTTATGCCAGAAATTTTTCAATGTCATTGGAGTTTATCCATAATTGATCTTCATCAACGATAAGTACAGGACTTTATAAAAACTAGCATGCCTGAGCTGGGATTTGAACCCTGGTCCTTCTGCACGCCAGGCTAAGATCGATCATTCGATTTGATTTACTCAGAATCGATAAGAAATATCTGAACAAGATGGTATTACATTACATTGAATATTAATATACCAGTCAAGTAGATATGCTCTGAAGTTTTGTGGCGCATCCATGATTTACAAGATTTTTTAGGTATTTCGATAAGCAGATTCGTTTCCGCAACGTTTTATATTGATAGGTTTTATTATTTACTAATAGACTTTTTTTCAGGTAATAAAGAAGTTCGGGTTTATAAACACTAGTTTGATTGTTATTTGATAGGGTGTGGCGAAATACCCAAAAAAATCTTGTAAATTAATATACCTTTCATATGCTTGAATCACATGCATTCAGGAAATAATCTTGTGACGCTCTCTCTTAGAAAAAGTTGAAAACAATTTTACCGCCTAGCCATTTTTCACTACTTTGTCGGCCTAGCCTTGGAAAGTCCTACTTTCCCGTCTCTTTGGAGTCAGTAAAACTCAGTTTTAATGTCGTGTCGGCAAAAAAGGACATATTTAGGAATTACAAGCAAAATGTGATGAAATCCTAAAAGATCACTTCCATCAAGCATTTTTTCATCGTTGAAAAAGGACAAACATGGATGTAGCCGTGGAAGAGGAGCCTTAGTAGCACTCTTAAGCAAGTCTACTGTGAACAAAATAGTAAATAAGGTGTGATGGATGTTCTGAATATCAACATCGGTGTTTCTTCTAAAAATCAGGTATCACTGAAGATGGTCTAACCACTGAAAGCGCTTTGCCACGCAAATGAATACATTTGCCCGCATACACAAAATAATATATATCATTGGAAATGAAATGAAAATACAAATAGCCACTATAATACTCAGCTTTCTGCACTTAAAGCTGAGTATTATAGTTTCCAGATAGATTCTACACAGGATATCAGTGTTGTAGAACAATGTTCCATGTTTGTTCGCTATGTTAACGAGCAAGGTTTAGTGAAGGAGAGGCTATTAAACATCGTTCCAGTGGAAATCAGTACAGGTCTGGCTATAGAAAAATAAACTTGCTTATCTCAAAACTGTAGGTCTAGACTCTAGAGGAAACTAAGATAATTGGATGTATTTTTTATGGGGCAGCTAATATGTCAGGACAATACAAGGGCCTTCAAGTCCATATAAAAAGTTCTGCTCCAAAATTTGCATACACTTAGTATTATGCTCACATTTCAAATTTGGTCATTCCAGACAGCACTCAGTGTCACGTAAAAGTGAAAAAATATGTTGGCTTGCTAAATCGAGTAGCAAGTTCAAAATTCGATAATAAAACAAGCTCGAGATAATTTAAATACTCATATCATTCATGATGATAAAATATTCGGATATGCTTCATCAGCCTTAGATTTTCTTCAAACTAAAGGTATTGATTGCAATTCAATCACATCGTTAATAATACAAAATACAAAAAATGATCTTCCAAGTATTCCCAGCGCATTGACATATTTTTCCAAAAAACTTGAAATCGATCAATTAGTCTCGAAAAAGAACTTGCAGATTTTGTACAATTATTTAACAAAATGATAGGTAAAATAAGTCAAATCTCACAATTCCATAAATTTGTTTAATGAAGGACTACCAGTTTCAGGGTCTAAACTTTACACCCCACCTTCAGGTCCAGTAAAAAGGGCTACATAGAAGGAAAAACATGTTAAAACCTAACCTCAAATCCACACTAAAAATATACTTACAATACAATCACAAGGCCTAGACGTAATTCGATCGATCAAATTTTAACAAACAAATATACATGAATACATAAAAAAAAAATTCAAACATGTGAAAGGGGATACAAAAACTCGCGTCTACAGCCTGCACTTTCTGTTAACGCTTGGACAATACGTCATTCGACATTCGACTATTCGACAACTGGGAAAACGAAAGTAAATAAAGTAAGTCAGGTTATGAAAAGTATTTATGTTTGTGTGTATTTTTTGATTGATCTGAATGTGGTTTTGACGCGATGGAACAACAAATAAAGAAAGTTATTTGTCTAGCATGCAAGAAAACGTTTACTAGAAAGACTGTTTTGAGAAGACATTTCAAGAATTTCCATGAAGAACAATTAGAGGTTCTAGCTCAGTTTTTTTCCTTTTCTTGATAATACTTTGCACATTCGTTGTGCAGAAAATGTGCTAAATTTTATTCGAGTTTATTCAACATTTTCATACGAATCTAGGTGTACGGTGATCTAAAGTTCCACCCATTTTCATAACATATTGAAGATTCTAAGGAAAATTTCATTAAAGATTCTGTTCTGTGTTCAAATATAATATTTTAATTTAATTTGCAAAGCAATAATATGAAAAAAAATCATCGAAACTACTTTTACTTTTAATTTTAAACCATGCAGTTCAGTTTATACCTATGTATAGGCAAAGATTGTGTGGATAAATCTTTGGAAAAGATATTCCAGCTTGAGAAGATATTTAAAAATGAATTGCACTTTCTCGTTGCCACTTTTTCTCTTCTAGAATATGGCGGTATCAAATTAGAAATCTGACGTTTCGTCTTTGAGCGGCCATCATCGAGTCCATTTTTTTAAATGAGGACCTGAATTTTTATTTTATTTTTAGTTATCTTTTGAATCGAGGTATTGCAACCGTCAAAAAACATACTCATCTAAAAAATAATACCAGAGACAATTAGTTAGGCAACCCTTGTCTTCCTAACACTCAGTTTGGTTCATAAATCCACCTTCATCCGACACGTTATTCTTCTGAGAAAATCTGCACAACTAAACAAAACTAATTGACCGAACCAAAATCGAAATAACATCCAATAACGATACATTTGATAAAATTAAAATTGAAAAAAATACATATAAAAACTGAATCAATATCTGCAAAAGTGTTCAAAAATATTGCCATTTCGACAAAATATTGAAAATAACAATAATAGGTGAATAATAATTGAAAATATTGAGGTTGTTAATGTTGAGGCAACCCATTACTCTACACCCTCATCTAATCACCTCATGGCCTCAAGGACGTCAAAAGATAACTAAAAATAAAATAAAAAATCCAGGTCGTATGTTGATGATGGCAGCTCGAAGACGAAACGTATCTCTTATAATAACTGAGCATGCACTCGAATCTGTGGCACCCTGTATAGGAACTTTACTGGCTTTGTTAATTGAACTAAGATTTTATCATAATAAAGCAAATTTTGATTTCATTTAAACCAAAACCATAAATTTTCAATTGTTATAATGATCCCACGATTTGACCTACAAAGTTAAGATTTTCAAAAGTTGTTTTGGGTATTTCGCAACACCCTATCAAAATGTTCTCACAAACAAGAATAATGGCCGAATTCATAGTCGTCAATTATTTTAAATCTCCAGTCATTTGGAAGTTTTTTTGTGTTAAAATAATTATTGGAGATTTCGAGTAATAATAATTGACGACTATATTTATTATTTAGTGAACTTTTTTCGTTGTGGATCATGAAATTATTATTTCTAGCAGGGTGAGTCTGTAAAGAGTGCGCATTTCAACATGGTGAATAGAATGTGGCAGGATACCTAATCTGTTTTTGCAAATGAACATGTCGTGCGTAAACTTTGTTTTGTTTTTTTTTAAGCAACAAAGCGCAACACTGAGCAGTTTGTTATGAAATCATTTTATTTTCCATTTTTCATGGAGATTGGAATAATTGAGTTTTTCGCATTGATTTTAATTTTTTATCTCGAAAACGACGCATAGAAGAAGAAAAACTCAAATTTTCATTTTTGCTCAAAATTGAACGAAAAATCAAAACATAGTTTTTACTTTGTGAAAATTAAAAGTCGTACCACTTTTTCCTTCAATGAACGAAATATGAGTCGCTCTAGGTCCAGTCCTGGAAAAGTTAAACTCAAATGAATTTCTCAAGCGGATACACTTCTTGAAAGTTTGAACAAAATCGCTTGAGGCGTTTCGAATCTACAGTCAAAAAATCGAAATTTTCCTCAGCTTTCAACACTCTATTTTTCCAACGAGACGTTTGTGGAAACATGTTTATTCATAAAAAAATAAAGTAGGTACCTACCATATAGGTGGGTACTCTATTCACCATGTCGAAATAAGCACTTTTTCAGACTCACCTTATAGACAAATAAGAAAACCAATCAGGAGAACCCTTTGGTATAACAAATAATCCATCATATCATATTGAAATACCACCTAATCTAGATAATATTATTTTCTATTCATAGAATATACACCTCATAATAAGTACAAAGAATTAGAAAACCAATGCGCCAGTAGAGGAAGAGGAAGCGATACTCTCCGACGTGGCCCAAGCGCTAACAGAAAGTGCAGGCTGTAGACGCGAGTGATACAAAAGACAGGACAAAAATGAACCTCCATGTGTGAGGTGTCCACCCCAAATGTCACACTTAAGCCTCATACTCAGCACGCGAATATTCGCGGATTTTTGACATAATGTGTCAATGTCAGATTCAAAAATATTCGCCGCGGGAAATTTCAACTTATTTGCGATTCAGTGCCGTCTGTCAGTCATCTGTAGCGAATTAATAACATAACCTCGAATTTCTATTATTATTTATTTGTTGATTTTCAGCAAATTTACGAAAATAAGATAAAATAATATAAATAATAAGAGATCACAACTGTTATTATTCTTTATGAAGATATTATCATTTATTGTTTTGCATACATATATTTAATAAAAACCTTACAAGACCAGCCAAGAGATTGAGAAAAAGAATGTGGGCACGGGACATTTTTGCAAAGGAAGGCTCAAGGAGATGTTAATACTTTGATCAACGAGATGCGCTTAACTGATGTGAACAAATATTTTAATTATCTAAGAATGACTGCAACTCAGTTCGAATTGCTCTTACACAAAATAGGCTCATCAATAACTAAAAATGATTTTCATAGAGAACAATCTCCCCAACTGAAAGACTGTCGTTGACGCTAAAATATTTAGCATCAGGTGACAACATGATATCTATATCATATTCTTTTTGAGTTGAAGCCACAACAGTACCTCGAATAATCAATGAATGTTGCGAAGCAATTTGGAATAACCAGAAAGATGATGTTTTGAGACTGCCTAACAAAGAAAAATAGAATGATATATCGCAAGGTTACCATTTTTCGGCATATATCACAATAAATCCACAAATGACCCAAATATATATTATTTATTGGGACATTTAGAATGATCTTTAAATTACTTGTGTACTACCATCAAGTTCTTCAAATTCCATTAAAATTGCCAACAGTAAAGAAAACTTGAGTATCACCAAAGAATTCACAAAAAACAAATGATAAACTTTGCTTCCGGCGGGAAATGGAAATGTCACTGATGACAGTGTAATGACAGAAAATCGCTCAAAAGTTGAAACCATATCAACTATTTTGCGATTGCCGCACCTTCGCAAACGCGAATTTCGCGTCGGTGAGTATGGAGAAGACGCGAATGTGCGGTTTAAAAATTATCTGTCAAAAATCCGCGAATAATCGCGTGCTGAGTATGAGGCTTTAGTTGGTGGAATATAAATGAATGAATGGCATATGACAAGACAAACCGACATAACCAAAGTTTTGGGCCTAGTAACCTAACCTAAATCAATAATACAGCTCAACAATTGAAATCAGTCATGAACTTTCATGAATCTACCAAGAAAACCTCTCAATAGAGGCAGAGTGCTATGATGTAGTAAGGGGGTAAATTGTTATAATTAAATAATGGAAGTAAAAATTGGTGAATAATCAAGATTTATTTGGTGATCAAGAGTTAATGTTGTTGTATTTTTGAAAGATTTATGTATTTCCAGTAGTTCCAAATTGTTAAGATTCAAACCTTTATTGGCACGATGTAAAATCCTGAAATCTTCAAAGTCAAAGTTATGGCCATTCTCCGACAGGTGGGATGCGAAGTGAGAAAATCCTGTAGAATTAGCATTTAAACATCTCAAATCTGTCACACACTGTATATTCCTGAATATTTCTATATTATGCGCTTTTCAATGGTAACAATTCACAATGCTCTATGATTGGGACTCTGTACAGAGTGCAGGAATTCAGATTGGGAATTTTAACCAATTAATTTTATTGCTGGATTCGAAAGTCTGTTGTAAAGTAGAAATTAGCTATAACTTTTATTAAATTAAATTCATTTAGATAGATTTCACCTCATTAGCAATCTACGTATTTTAAGGTATCAATAATAGTTGACGCAGCAGACAGTTGTCGCTACCCAATAAACCAACCCAGATCATAACTGGGTTGAGTTCATCGTAACCCTTGTTTTGTTTTTCATCGTATATTACACAAGTGCGACTTTTACGTAACTTGGGTTAATTTGTTTGTCGCTAATGTAGGCATTTTTCAATCATTGATTCGTATTCCTATCGTCATGTTGAACGCATAATAAACATTAATCATTCCTTTTTAACTTACAAAATTCAGTACAAATATTAATACATTGTTAGTTGAGTGTACCAAAGAGGTTTTGATTCGCTTTCCGTCACCAATACAATCTCCAACACTACGAGCTGCAACTTCTAAAACCACAATTCATAAGGTTGTGAGTTACCCACAACATAATTTGGTGTCAGAAGTAGGATTGCGGTTGCTTGATTTGGTTACATCATTAGCCAGATCTATCGAGAAGTTCCCTCCAGTTGGTTTGAGTTCAACGGTACAAAATACGGAAGAGCAAGAATTCCAAAACCCGAAGCCATCAGTTGTCCAGTGTGATCCAGAGTCAATCCTTGGAAAAAGGACCTTCAGAGTGACCACAACTGACGTGAAGAAACTGTACGGCCTCATCATTCCGCACTGAGTGGAATCATTTTTGGTACACCTACGTGGAAAGGACCTCCAGCAGCTTACACTAATTTGGACTGAATCATCTACTGTAAGTCTTATATTCATTTATTGCCTGTGTATTCTTATCATTTTTTTTTTGTAACAATAATGTATAAAGTTGATTGAAAATGACTGAAAATTCCTCAAGCGATCCATATCTCAGTAACGCAGACGACTTATCCGTTATTTTTGTTGAAACTGGAATTGTTGATAAGATGTCCAAATTAAATGTCGATTTTGCTTTAATACTAATTCCCGATTTTATCGGAGATGCGTTGTTGCGATATTGTAAATTCCGATATGTCACAAGCCTCGGATAGTAAATTGTTAGTTAGCATTATCACTTCTAGACTGTCAGGTTCTGCCTATAACGTGGTTAAACATAAAAAATTTAATAATTGGGAGGATCTTAAAATCGCTCTTCAAGAACAATTTTTAGAAACTAGGAGCGTCGCCCAACTACAATCAGAATTGATAAAAGCCAAACAATATCATGGTGAATCAGTTAGAGCTTTTGCCAATAGAATAGAAGAACTTTTAAGTGATCTTGATTATGCTTGTATAGCTTCTGAAAGAGTTGCTCCTGCAACAATAATCAAAAACTTGAATTCAAAAACGGCTTTTAAAACATTTGTAGAGGGTTTAAACCATCCTTCAAAATTAATAATTAAAGCATCCAGATTTAATAAACTCACAGACGATATTGAGGCGACTGTAGAAGAAGAACGCAATGTTGGTGAAAATTCAAATCAAAATAAAAACCTTAATACATTTGAAGCAAAATCATTTAAAAAATGCAACTTTTGTAAGCGCAAAGGTCATCTAGAAAATGAGTGTTTCATTAAAAATTGCGCTTCGTCATCGCAACAGCTTCCTACATTTCCTAAGCGGAAGTTCAAAACCGAAGTGCATGTCACAAATATAACTTGTGCCTACTGTGAGAGGCCTGGTCATCATATCAAAGATTGTTTAAAAAAGAAACGTTCCGATGAATTCAAAAACAATTCTAATCCAAACGTTAGAAAGTTTGTATATCCTAATTACCATAACCAGGAAAACTTCCAAGCACCAGTTGCGAGCATTGGCAGCGCAACTCCGGTGTCCCAACTTTAAACTGCCGTCCTATCCATTCTTGTGATACTAAAGATAAGCTTGTTCCCATTCATAATACGTTGCGAATAGATCAAACTTGTAGTTTAAACAAATTCACCTGTCCTTCTTTTGAGCCGAAATCTTATACAAGTGAAAATCTTACTATGAATCTTAACACTACAAGACATCCTAATCTTAAATGTAATAATGCAACTATTCCTGAGACTGAGATATTTTGTGTTAACCCCTGTGCCACCGAAGAAGCAGATAGCATACTCCTACCCTATTCCTTGGGCCAGGATAACGCAGTAAACCTTTTAATTGATACGGGTTCTCAAATTACAATTTTAAAAAAATCTTGTGTAAAGCAAAATGCCTTATGTTATACTGATTACAAAGCACATCTTAAAGGCATTTCTGAATCCTTAATTTCAACTTATGGAATCTGTTATGGAGAATTTCTAATTGGAGCTTTCAATATAATGCACCCTGTACATTTAGTAGACGATAATTTTTCTATTTCTCAAGATGGAATTCTTGGGAAAGATTTCTTTATGAAGCATAAAGCCAATATCAATTACGAAACTTAAGTCTTATCTCTTTCTTGTAGCAACGAAATCATTTCTATACCATTCGAAAACATCATCAATATTCCTGCTAGAAGTGAGATCATACATAAGGTTAAAACTTCACATATTCATGTTTATGTCTTTCAACGGAAATACTTGAGGGAGTTGACGTGGGTAATTCTGTTGTTAAACCATTAAATGGCTTTTGTTTCATTACATTCATAAATACAAATGAAAATCCTATTACAATTGAAAACCCTGAATTAATTTTCGAAAATCGTGATCAATGTGAAGTTCCTTCTATCTATGATACCCCTTGCAATCTTGATCGACTCACACGTCTCACAAATTCACATGTCCAATTCTGAGCGAGAAAGTATTCTAGAAATTTGTAAATGTTATAATGATATTTTTCATCTTGAGACCGATAAATTATCTTGCACAGAATCAATGACCCATTCTATCCCCACCACTGACGATAACCCTATAGATTGCCATATCATCAACAAGAGGAAGTCAAACGTTAAATTGACAAAATGCTTGAAGATGGTATCATTTCTGAGTCATCGTCTCCATACAATTCTCCGTTGTTAGTTGTTTCTAAGAAACCAGATATTGATGGAAATGAAAAATGGCGCGTGGTAATCGACTTTCGTAAGCTTAATGAAAAAACCGTCTCAGAAGTCTTCCCGTTACCAAATATAACAGAAATTCTGGACTAGCTTGCAAATTCAAAATTTTTCTCATCCATTGACCCTGCTTCCGGGTACCATCAGGTCCGTACTGACCCAAACCACAAACATAAAACCGCATTTAGTACGTCTTCCAATCATTATGGATTGAATCGTATGCCCTTTGGTTTAAAAGGGGCTCCTTTCACGTTTACTAAATTAATAAATAGTGTTTTGTTAGGTCTTCACGGAATAAAGTGCTTTGTGTACCTTGATGATGTCATTGTTTATGGGAAAACCCTGGAGGAACATAACTCTAAACTCAATGAAGTCTTCAATAGGTTTCGCATGCATACTCTCAAATTACAACCGGAGAAATGCAAGTTTCTCCGCCCTGAACTTACTTATTTATGACATACAATAACTATAGACGGTATAAAGCCCGACGAAAATGAAATTGAGGCTATTAAAGACTTGCCTACACCGAAATCTCCTACTGAAATCAAACCATTTTTGGGATTAGCTGGGTATTATAGAAGACATATCCAAAACTTTGCAAGAATTGCTCAGCCCATCAATAACCTTCTAAAGAAAAATGTTACGTTCGATTGGTCTCCTCTTTGTGTAGAATCCTTTGACACTCTCAAGGAAAACCTATGTCATCCCCCTATACTTCAATATCCGGATTTTTCGAGGGAATTTGTTCTCACTTGCGATGCAAGCAATTTTGCGATAGGAGCCGTACTTTCTCAAGGGACGGTTGGTTCAGATCTTCCAGTAGCTTTGGCATCTCGATCTTTGAATAAGGCAGAACGAAATTATAGTGTTATTGAAAAGGAGTTACTATCTATAACATGGGCAGTTAAGCATTACAGACCCTATATATGGTTATTTTCTGTGAAGGATCCTGGAAGTGGGTTGATGAAATTCCGTTTAAAGCTTGAAGAATATGAGTATGAAATTATCCACAAACCTAGAAAGTACAACACCAATGCCGACGCTTTTAGTCGAACGTTATACGACGTCAATGCAGTAAATACTCGAAATCGAAATTATGAACTCAATCAAATTTCATATAAAAAATTCCTTAAAGAAGAGTCATCTATAATCCTTAATACTAACATTAGAGATTCACATAAGAATATTTCTGAAACCGACCCTGGCTTTTTGCGGGCCTATTTCATAAGTACCAATGTTTTACAAATTCCAGACGACTTGAATGACCAAGCAAAAAGAATGCTGCAATCGGAAACCTTAATAACATCAAAACCAGTTCATGTTACAATAGACAAATCAGACAAACCAAATGTAAACATGAATAATAGCATGATATTTGATGCCCTTGTATGTTTGAAATCTTTTGCACACACAAGTAAATTAAAATGAAAATCGTCCATTTTCTCTAAGAGGGCCTTATCTTGATTTGGATAACTAAAAACTCAATGTGTTGAGTGTTGAGTGTTGATTCTATAGTGAAGTGTGTGGTTATTGTCTGTTTGTACATCTTGTGACAGCCTACTTAAGGTCTGATGATGCCATATAGTGGCGAAACACGTGTCACGTAATTTCTTTAATTATAATATTGAGGCCCAAAGACGTTGAGTTTTTAATTATCCAAAACAAGTAAATTTGATAAAATAGCTTTTTCCGATTTTACAAAATATTCACCTTATAAAAGTTTAAAAAGTGAAAACATTCGTATGATGCTTAGGTACATTTTCCAGAATACTTCAAGTTTGTTTGAAATATACCACAATAACTTGATAAAAATTAAATCAAAAGAAGAAATAAAAAAAATCCTTAAAGAATTCCATGACCCCTTAGGTGGTCATTTAGGTGTCAATAAGACATTTCATAAAATCCGTAACAAATATAAATGGTCTAACATGTATAAAAGTGTGAAAAATTATATAAAAACTTGCGACTTGTGCCAAAGAAATAAATCGAATAAATATACTAAGATGCCTTTAACAATCACTTCCACTGCTTCGAAACCCTTTGAAAAGGATAGCTTAGATATCGTAGGGCCTATGTCTTTAACCAAATCTGGTAATAAATATATATTAACTTTCCAAGATGACTTGACCAAATTTTGTGAAGCTGTTCCGCTCCAAAATCAAGAAGCAGGAACAATTGCCGAAAAATTTGTTTCACACATTGTATGTAGACATAGTACCCCTACGTATCTTCTAACTGATCAAGGTCAAAACTTTCTAAGCGATTTATTCAAAAATGTCTGTAAGTTATTGAAAATTACAAAAATACAAACTTCTGCTCTCAGACTCTATAGCAAGGTGAATATTTGCGAAATTTCGTGGAAAAGATCAAAACGACTGGGATACGTGGATCCCTTAGGCAATTTTTACTAACAATTATCTATCCATTCTTCCACAAATTTTTCTCCTTTTGAACTCCTTTACGGATTTTCCGCTGAAATTCCACATTCGTTACAAATCCTCCCGAGTTGAATTACAATTATGATGACTATGCAAACGAGTTGAAAAGTCGTCTACAACACAGTCATGAATTAGCAAATCAAAACCTTATCGAAAACAATGAAAAAGCAAAAACTTCCTATGATCAAGCAATAAATCCTGTCACTTTTGAGGAAGGAGACATGGTATTACTTAAAAACGAATCGAACGCAAAGAAAGGAAAATGTAAGAAGCTGGAGCCAATTTGGAATGGCCCATATAAGGTTATAAAAGCTAACTCTGTAACAAATTCAACTATCCTAGTGGAACACAAGCATCAAAAAGTTCACAATAACCGTCTTAAACTATACAGGGTTTTTCACTTGAAACTCCGCACGTCAATATCTCGGGAACGAATAGGAATATTTGATTTCTGTAAAAAGTGGTCAATGTAAGGGGTCGAGTAGTTATTTTTCACAGTTAAAAAAATTCGACGCCTACCAAGAGTAAAGCGTCGCGACGCATCGAAAATATTAATCGATTGCAGGGACTTTGAAACTACGCACATACAAAAGTACATGTTATTTATAAACTTTTTTGTTATTTAGTCGAATTCATTTATTCAACTCAGTTTTGAGATATACAGGGTGTCCCAGCAAGGGTGGCCATCGGCCATATCTCGGAAACTACTGGACCTAAAAGTTCAGGAAAAAAAATATGATCACTAAAGTGGCCACGAGAAAATGCTGGGAAATATTTATAACTTCGAAATTTTTCCGCTAGGGGGCGCAATCAGAGCTTAAATATTAAAATTAGAAATTTCTCCGGAAATTCTCGGATTGAGGTATATCTTTATCAACATGGTTAGAAAACCTAGACAATTTCACGTCTTTTTGGTACAGGGCTCATTGGCGTACCGATCTTCGTGTGAGTAGGAGAAGGTAGTGAAAGTGTAATTGTTACAGTCACTTGTCCGATTTTGTTGCGTATAGGCTTGTTTGGAAGATAAATGTGAGTACTTTCGTATATCGTATCCAGTGATGCGTGATTGTCTCCAGAAAAGTTGCTGGAAGGCGTAATTTGAATTAAAAACTGTTATTTCCGTTTCACCGCAAAAATTTAAATGGTACGGTATAATTCTGATAACAGAATCGAAATGAAGGTTAAATTTACAAGAAAAAACTTATCAGAATTATACCATACCATTTAAATTTTTGCGGTAAAATGAAAAACACTGTTTTTAATTCAAGTTACCCCTTCTAGCACTTCTGGAGACAATCACGCATCACTGGATACGATATACGAAAGTACTCACATTTATCTTCCAAACAAGCCTATACGCAACAAAATCGGACAAGTCGTTTATAAGTTACAGGGAGTTAAACAATTACACTTTCACTACCTTCCCCTACTCACACGAAGATCGGTACGCCAATGAGCCCTGTACCAAAAAGACGTGAAATTGTCTAGGTTTTCTAACCATGTTGATAAAGATATACCTCAATCTGAGAATTTCCGGAGAAATTTCGAATTTTAATATTTAAGCTTTGATTGCGCCCCCTAGCGGCAAAATTTCGAAGTTAAAAATATTTTCCAGCATTTTCTCGTGGCCACTTTAGTGATCATATTTTTTTTCCTGAACTTTTAGGTCCAGTAGTTTCCGAGATATGGCCGGTGGCCACCCTTGCTGGGACACCCTGTACAGTGTGTCCAAGATAAGGATGTCTATCATGGTGATCTTGAAAACAGTGAGGGATACAAGGTCGGTTGAATGGAGGCAAGGTTGCTTATTTTGATGCTTAACAAAATACCGTTTTAAAAGCCAAGAAATTCCGACTATGTCCGAAATTATCCGAAAAAAACCGAAATTTTTCAAAATGGTTTTCATTTTTTTCTGACCACATTAGAAGAGATATTTTGAAATGAATGGAACTTCTTCATTGCCACTTTTTGCCCTTTACAAGATAGCGTTAATAAATTGAAGAACCGACGTTTCGTCTATGAGCAGCCATCAACAACTTTGTTTTTTTAAATGCGGTCCTGGATTTTTTATGACGTATTTTGAGGGCCTATTATGTTCCTAAACCAACAATGTATGGCAATTATTCAAAAAAATTATGTTGATGGATTTTTCCATAAGAAATCATGTGTTAGAGAGAGACAAAAAATACATTTTTAATAAAACAACCACCTCTTTTTTAATTAGTGCGATACCTCGTTGGTTTCTGCGGCTGGAACAGTAGCCTAGCTCACACCGATGAATCGTTTAGTTCGGTTCGATAGGACTAAGTGGGTGGGGATACTACGGTAGTACCAATGCTTGCTTCTCGCTTGTTTACACCGTCTTGCAAGGCGTGAACCAAATGAGTACTCGCGCAATTCGTCAAATGTCGAAAACAAGTCGAAATTATTAATCAACACAATTCGTGACCAAAAAAAACATAAGTAAGTACGCTTAGATTGCCTTAGAACCTCAGAACGAACACCATCCACAATAATCACAATCAACATAACCCCATAATTTTGATCGAAATCGAACCAAATTTAATTCGGTTGTTCGGTACACATGCTGGCGAATACCGAACCAAGAGCGGACCAGCTTGGTCCGCGACTGTTAACACCATTCGAACCAAATAGTTGGTTCTGATATAGTTCGAATTTAGTACTTGGTTCGCGGACCAAGTTGTCGGTGTAAACTAGGCTAATGTGTACTGAAATTAGGTCGCGTCTAAGTGATAATACTATTGATAAGCTTTGTTTTTTTAGAGCAAAAGAAAACAAAGGAATCGTTGGAAAAGTAAAAAACGAAATTATAGTAATTTCACTATTTAAGATTTTCTTGTTTTGCGTTCATGTGTTTATATTTTGTTGAAGATTTTTTAAGTTTCAGTCAAGGATCGCATTTTCTTTTATATTTTTGTTATCATTGAAAAAAAATGTTAGTAATTTAGTTGTTTATTATTGCAATTGGTTTCAAATGCAAAATACAGGTAAACCGGTGATCTTCTAAAAAATTTACCGAATTACCGGTAAATTGAAAATCGGTAAATTTACAAACCCTAATCCCAATCAAGGGGTACTATTTTGACATAATCAAAGATTGCAAGATAACGATACATTTTACGACATGTGTTCTAATGGCAAAGTTGCAGTGTTTTGAGTGCTTAACAAAACTAGATAACAGCACACAGGGTGTTTCATTTGGAAAAATTGAGTTTCTACGTCTCTAAATTTGCTAAGTTGGGCCTGCTGTGGAAAATACTCCATATAAATTATAGCGATTCAATGACTTTGAGTCTTACATTGAAAAATACGCATATTTGCAAGATTCGATTTCAAATCTTTTGTTTTTGTAGCTAATCTACCAACATAATGTTTTTTCCCTAAATTTTAGTAAATCCTCGATAGCCTGACAACACTGCACGTTCTAGCAAATAAAACCACTGTATCATACGTTGAATATTACGCTGAATCCAAATCTCTAATCAGAAGTTGGGGTTGCTATTTTTAAAAAAAGTGTATTTTTTGATGCCACGGTTTCCAAGAACACTCTGTTTACACAGTAAAAATTTTAAATTGTGACCCTGCTGGAACCCTATGAGTTTTATCTTGAAATTTTTTTCCTATTCCTTTAGAAAAGGGAGAAAATGGACTTCCACACACTAATGCGCCACCCTGTATATTTAACTTGAAACTGGAATAACTTTTGAAAAAATCATATTTTATTTGAACAAAATAGAAAAATACATATCGAATTGTTTGCGGTTTTTAACAGTTCAAAATAAAAAAAATCGATATAATTTGTATGCAACTGCTCAACCAGTGCTTTTTCCATTTTAGTGTTGGAGACGGTATGACAAAAATAGTTGAGCAACAAGAGACATTCAGGGGAGTCGAATGGAGTCCATCTTGCGAAAAACATTTTTCTGTTTTCCCTTGAGGGTTTTACCAGTGCAAACATTGAGAAATGCAATGTCTTTCAATTACAGTACCCAATCATGAGACCAATCAATCTTAGAAACACGAAATATTGGTAAAACATTCCAAAGTAATAATTCTACATGTCAACGATATTTATGGAGAAATCGATTGTTCACATCAATCTTACAAATTTCAAAGACTAGAGTTATGTGAGTTAATTCAGTAAATACTGACTATTTTTTTATATGTATGTAATGTACGTACACACCAACCAAACCTCTTTGCTTTATCCAAACCGGGGTTGATTACCCGATCTAGACTACACGCAGAGGTTAGAATATGATATGTGAATCACACTACCAAAGGAATTCACATTCAAATTACATAATATGAATATTGGAAAAAAAACATATTATCATCTATTGAAACGAAAAAGCGTACTAGCTGCTTAACTATTTATTACAATAATTAATCATAAATTTGAAAATTCGAATATATCATATATTTTCTAGCAATTTTGAAAAACGATGGGGGTTACACATAAATACCAAATATGAACAAACTATTGAAATAGATTTATTATTATAAAACAACAAACTCTTGCACTATGTGAATCTTAGCACGGCTTGCCTTGTGTTGAGATTTCTCGGACCAACCTAAAATTCTGAGTAGTTCACTTTTTAGTTTAGAAAGATCTGTCATTTCAGACTTGCATCTAGTACATTCCATTTCTGTTCATTTGTTCATTCAGATGGTGATCTTGTCGCTTGATTTCGAGATGTACTGCAGTCTTTCACCTTAAACAATAATCATAAAAAAAATTATCAATAAAAAACAGAGGAAAAGTAAATGTAGGTTTTAGTTTATAGTGAACAACAGACCAAGGATACAACCAAAAGGAAAGACCGATCAATTATCCACATAATTTACGGATAAGGAAAAAACAACTTCCGAATATGGAGAAAGAAAGTGAAAAAGTTAAGTTCAAGATACGCTAAAATATTCAAATGAATAATTAGAGACCTAGACATTGTTAGAAAAAGTACAGTGCAAAAGTTTCAAATTTAAGTAAAATAACCAAACTTTTCTGAAAATGTATTGCCTGATCAAAATTGGTTATAATTGTCAAAATAAATCACATAGTGTTTGTTTGTGGTTGAGGTTAAACACTTGGCTGTGGTACTAATCTAGAGACAACGAAATTATCGGCTCCCGACTGTGTTATCATTTCGCATGCACAGACTTGTCTGTCTACCGCCAAACTCAAACCTTACAATAACGCTAAGGCGTCATCCGTTTTTTTACCAAATACAAACTGACTCGACCTCACCCCAACTAACCCAACTCAAAACTAACTTTGTACAATTTCCACTTCAAACACAAAAAATTGAAATAATACATGATTTGAGTGATGCATGCGACTTCGCAACACTGTCGGTAGCCGATAATAGTTATCTCTAGACAATCATGGGGATGGTTTTGTAATAGACCTGATTTGTATTAATAGTCAAAGTATCTCATAATAAACGAAAATTGAAAAATAGCAGGTTTCCAAGTTCTCAGGACGCAAAATCATATCTGGCATTTAAATTGTTGATCGTTTTCGATCATGTCCTTTGACTCTTTCAATTTCAAACCGGTTCCAAATGTTTTCATGTTAATCATTCATGAAAATTTCAATGGTTGATGAATGATAACCCACTATTTTCTAAGATATGTCCAGTTATGTCATGATATTCCTGAAGAAACTGAATTTTCCATGTACATATTATGTACTTATTTCAAAGCAACCTGTAAGAAGACTCGTCCATTCTCGTATTTTAGGTTCAAGCGATTATTCTCTTTTTTCAAATTAAAGCATTACGCAAGAGGGCAATGGTTGAAAGGCCTTCAAGATAACCGAATTCAACCATCTAGATATCTTTCTTTGAGGATATGTTTAATCCGTAGTTAAGAAAACCTGGCTGATTACCGGCGATCGGAAAATTAGAAAGATTTTTAGAATGGACTAGATAACTGTAAACAAAAATGGTCAACATATCGGAAAGTTTAAAAGTAGGGAAGTGGATCTCGTGTGGTTGACTGTTGAAATTTGTATTGTTAAAGTGAAATTACCAACAAGTAAAATAATAATCAATATGTGCCTGCTCATCTTATTATTTCTACCACGAGGACAATGCTATTCAATGATGTTCGTTTAAAGAGTTCAATGCAGTCGGTTTCCAACTACTTGTCTACACAAATAACGCGATTATTCACAAACGTACTTAAAGAGGCTACCACTAAAAAGAGGATTAATCACTCTTTAGAATAAAATGCCACTCGACCCCCATTCCCACTGAAGATTCTGAGATCTGTATCTTTTTGGGATGTGTTGAAATTTGTATTGTAAAAGTGAAATAACCAACAAGTTAAATATTAATCAATATGTGCCTGCTCATCTTATTATTTCTACCACGAGGACAATGCTATTCAATGATGTTCGTTTAAAGAGTTCAATGCAGTCGGTTTCCAACTACTTGTCTACACAAGTAACGCGATTATTCACAAACATACTTAAAAAGGCTACCACTAAAAAGAGAATTAATCACTCTTTAGAATAAAATGCCACTCGACCCCCATTCCCACTGAAGATTCTGAGATCTGTATCTTCTTGGGATGTGTTGAAATTTGTATTGTAAAAGTGAAATAACCAACATGTTAAATATTAATCAATATGTGCCTGCTCATCTTATTATTTCTACCACGAGGACAATGCTATTCAATGATGTTCGTTTAAAGAGTTCAATGCAGTCGGTTTCCAACTACTTGTCTACACAAGTAACGCGATTATTCACAAACATACTTAAAAAGGCTACCACTAAAAAGAGAATTAATCACTCTTTAGAATAAAATGCCACTCGACCCCCATTCCCACTGAAGATTCTGAGATCTGTATCTTCTTGGGATGTGTTGAAATTTGTATTGTAAAAGTGAAATAACCAACAAGTTAAATATTAATCAATATGTGCCTGCTCATCTTATTATTTCTACCACGAGGACAATGCTATTCAATGATGTTCGTTTAAAGAGTTCAATGCAGTCGGTTTCCAACTACTTGTCTACACAAGTAACGCGATTATTCACAAACATACTTAAAAAGGCTACCACTAAAAAGAGAATTAATCACTCTTTAGAATAAAATGCCACTCGACCCCCATTCCCACTGAAGATTCTGAGATCTGTATCTTCTTGGGATGTGTTGAAATTTGTATTGTAAAAGTGAAATAACCAACAAGTTAAATATTAATCAATATGTGCCTGCTCATCTTATTATTTCTACCACGATGACAATGCTATTCAATGATGTTCGTTTAAAGAGTTCAATGCAGTCGGTTTCCAACTACTTGTCTACACAAGTAACGCGATTATTCACAAACATACTTAAAAAGGCTACCACTAAAAAGAGAATTAATCACTCTTTAGAATAAAATGCCACTCGACCCCCATTCCCACTGAAGATTCTGAGATCTGTATCTTCTTGGGATGTGTTGAAATTTGTATTGTAAAAGTGAAATAACCAACAAGTTAAATATTAATCAATATGTGCCTGCTCATCTTATTATTTCTACCACGAGGACAATGCTATTCAATGATGTTCGTTTAAAGAGTTCAATGCAGTCGGTTTCCAACTACTTGTCTACACAAGTAACGCGATTATTCACAAACATACTTAAAAAGGCTACCACTAAAAAGAGAATTAATCACTCTTTAGAATAAAATGCCACTCGACCCCCATTCCCACTGAAGATTCTGAGATCTGTATCTTCTTGGGATGTGTTGAAATTTGTATTGTAAAAGTGAAATAACCAACAAGTTAAATATTAATCAATATGTGCCTGCTCATCTTATTATTTCTACCACGAGGACAATGCTATTCAATGATGTTCGTTTAAAGAGTTCAATGCAGTCGGTTTCCAACTACTTGTCAAGACAAGTAACGCGATTATTCACAAACATACTTAAAAAGGCTACCACTAAAAAGAGAATTAATCACTCTTTAGAATAAAATGCCACTCGACCCCCATTCCCACTGAAGATTCTGAGATCTGTATCTTCTTGGGATGTGAAACAACAAATATTATTTGCAGGTGTTCACCTTGAGAAAAGAATTGACGCTTCTTTCAGTTTTTTTTCTTATTTTAAATGAAGGACCAATATTAAAATTGGTAAGTATGTATTTGAATTGCTCCAACCAATTAATAGCAAACCATAATCAAAAAAACAATCGTAATGCATGTCATCCAAGATATCTTGTAAATTCACCAATTTTACCCATGAAGCAAAGTAATATGTTGATCTTACGACGCGTGACGTAGTTCAAATAAGCAAATACAGGGTTAGGAGAAAAAAAATGTTTTAAATAAAAGTTGTGATTCTTTCAAAAATCTACATCTGTGATAAATTGGAGTTTAGAGGGCCGGGCATAAGGTAGTGGCAGATCAAAGTTGAATTCTTTTAGATGGAACCCTCTGTAGTTTATTGTATATTTTAATTCCTCATTTTATTTTGAGCGAAATTTGTGATACACATGATGTTTCTAAATTTAGCCGTTTTCGAGTTATCAAGTTATATAAATGGAATGTTTGCTTTGACATGCTATAAAATCCAAACGGTTTGAGATAGAGAAAAACGGTCTGCGATTTCTAGACTTAACTTTTTCCTTCATCCAATGACGTTAAATTAATTGTCAAAAAATGTGAAAATATGTCGAAAAAAATTAAGGTAAGAAAGAGTAGACAATTTTCTATATCTTAAACCGTCAGAGTGTTATAGCATGTAAAAGGTGCAAAAATGTCATTATTACAGCTTGATAACGCTTGAATTCAGGAACAATATGTTTATTTTATTTTTTATCAAAATTGAAGAGAGAATTAAAATTATCCATTTATATACAGGGGTTCCATTACAAAAAATGCATCTTTGATCTGCCATGACTTTGTGAGCGACCTTGTATATTCCAATTTGTGAAATTTATGTAGATTTTTAAAAGCTCCACAACTTTCATATAAGACAGTTTCTTCTAACTCGTGTATCTTTTGAAATAATCGACCATTCTGGTAATTTCTCCTAACTCTGGTATAAAGTATTTTTTATGGGCAATGGGAGCATCAAGGATCTGATACCAAAAGAAGGGAAAAATAATCTGATAAATAAAATCTAGAATTTTCACATAACCTTATTTTTGAAATAGAAATACATATACAGGGTGTCCCAGATGAAAGTAACTACATGGTGATTTTGAAAACCGCGAAATATACGACGTTGCTCAAATGAAAGAGAAGTCGCGTATTTGTATGCCCAAAAATTGGCCACCTTTGTTTTATTTTGAATATCGTTATGAAGATATAGGGTGAAGAAGGAAAATGTCCATTTTTAGAAAAACCACAATATTTTGTTCCAATTCAAGTGGGTTGACGACCGAAAAGGTTGTGAACATATGTGTCGAGGATTACGGGAATAATGGACGTCTTGGGTCTTCCTATTAATAAAAAGCCACAGTTTCGATGCTGTATTGCATCTTCTTCAGGCTAAAAAATACGTACATGTGAACACTAGCAATGGAAACAGTCATCAAAATTAAAATAGCAGAATAGATACCAAAAAAACACAAAACGAATATGGTCATAGAAACATGGACCCTACCTATTAAAAATTGGAGACTAAAATTGACAGGAAATAACATCTAAACTCGAAGCATGAACACCACGAACGATTAAAATATGTTCATGTTACAGTAAATGTTAGAAATTCAGTGAAAGCTAGCTTTTACTAGTTGATGCTAGCAATTACTTGATCCGTTAGGAAATGTTGAATTTTGAAGAATATTGTACACTTTTACTAGTGAATGTTGGAGAAACTTTATCAAATCAACTTTTACTGAAAGCAGTTAGGAAAAGTACTTTTTACAACTTATTTCCACCTTTTAACTAACCCAATGTGCACGGGGCACAGAATGATGTCCGCACGCGATATCAAAATTTTTGCCAAACCCAAACTAACCCAAACTAATTCAAACTAACCCAAACTAACCCAGACTAACCCAGACTAACCCCTACTGATAATACTTGAGTATTTTCTATAATACGGAATCTGAACAATGTTCACATTGTACACCTTCGATTCATAACTCTCGTATTTTCCCGAGCGTCTAATCTGTCGGCGAATTCCGTCCAGTTAATTCGATAATAATTTTCAGTGTAGCAGCTTTCACTAGAATAGTTATATGAATGCTAACAATTACTAGTAAAAGTATGATGAAGTCGATCGAATTCAACTTTCACTAGCCAAATGTTTCCAAATCAGGAAAAGCTCACTTTTCCTAGTAACAGTTAGCTTTTACTGATTACCAGGTTTTACTGTGACATATATACCTAGTTCATCACTCATAAGATTATACGGGTCAATCAACAACTAGCCAGAGCACACCAAGCCTATTATATACCAAATAATCTTGTTAAGCCTGAAAGAGGCATACATAGAGAGCACTGTCCATATTTTATGAATTAATTTGCAGTATCTTTTAAACTTGTAGCACCGTTATTGAACTCTGCAATTACTGTAGCATATAGATAGCATAACTTGATTAAACCGGCACGCAGACGTCATTTTTAAATTCTAGGTAGAAAAAAAGTCACAAAAAAATGTATAAAATATATAAGAATCAAAATATAGAAAATTTTCAATATGAGCAATCTGCCAGAACAGTTGTATGTTGTTAGTGATCAGAAGTAGATATACACACGTAAAAAAAATATAAAACGAATTTTTTGTTAAAGGGAAATTTTGGCTGAACGCGTTACTGTGTTGTACTTGTACAATGGCACGTTTCGTCTTTACGCGCCCCGGGGCAAATTTTTCAAACGATTTTATTCAACTTCAAATAGTCTGCCTGTCTATCTATATCTCGCGTTCAATTTTTGACACATTCATTCATTCGATAGAGATTATTTTATTCTTGTTTTAGTTTATTATTTAGTAAAACTGCCTCGTGAATTGTACCTATAATCTGTAGAAAATTATAATTTGAACGTAAATTTTGTTGTGTTATTTTTTGCTCAAAAAATGTTTGCGATTATCTGTTTAAGTAAGACTATGCTATAGTTAACGGTTTTTTTATACAGGGTGGATCAGAAGTAATGGGACATACGGAAACAGTAGATTCCTCACACAAAAAAATTGCGATCGACCTCAACTTGTCTATTCCGAAAGTTGATATCAACAGATATACAAGGTGCCTAAGTTGAATTTTTGAAATAATCAAGTTATTTTGATGAAATTTCGTATATGGGGATTGTTTGACATGCAAAATTCATATCTGGCCTTGGTATGGGTCTTACACGTCGGGGTGCCACTTACACATCTCTCCACTCATGCAAATAATTATAACTTTTTTGTACGCACTCGAATATTTTCGTTAGATTAAAAAATTGATTTTTCCGTCATTTTTACGTAAAAAAGGTATACCTTGTAAAAGTCGATAGGAGTAACCTTTTTCAAGATTTTTGCACTTGAAGTGGTCTATGCAATGTTGTTTCGAATGGAAAATTTTGAAATTTAACATAGAAGGCATCGAAACGCCGTTGTTTGACAAGTCGTCGTCAATATCACGTAGTGGCGTATCTCAAAAAATCGTATTTTGTGATAGGACCACAAACTTTTTGGCCAACATAGAGCTTTTTCAACTTTTCATCTGACAAAGTGCCGTATTTTGATCTGTTATACTTTGAGTATAACTCCATGAGATCAGAGAAATGGGAGGGGAGTAGAACGCTTTTCGACCACTGCGCATCCAATTTTTGTGGAACGGCAAGGGCGCAGACATCTTGTAAGTATATCTGTCAAGAGTGTCTATTCTACGTCATTGAAATGTCATTAATCTCGATTGTCGAGGATCAAAGCTTTGATCCCTTGCCCCGTGATTGTTGTTGTCATGTCATGTGTCATAACATATCGAGTTTTGTTCTTTTAGATGGTTGCATTCTGTGATATAAATTTAACAAGAGTTTAATTGATCTTTGTAAAATGAACTGAATTTTATCACCATAAGTCATTTCTTCAAATTCTATCATCCAAGTAACCATATACCTAACATTATTATACCTATGATGGTATCAAGACTGCAAACTAACACGCGAATCAACACTTGCGATCCGCTCGGTCCCTGAATGCAGCCATGATTTTGACAGCTATACTTCAAAATGATGGGTTCGTAAATCTCACCGTCCACGCATCTGTCAAACGAGTTCTACTCCCCTCCCATTTCTCTGCATGAGATACGACACTTTGTGAGATGAAAGAGCTTTCTTCAATGTGAACTTATGAGGTCCTATGACAAAATACGATTTTTCAAGATACGCCACTTCGTGATATTGACGACGAAGTGTCTCGATTCGATTACTCTCGATGATCAATGTTTCTTATAATATAAAATTAAAAAAATCTTTTTTTTTTTTTTAAAAAAGTAGAATTAGATTAATTTTTTTTAAATCAAGAAACATCGAGCATTCAAGCTCATGTCAAAATTACCATGATAACGCCGTTTTCAAAGCCTCCTATGTTCATTTTCAAAATTTTCCATTTGAAGCCACATTGCATGGATTACTTCAAGTTCAAAAATCTTGAAAAAGCTTACTCCTAGGCACTTCTACAAAATTATACCTATCTTTTTCATGTAAACATGATGGAAAAAATATTTTTTCATTTTCAAAAAATGTACGAGTGCGTACAAAGAAGTTCTGACTATTTGAATGAGTGATGAGGTGTGTAAGTGGCGCTCCCTACAAGTAAGCGCAATTCCGTGCTTAGATTTTAATTTTGCATGTCAAATGTCAAACAATCCCCATATACCAAATTTCATCGATATAACTTGATTATTTTAATAGTTATTTGAAAAAATCAAATATTAAAATTCAACTTTCGAAATAGACAAGTTGAGGTCGATCGCAATATTTTGTGTGAGGAATCTACTGTTACCGTATGTCCCATTACTTCTGGTCCACCCTGTATAAATACTGCATCTTGTTTTGTTTTCTCATTTTGAAGCCTGGGCCTGGGCCTGATATGACTCTTGATCGAGCTCTTGATTGAAGGTATTGAAAGTAGTTTAGAATATACGAGGAGTGAACCACCTACGGTAATAGGTGTACAAGCCTTGGTGATAATTACGTAATAACACGTGATAATTCCGTAATATCGGTAATAAAACGTAATACATACGTAATATCGGTAATAATACGTAATAAAGCGTAATAACACGTAATCATTCCGTAATAACACGTAATAATTCGGTAATATTGGTAATAAGACGTAATAAATACGTAATAATATGTAATAGATACTTTATAACTAAGTAAGGTAAAAATTCGAGTAAAAATTTCAAGTTCGCTTCAAAATTCATTTCACCACTCCAGTGATGATTGCCCCTCACGTGCGTATTTTAAACACGGCGTTTTTGCGTTTTACTTTCTGATTGGTTCAGGTGGCTCCTCGCATGTGCACATGTCAATTCCGGCGCTTTCGCTTTCTGCGAGGCTTTTTGTGATTGGATTGGTTGTATAATTATTTTGAATCATCATAGCGGCAAATCAGGAACCAATCAGATCGCAAAACGTGAAAACGCTAATACGCACAATATGAGGACCCACCGTGACGCAGCCAGTTTGGCGCCACATTCAAAATGCAAAAGGCTTATAGCATAGGTTTAACGTCAATCATCCGTGTCTTTCAGTAAAATCTCCGCTTATAACGATTCTCGTTCATTTATAAGGTGGTTCTGTGTTACTTCCAAAGTTATTCCCGTTTATTTTCCTTTTTTGTAACGGGTCCATAGGCTGTTTTACCAATAAGTGATTGAATTTGGCGGCAAACTTAACAAACTTCATAGATTTGACATCGTATTTGATTGGTTACAACGGTCACATGATAAAAACATTTCCCACGGAGAATCCCAATTTCTAGGTCAAGTTAATGAGTGTTATTGTATTTTGCGAGGTATTTTGTATTATCATAGTTATTGTGAATATATCCTTGAAAATATCATTGGAAATTAATATTCACAAGTAATTCCAGACGTGATTTCTGTTTTTGTTTGTAACAATTTCGAAGACACTTTTATGAATGCATGTGCATTGTGTTTGTACTCGTTCGTTTAACATTTTTGAGCCTGACAATTTTACATCGATTTTACCTCGGATTTTACTAAAGGCTTTTTCAGGTGAGTTGCTTAATTAAAATTACCTATATTGTTTTTTGGTGACATATCACTTGAGGACAACTGAAAATAACAAATTTTAAATTAAAATGTCTTCATATTTGCATTGGAAATACAGGGTGTCCCAAAAAAATTGGATCATAAGGTAACAGCAGATTCCTTGGAAGAAAATATTGCGATAGACCCCAACTTGTCTAATCCGAAAGTTGATGCGGATAGATACAGGGAGTCAAAGAATCTTAATTTTTGATTTTTTAATTAACTTTTGAAATAATAAAGTTTTTTTTGAAATTTGGTATATGAGTGTGGTTTGACAGTTGACACGCATAATACAAATCTGGCCTTGGTATAGCTCTTACTTGTAGGGGGCGCCGATTACAGACGACACAAAAATGAACAGGCCGCTTCTTTAGGCATGCCCATTGAAATGATATTTCGGTCATTTCGGTGATAATTTTTCAAGATTTGAAGTTAAACATGTGTGTCTTGTATATGTTTTATGAGGGCTTCATGGGTCGCCAGTTCAGTCCTTTCCTCACACAATGGGCATATAATGTATTGTTTTGACTCCACTACTTATTTTGTGGAATCGTAATTTATGTTGATTTAGTAATTTGATAGTCTTGAAAGTTTTATCTCCACACAAAGTACATGGCACTGCTGTGGATGTAGAAGGTAAAGGATCTGGCTGTGGCTGGTGCATGATTTTCTTAAGAATCTAATCTATGATCCACTATTATTATTCATTCAATCTATCATTGAACAAAATATACTTCTACCTATTGTTGTGACAAACAGGTTTTCGTTTAACTTTGTTCAACACACACAGAACTAACAGAAGTCTCTAAATACGAAAAATATAAATCTATATAAACAATATAATACTTTTAGCCAATAATCAATGGAAAATAAACTGTTCGCCAGAAATCACAAATTTAAATCTTGAAAAATAAACACCGAGATGAACGAAATATCATTTCAATGCGCATGCCTAAAGAAGCGGCCTGTTCATTTTTGTGTCGTCTGCCGATTACACACCTGTCCACTCATTCAAATAGTCATAACTTTCTTGTGCGTGTTCGTACAGTCTTTTTCGAGGTCTTTTTAGACTAAAAACTTGATTCTTCCGCCATATTTACAAAGAACAGGTCGAGGAACAGGTATACTTTGTACAGGTGGCTTTTCGAGATATTTGCACTTGAAATAATCCATGCAAAATAGCAAATTTTGAAAACAAAACATAATGCATTGTAAACAGCGTTATCATAGCAGTTGTAACAATTATTGTTTCGAATTCAAAATTCAATGTTTCTTGATAAAAAAAATTGTTCTGATTTTATATGTCATATGTTTTTTTTTCAATATTTGTTTTAATTTTTGGCTTATTTTTTTTTTTTATGAAACTTAGAACATTGAGACACCCTCGGAGACACCTGTAAAAATAACCATGACAACGGCATTTTTGAAGCTACCTACATGTCCATTTTCAAAATTTGTCATTAAAAACCACATTGCATGGATCACTTCAAGATCCAAGTGCAAATACATATCTTTTTATGTAAATATAACGGAAAATTCAATGTTTCAATCTAAAAAATATAAACGAGTGCGTTCAAAAAAGTAATGACGAGAGTAATGACCTCGGTAATGACTATGTGAATTAGTGAAAAAGTGTGTAAGTGAGTAAGTGGCGCACCCTACAAGTGAGAGCTATCAAGGGTAGATTTGAATTTTGCATATCAAACCACCCTATATATCAAACTTCACATCCTGTATATTTTTCTCAAGAATAAAGTGAGGATTATTTCAGATTGTTGATCGGTGTCTTTGAAAAAAGATATTAAATCGTTTCTGGCATTTTCCCGAGCATTTGCTATTTTACCCGTAGAAATACCGGTTGATATTTAGATAGATAGATGATAGATGTTGCCATGGTGATTGCCGAAGAAGCAATGTTGAAGTTGAGATCATGGAATGGGGTACCAAATTGTGTATTATTTGTGTTGAAATCAGGCGAAGTAAGTTTGGGTTAGGTTGAGATAGTTTGTGTTTGGTGAAAAATGAATGTCGCGTTAGCGACATCTTCATTGTAAAGTTTTCGTTAGCCGTTAGACACACAAGACCGGCGCCTTCAATTGATGATGAGTTATTGGGTATGTTTTCGGCTTTCGTGTTCTTCTACACTTTTTGGTGCGTTTTTAATAACGCAGCAAAAACAATAGAATAACATCGAGACTTCCTCATCTTATTCTATGTAAAAATACATTTCCTAAAAAAATATGAAGGAATACTTCTATTTCTATTGCTATTTTCAGTTGCCTTAAAGTGATATAGACCCAAGATTAGACCCTATTTTTTAATTTGAAAAGATACCTACTGGAATGACACTAGTTCAAAGAAAAGAGTAATTGACTAGAATATTGACCGACATTGAAATAGGGCTACCAGATTATCTTTTTCTACTTCTCACTTACAATGGATATGATAATATGGGATCTCTTTCAAAAATAGATGATCTAGCCATCGAGAAAATGGAGATATTTGCAAGAAATAAGCTTTCCCAACTGTTGAAAGATGAAGAGAAAAAAGATTTTTTCGGCATTTTCGATGCAATGCCAGAGCTATTCGAAGGAGTGGAAGGAGATAGACATCTTTTTGATTTGAAGAATAAAATCACGAATATATTACTGCCAAGACCAACACCTTCTAGGCCTCCCCCCCTTCCTTCAACAAACGAGTTTGCATTCTCAAACAACAGTTGAAACAGAGGTTGTAATTGTTGAAGAGGAATCAAGAGAATCCGACAAGGAACAAAAAGCAACTGAACAGTTGAAAAATTTGATTATGTCCAAAATAATTTGTGAGATGTGAGTGAATCCGATATGCTGTTGATCAGGAAAACTAAAAGTAATGTGAACATGAATGAAAACAAGGCAAAAATTGTATGTCGTTGTTCCTACAAAACAACTGTATATTACACCATAATGAATGTGAAGAATGGAAAAAGGAAATGGGTACCTTCTAGTTACACGAGGCATTTGAAATTGTGCTTATCAACCAAAGCATCCACATTAGAGGACCGAGTAGAGAAGAAAAAAGCTGACAAAAAGCAAAGAAACTTATTATCATTTGTTCAGTCAAGATTGGGGCAACTTTCCGAAAACTCAACTCCAGGACCTTCAACTAGACCAGATCCGGCGGAAGAAGTTAATTTGGACCTCGATATGGACGAATGCGATTTGGAACCGGTTTCAGAGATCTCCAGTATCTCTCAAAATTCTGGCGAAACTTCCAAACAAATTAGAAATCAGTCAAAAAACTGGAAGGATCCAAAATATTCAAGATCAGTTAGAAATATCAGAAGTTTTATCAACATGCCCACCGAGGGGTAAACCGCTGGTGTAATCTGGTGGACAGATTTTGTGTAATTATATGTAATCCACGTGTAATCTTGTGGTAATCCAGGTGTAATGAATGAGTAATTATGTGTAATCCGTGAAAACCAGGTGTAATCGACGAGTAATCATGTGTAATCCATGAAATCTGTACGTGTAATCTGTGAAATCTTTGTTAAATACATGTAACATTTGTGTAATCAAAGCTACAGTGTTGTAGTCTAGTGCAGGCAGGAAAAACCAAAATAAGTATTTGTTTTAGTGGTTAATGAAATTCAAGTAACTATTGGACTTTTAAAGATACAGAAAAAGGCTTTACACAGAATGAATAAATTGAAATGCATACTAACCCAGAAAGATCCAAAATTGAGAATAAGACATGGCCATGGTTTCATATGAACGTAGAGGTACACGACACCATTTGCTTTCAAGATTTTGTACATATTCTGACAAAATTGCGTACTGGGTTTTTAAAACCAGGTGTTGTACTTCCAATAGGAAACAAAAAAGCATCTGTAGACCATCTACTGCACATACTTAAAAATACCCCAAAAGATGAACGCACAGACTTACATTAAGTGACATAAATGCAGAAGATAAAATGAACTTCAATTCTGCCCAAAAAATGTGTTCTAATTCAGTAATGAATTGTCTTAAACACATTCCTGATACTGAGGGTACTTTAATTTATTTGAAAATTATGAATAACCTTATATCTGCTTTTTTAGACGATCAACTCACATTATATGATCGGGTGTATAAATTATGGGTTGTTGTATTTATACTACGAATTTGGAGAGCCTCAATTAAAAAAAGTACAGAATTCACGGTAACAGATAATTTTGTAAAATTAAATTGTTACACTTGTATTGAGTTGAATGCTCACATGCTACTAAAACTCATCATATTATTGAAAAGTAAGAAGATTGACTCATTTACTCCGGATATGTTAAATTTATCCAATATGTCTAGCCAAACTTGTGAGAAACAGTTTCGTATGGTTAGATCAATGTCTTCAACATATTCAACAGTTGTAAATTTTAGCATTAAAGACTTTTTGCTTCGCATGAGAAGAATAAGGATTATAAACAATATTGTGAACGAAGTTAGTACGAATTTTGCATTTCCTAGAGAACAAAAAAAGGAGATTTTCTCAAATTAGTAAGAGTTTCTAATGAGGAAATACAGAATTCAAATATTAAGGAATGCGTATAGAAAGTTGCTTAAGAGAAGCAGTTTCAGAATGTGAAAAAGTTAAACTGTGTTTTACAGAAAGCGATTGGGTAAACAATGTTGACTTGCCTACGAAAGAATTTGAAGCTGATGGGACAGTTTTAGATGACAGCGAACCAGAACATTGCATTTCTAGAAAAGATGTTGAAAGTTTCAATATTCTCTGTGACGATCGTGATATAGAGGAGGAGGACAAGTCAGAATCAACTCAGGAATCAATTAGCCTTAAAGATTTTTCTTACGAAATAACAGGTGAAATAAAGGAGGACTCACCATACGTTAGAATTAAATTGAAAAATAAAGATATTGTTGTAAAAAAGTCATCGTATTGCTGGCTGTTAGATGAGTCATCTGGGAGAGTCAGCAATGATCGATTTCAAAGGTTCGTAATCAACAACGCTTATTCTAGAAAGCAACAGCCAAAGCAACAGCGACATAGGTATTCTCCAAGAAATCCGAAAAGAAAACCAACAAATGCACTTAAACTATCCAAAAGATCCATCAAAAGGTCTAAAAACATAAGCATGATGAAAGTTCCGAAGAAAGTGAATCTTATATTCAATTCGATGATTCTACTGACACAGAAACATTTTCCAATTTAAGTGATGATGAAGACCCTACGGAAGTTGGAGTTTTATCAACAGTTCCATCGAACATTAAAGTTGTTGCAGAAAAATACTACGCTGTTATTTATGAAAATCAGTGTTACGTAGGGAGAGTTATAGAAGAAATTAATAGCGAAACTTTTAAATTTAAATTTTTGAAATCGGATTTGGGTTTTTTTATTTGGCCCAAATCAGAAGTTGTGGATGTTGTTCCTGTTCAATATACAGGGTCCTTCATTAGTGCGTCGGGCAATCCTAGCGTGGTTATTTACAAAAGTAGAAAAAAAAGTTTTATACAAAAGTTGTAGAATGTGACTTTATGCATATTTTAAAAATATTTTCAAACATACAGGGTGCGTCACAAAAGTATGGCACGAAAAAGTATGATTTTTTTAAATGGAACCCCCTGTATATTGATTGATATTTCAATTCTTTCTTCAATTTGGAACAAAAATTGTGATACAACTAATGTTCCTAAATTCAACCGTTATCGAGATATCGCGTTTTGAAAATGGCATTTTTGCAACTTTGACATGCTATAATACTCAAACTATTCAAGTTAGAGAAAAATGGATTGCACATTCCTATCTTAACTTTTCAAGAGCTATTCAAGGAGATTACATTCATTCTTGTGAAAAAATGTCAAAATGTGCCGAAAAAAGTTGACAGTTGACGTTACCTTCTATCCAAATGACAGAAGAGCTCTTGAAAAGTTAAGGATAGTTTGAGTTTTATAGCATGTCAAAGTTGCAAAAATGCCATTTTTAAAACGCGATATCTCGATAACGGTTGAATTTAATGACATTAGTTGTATCACAATTTTTGTTCAAAATTGAAGGAAGAATTGAAATATCAATTAATATACAGGGGGTTCCATTTAAAAAAATCATACTTTTTCGTGCCATACTTTTGTGACGCACCCTGTATGTTTCCAAATATTTTTAAAATATGCATAAAGTCACATTCTACAACTTTTGTATAAAACTTTTTTTTCTACTTTTGTAAATAACCACGCTAGGATTGCCCGACGCACTAATGAAGGACCCTGTATATTTTATGGTCCCATTGATTTGGTTAGAAACGACCCATTCCAGATCACCAGAAATGACCTACAAATTCAAAAACATCATAAAATATATAAACAAAAATTAAATTTGTAACCAACATTCGCATCGAGATTCAACTCATCTCTGTTATCACTCGATTATTATTTCAGTAGAGAATGTATGATGATTTTCGATATCGTAAAAATATTTTTGGTTCACTGTTCTATAATTTAAAATTATATTATTGGATGGGTTGAAGTATGGAAATAGCGGTAAAACAGAGTGATCATATCAACACAAAAATCCACCGTCTCCATACTTCAGTACCTACCACTTGTATGTTCATTGCCCCTTGTTAGTTTAGGTTTTTTTTTAGTTGATTTTTTGGTACATTCAATAATAAAACTAACTATGAAAAATGTCTGGTTTCTTTTATTTTATTACACACCCCACATACTGTGATATGTCATTGCGATATATCACATCTAGTCCAGTAACCATATACATCAGACCTTGCGTTAGATCCGGTAGTTCTGATTTTTTGCTGACATGTTTATGATGTTGGCCCAATGAATAATCCAAGTTTTCGACCTCGAGCGCCGAACGCAACATTTAGTACAGTAAATCTGGCACTTTGGGTCCCATCAAATGACCCCCGCTCTGATTTTTTGTCAGTTGTTATTAATCCATTAGAAAAGCTTAAATTCAAAAAGTTGTATACCCCTGCCCCCCCATTTTTGAGAAACTCACAACCATTTAGAATTTGATTTTCTGGCTAAACCGTAGGTCGCACAAAAAATTTTTCTCTACTAAAATAGCTCTAAAACTTACTGTAACAAAGTTAAAGGGCGCCAAAGTCGACAAATGCACATTTTTGCAGTTTTTTGCATTCTTGAGGGTCAAATAATTTTTTTTAGCGTCGCAAATTTTTTCAATGAAATATCATGAAGAAACCTACAAAATTCATACGCAATTTTTTTTCTACGACGCACTTTTCGCGAGATATATTGCATTCAATGTCAAAATGTGCATATTATGTAAGTTGCATGACATCGATAACCGACGATAGTTTGCTACCCGTAACCCGAGCCGTAACCTTTCAGAATTATTAAAACGTCTTATTAAAACGTAAAAATTCAAAAAACTTTGTGTAATAATATGAGGGCAAAGCAAAGATTTTTGTCTGACTCAGGAACATTTTTTAACAATAAAAACCAGCTGCTTAGTGCATGTAACTGGGGAAATCAAAACTTCTTCCAAAATAATGTGAATAATCACCTACCTGCATTAAAATCTGGCTTGAACATGCGTAGGAATCTCATATCCATGCATTTAAACGACAATTAATTAAATATGAATGTTAATGAATGCACGATGGAAATCATTTGCACTATACCTAAATATGCAAATATTATTTTCAACCAAATCAAGCAATTAGTTTTCTTCTTTTCGTGAACATTTGTGTCATTGATACTTTAATCAATCAGCAAGGCGTGAATTTTCCGAAGAAAATAGGTCTAGAGGGTCGAAATTCTCACCAAATGATAAATGTTTATGGTAACTAATCTTTAGATACCTTCCAGGTAGGCATTATAATAATATAATGTTCTATTATGTAAACATTTCCAAGTGTTTAAAAATAAATAAATAAACTTTGAAAATCTGTATCTTGTAAACTATTAGGTCTACAGAGACCATTCTGATCTAAAATTGTAGCAAATTTAGTCTACTTTAAAAAAGTGTTTTATAGTCATAATCGAAAATTTGATCGTTCAGGGTTAAAATTGACAAAAACTGGATAAAAGGAAGACATTTTGGAATTTTTTTGATATTTGACAATGTTGCGTTTGGTGCTCGAGGTCGAAAACTTGGATTATTCATTGAGCCAACATCATAAACAAGGCAGCAAAAAATCAGAACTACCGGATCTAACGCAAGGTTCCCCCCCTTCCAGACGACATGGTTACTGGATTGATCTAGGTATATAGTCAAATTAAAATGTCTTACTTGTAAATTAAATGTCTGCAACTTTCGGTGTAATCTTGAAAATAGGTGTGAAGTCCGTGCATTATATGTGTAATCCAAGGTGTAATCATACGTAAATATGTGAAATCTGTTGTAATCATGTAAAGCAAGGTGAAGTCCGTGTAATCTCTGGTGAATTCCGTGTAATGTCAGGTGAAGTCTGTGTAGTCACTCAATATTTTGTAATCTGGTGTACAAAATTCTGGCAGCGGTTTACCCCTCGATGCCCACAGACAGTCAGAGGCGCATAACAGAATTTTTTGAGAAGTTGATACGTGTTATGAATAGTTCTGAAGAAGTACAAAGTATGCTACGAAATAATCTAAATAATCTTGAGATAACCAAATCTACAGATTAGGACAATAATTTGGGACATTTCCTTGAACGGTTATTAGAGACTGTACAAAAAAATGCTTCGATGAATAAACATGCTCGAACATTATGATTCACTTAAAAGATTTGCTCTATATATTTTCCTGATCGGAGGGCGTATGATTTATGAAACTCTATATAGAAATATGGATAATGCATTACCTTCTTAAACTACCATACAGAGGTTGTTAGCTGTTGTTTCAAAGATTACCAAAGGATCGCTAAGGACTAAGGAATTGAATACTTATTTGAACAGACGGAGCTATCGCAAAAAAATATTCGTATCAGAAGACCAAACTGCACTTATCAATAGAACGGAATACGATCCAAAAACAAACAGTATTGTTGGTTTTGTCGGTCCAACATGAATGGATTTCCAGCAACTGGAAAGTTCATTGTGAATTCTGCGGAAGACATGTGCAGAGCATTTGAAAATAATAGGACCAGTGTCAATGCGTATGTGTATATGGTACAGCCATTGGTAGATCGAGCTCCTGCATTTATTTTGTCTGTGTTTGGTACCGACAACGTTTTTGACTATAAAAAGGTTCTTTCAAGATGGAATTACATAGAAAATGAGTGCAGGACACAAAATATCCAGGTTCTTGGATTTTCTTTCGACGGAGATACCAGATGTTTAAAGGCAATGAAAGAGATCACAAGGATTCCACATATGTCTGAAAATCCATATGGCAGTTTTTTCCAGGTATAAATAAAAAAATATCCAGGTAGATATAGAGTGATCAAATTTGATTCATTGTTCTATTTTTTTATTTTATTTCAAGACATAAATAGAATCTCACACGATATACTTTAAATACGTAATTTGAGAAAATTACAATATTATATTATAGTATTAGACATTCGAATAGCAACCTCAAATTTGAACATCCTATAGAGGGGCTCCGCAGTCTCCTCGGTAGTCTCCAAAGACTAGGTAATTCCAAAGTTTCAAGTCAGTATGTTTTTGATTATGATCACATCAGGGGGTTGTACCAAGCAAGTTCACACTGATCTACAGTTCAACATGAAAATTCTTATGAGTGAACCGCCGATGACCCTGCTTTGTACAACCCCGCCTAAGACAACATCTAAAGAAATTTAGATAAAAAGAGACACTTTATAGCCAATTTATGATTTATAACACACTGAGTATCAGGTATTATTCTATTCATTCAAAAACCACCTCTCCAGTCATGTCTTGAACTGTTGTCTAATAAGATCATAATCTTGACGGAAAATAATAATAATTAATAATTCTTGATCAAGGTTGAACATAACTTGAACAGACCTTCCTGTATTCAAGACACAGTGCATATAGGAACTAAACTAAGAACTAAGTCACTTAAAACAGGAAAGTCGCCAGAAGAAATATCCCAATTTGTACTTACTATGGAAAATAAAAAAGTTTCACTTGTTTACATCAAGGAAATGATGTCTCGCTTCAACAAAGACAAACATTTGCTATCTGAATCATTTCTTGATGGTAAGTACAGCTCCAGTTCCATCGCACCATTTACTTATTATGCAATGACTATGTTTCTGGTTTTAGCACAAGATAAGATGAATTTCGATGCAATCGGGAAAATATGTTCCGAAAAATCAATAAAATATTTAAAAGAAATTCCTGACAGTGAAGCTACAGTGCAATATTTATCCCTGACACGAGATGTATTGGATTCTTTCTTGAAAAAAGATCTTTTGATTGGAGAGAGAATATATAAGATATGTGATGCTGTTTTCTTTCTCCGAATTTGGAAATATTGGCTGGCGTCGTAAAAAAAAAGCGTTCAAAACAATTTTATTACTATAAATTGCTACACCTGCATTGAAATAAATGCTCACGAAATGCTACTTCTTTTGGAAAAATGCAAAGATGAACCAAGTTGTTTTCTTCCGTGGTTGATGAGTAGCCAACCTTGTGAAAAAAATTTTCGTCAGACCAGAGCTATGACCACAACTTATTCGACAAAAGTAAATTTTTCAATTTTGGACCTTTCAAGACGATTGAACCGTATAGAGGCACTTGGCGAAATCACAAGTGATCTAGGTAAGAGCTACCTGACACCTGAGGATCGATATGTTGAGTTTTTTATTTCTCTACTTTTAGGGGACGAGTTTTGTTTTCCGAGAGAGGAGAATAGAAGACTGGGTAGTGGTGTCTTAGCTTCTGGCGATGTTCCAACTTTAGAGGAAATAAAACTCATCCTCAGACAAGCAGAACATGCCAAAGAAACGGCAAGCCAGCTCGGTATTTTGTGTGATGATATAGATCAAAATATCAATACATAATAAAACCAGTTACTGAGCTTGCTGCTGATGACGAATACGATGAGGGCTCAAATACCGAACGACGAAATGGACGCCAATTATTGTGAGAACGAACTCAACAACGACGAGCCAGAAGACAACGAGACCGTTAAATTTCTCTCAACGCTCGACTTGAAGAACTTCACGTCCCACCAGGTCGAAGACAATAAGTCCTGTTTGAAAATAGGTGAAAAGTATATGAAGAAATCAACTTTGGTGTGGTTTTTTTCAAACAAAAAAGGCAGATTATCAACGGACAGGCTACTGAGAGTGAGACGTATGAGTTCCAATACAACAGGGACGCGGACAGGGAAAAAAGTATCTAGAAAGAAAAATATAAGAAAAAGTAAAGATAAAATCACGGCTCAATGGACATTATTATTCCGTCTATTTTGATGAGGATTGGTTTATTGGCAGAGTCATAAAATTGAATGATACTAAGAAAGATACAACAGGTTATTTGATAAAATTTCTGGAGAGAAATTTGGATACCTTTGTTTGGCCCAAAAGGAAGGATATTCAAGAAATAAAAAAGGATTTTATTTTTTATGGTCCTATCACGTTAGAAGGCAATGAGTCATTCACAGTTAGAAATCCAGATTTAGTAAGAATCAAAAATATATATAAGTCAATGAAACGAGATTTTAGGTGGTAGTCACGGTCCTATATAGTTTTGCATAGATAATAGGTTAATACATCAACTTAACTTTGTTAGATGGGTAATAATTATTATACACTATGTAAGTATATAGGTTGGTATATATGTCACAGTAAAACCTGGTAATCAGTAAAAGCTAACTGTTACTAGGAAAAGTGAGCTTTTCCTGATTTGGAAACATTTAGCTAGTGAAAGTTGAATTCGATCGACTTCAACATACTTTTACTAGTAATTGTTAGCATTCACGTAACTTTGCTAGTGAAAGCTGCTACACTGAAAATTATTATCGTGATTATAAATATCCTTTTTAGTCCGAGTTGGAATTCGCCGACAGATTAGACGCTCTGGAAAATACGAGAGCTATGAATCGCAGGTGTACAATGTGAACATTGTTCAGATACCGTATTATAGAAAATACTTGAGTATTCTCAGTAGGGGTTAGTCTGGGTTAGTTTGGGTAAGTTTGGGTTTGGCAAAAATTTTGATGTCGCGTGAGCGACATCATTTAGTGCCTCGTGCACCTTGGGTTAGTTAAAAGGCGGAAATAAGTTTTAAAAAGTACTTTTCCTAACTGCTTTCAGTAAAAGTTGATTTGATAAAGTTTCTCCAACATTCACTAGTGAAAGTGTACAATATTCTTCAAAATTTAACATTTCCTAACGGATCAAGTAATTGCTAACATCAACTAGTAAAAGCTAGCTTTCACTGGATTTCTAACATTTACTGTAACATATACATATTTTCGTTTAGGTTTGATCACAACCTACCTACTATTGTCAAACTCATTTGTGTATTACCGAGAGACATCTATCGATTTGTTAATTGGCTTCTGTTGTGGTATGATATATGTACAGGGTCCTTCATTAGTGCGTCGGGCAATCCTAGCGTGGTTATTTACAAAAGTTGAAAAAAAAGTTTTATACAAAAGTTGTAGAATGTGACTTTATGCATATTTTAAAAATATTTGGAAACATACAGGGTGCGTCACAAAAGTATGGCACGAAAAAGTATGATTTTTTTAAATGGAACCCCCTGTATATTGATTGATATTTCAATTCTTTCTTCAATTTGGAACAAAAATTGTGATACAACTAATGTTCCTAAATTCAACCGTTATCGAGATATCGCGGTTTAAAAATGGCATTTTAGCAACTTTGACATGCTATAAAACTCAAACTATTCAAGTTAGAGAAAAATGGATTGCACATTCCTATCTTAACTTTTCAAGAGCTATTCAAGGAGATTAAAGCCATTATTGTGAAAAAATGTCAAAATGTGCCGAAAAAAGTTGACAGTTGACGTTACCTTCTATCTAAATGACAGAAGAGCTCTTGAAAAGTTAAGATAGGAAAGTGCAAACCATTTTCCTCTAACTTGAATAGTTTGAGTTTTATAGCATGTCAAAGTTGCAAAAATGCCATTTTTAAAACGCGATATCTCGATAACGGTTGAATTTAGGAACATTAGTTGTAGCACAATTTTTGTTCCAAATTGAAGAAAGAATTGAAATATCAATTAATATACAGGGTGTTCCATTTAAAAAAATCATACTTTTTCGTGCCATACTTTTGTGACGCACCCCGTATGTTTGAAAATATTTTTAAAATATGCATAAAGTCACATTCTACAACTTTTGTATAAAACTTTTTTTTCTACTTTTGTAAATAACCACGCTAGGATTGCCCGACGCACTAATGAAGGACCCTGTATATGTTACGGCTAATATACAAACTTGGATAGTTTATAAACTAGCTGGATAGTTTATAAACCAACCAAACCATTGGCTATTTTGATAGAAAAGGCAATTTCCACTAAAATAGCAGTTATTTTGCAAACTATCCAAGAATCTTGGCTAATTTACTTGAAATTATTACGTGAATCATAATAGCTGGTTAGTATGTAAACTATCCAAGGCAATCTGGCTAATATGAAAACCATGATTTCTAGTAACATAAAATAGCCAATCTTTTGGCTGGTTTATAAACTAACCAAAAAGATGCAGCAGTTCGTTGGTTAGCAACAGGTTATCATTTCAATTATTATTGTTAATCATAATTTATGTGATTTGTATGGGTATTATGAGAATTAGGATTGGTTTTATTGTTCATTAATATAATCACTGACCCAAACTAACCCAATCCTAGTTCTCATAACACCCATACAAATCACATAAATTATGATTTACAATAATAATTGAAATGCTAACCTGTTGCTAACCAACGAGCTGCTGCATATTTTTTAAAGTGTATCATGCCTAACCCAACGATAATAATTGTAAAAAGTCGTCCATTTTCACAAAGAGACCAGATTCTTGACAAAACAAAGAAATCTTAAAAACACAAAGTCGTGGTCTCAAGGGGGAGACCACGACTTTGTTTTGTCAATAATAATTGTTATGTTAACCTTTTGCTAACCAACGAACTACTGCATAGTGTAACGATCGGCAGACTATTCTGCCGAACGGTCGGCAGAATAGTCACTCCCATTTTTCTATTTGAATTGAATTAGAATCTGAAAATCTAATTTATCAAATAATAGATGTCTAACCTAGTTAGTTTATAAGCTAGTCAAAGGTTTAGCCATTTTATTTTACTAGAAATGATGGTTTTCATTTTAGCCAGATTACTTTGGATAGTTTACAAGCTAACCAGCTATTTTAAATGCCTAACCTAGTTATTTTATAAGCTAGCCAAAGGTTTGGCTATTTTATGTAACTAGAAATTATGATTTTCATTGTAGCCAGATTACTTTGGATATTTTACAAACTAACCAGCTATTTTGGTTTTCTTAATAGTTTCAAGTAAATTAGCCAAGACCCTTGGATAGTTTGCAAAATAACTGCTATTTTAGTGGAAATTGCATTTTCTATCAAAATAGCCAATGGTTTGGTTAGCTTACGGACTATCCAGCTAGTTTATAAACTATCCAAGTCTGTATATTAGCCGTAACATATATAAATTTATATTCAAACTGAATACGTTGTATTATTCAGACGGCAGCTTTAGAAATTGGAAATAAGATTACTTCGAGGATTACTTTAAATTTTGGAAACTGTCTTTGGAGAAAATTCAATATATCTTTTATCTTTGCTCAAAACTGAAAATGAAGGTAGTTTATTCTTGACAGTATTGTTTGTTTTCTTATTTTCGACCACCCCCAGGACTTTGCTGTATAATAAATATTTTCAAATTTATAGTCGTTCAAATAGGTGAAGGGATGTATCGCACTTATTCAAAAAGAGGTGTTTGTTTTTAATCCTACCAAAAAATATATTTTTGTCTCTCTCTAACACATGATTTCTTATGGAAAAATCTATTCATTGGTTCTTAAAATCCGTAATAACAAATCCAGGGCCGTATTAAAAAAACAAAGTTGATGATGACAGCTCAAAGATGAAACGTGTGTTTGAAAATCTGACAACACCATTTTGTGAAACAGAAAAAGTAGCAATGAGAATGTGAAATTTATTTTGTTATATCTATTCAAATACAATCGTAAAAAAAATAAAAATGAAATCGGGAAAATTCGGTTTTCTCCAAAAATCTTCGGAAGTATACGGATTTTTTCGAGGATTTTTTTTCAAATTTCAAAAGGGTCTTCTAATGAGCACCAAATTGCGCAACTTTGCCTCTATTCAACCGACCTCGTATCTCCTCCAGTTCTCGAGATCCCAATGATGCTGCTCGAATTTGGGGCACCCTGTACATGTATCAAAGTCTATTTCCATTTTATTGGAAATAACTCGAAAAGATGGTAATAAGACTTAATATTCCGTGATAACACGTAATATTCAGTAATAACACGTAATAATTAGTAATAGAACGTAATAAACCGTAATAGTTGTAATAATTACGTAATAAAACGTGATAGGTGTAAAAATTTTGATGAGTGGTTGACCCCTTGAGAATATATTTATGTATAACACCTTAATGAGAACTTTTTTGTACTTTTTAAACCTTAAATAAATCAAAATGTCGAAGGAAACAGTCTATTTTGTTGCAGTCTTGGTACATTAAATAACAATCTTTAGGCATATGCAACAAAATAAGTATTCTTTAAATAAGCAGTCATTTTAGATGATCAAAAAACCGTCATTTTTGACACATTAATTCTCCATTTATTATTATTCCAAGCACCTTTCCATTATCTTTAACAATCCCACAGGGTTTAAAATTTTAAAATGTGGACGGTCCATCATAGACACCCTGTATAGGGGGAGACAAGTCTTCAAGCTTCAGGTCTAGGTCTCCAACGTTTGAGACCCTAGACTTGAAAACTGTCCCCCGTATCCTCTATATGAATTAAACTAAACTAATAGTATGACTGATTAGTAATAAATTACAACTTACATTTTCCAAAGAATCAATACCAAACCAAACCAAACTGCAAATACAAAACCAATTAATAAATTAACCACTCTAACCAAACTACCAAACAGCAGACAATAATAATTTTATGAAGTTCTAATCCTGACAATAGTGACATGTGACATGACAATGACAGATATTCTAGCAGTTTGACGTTGCCAAACTGTTAACTTTTTCATGACTTCTTGGATGAACTGACTTACACAACGGAACGCTGAAAAATGCATATGAAATGACATAATCCATCTGATTTTTCATACAATTTCGATATTGAACTCTTTTAAACTATACCTTTTACAAATAATGTATTTCGGAAAGCGTAAATTATATCTCAGATTAGATGATTTCAAGTACTTCATATTCAAAAAGCATCAAATTTGTTTCAGATTCGTCAATTGTACTTCGGAAATCGCCAAGTTGTATCACGGATCACGGAAATAAAATTTCTCAGCGTGAAATGAATTTTAGATCAGTACATAGATTATTGTCTCTCAGGAAATGGGAAAATGTAATTCGGAATTCACCACACGATATAGGAAAGTCAGGCGGGACTCCGTGCACTATAGAATTCTATCAATCGACAGATTGCGGTAGCGTTGGCACTCCGTACGGCTTTTGAATCGACAACTCACGATTATATCTGTCGTCTCATTTCTACATTGCGAAAGGTATCTTATTCTACATAAATGCATGACGTTATTGACGTTTTCGGATTTTTCGGTGGTTATGATTGTTGTTTGGCTTGATCACGGAAGATAATAAATAATATCGTTGATTTTGGAAGTATAATAATACTCAATACAATAGTTTTTGTTCTAGTGTTGGTTCAAAATTCGTGTAAGTGCGTTTTGATAATTATGCTACCCATAAATGCGTTAAACATTCTTGCTGCTGAGCAAGCTGATAGGCAAGAAGAAATTCGCCTAGAAAATATAGAGAGAAGGGTAATGCGAGATCAAAGCGATCCCTTTTCAATTGAGGATGTGAGATTTCGAGAGTTGTTCAGATTGAACAACGATATGGCTCATTATGTGTTCAATGGTATTGCACAAAATATGTTGCAAAGTGAAAATCCAGTTGTCATTCCCAATGTGCTGAAGTTCTTTGGCGTATTGAGATTTTATGCTACTGGGGCATATCAAAGGGTTGTGGGTCGTGGATTTGATATATCCATGTCCCAGCAGAGCATGTCACGGGCAGTGGAGGAAATTACAAATGCTATTGTAACTAGATTTGCCGAGCAGTGGTTCATTTTCCCAAGAAACCAAAATTCCAAAAACTCCATCAAAGACGGATTCATGAGGTTATATAACTTTCCTGGGGTAATTGGTGCAATAGATTGTACCCATATAGAAATATTGAGACCAACGGTGGAGGAACATAATTATGTAAATAGAAAGGGATATCACTCCAAGAATATTCAATTGGTGGGATGATTTTCCATTTATTCAAGTTCTTTAATTTATTTTTCCTGCTTCAGGTTTGTGATCATACTTTGAAAATTTTGAGTATAAATGCTAGATATGCTGGAGCTACTCATGATTCCTATATTTGGAGAAACTCAGGTCTGAAAGCAGAAATGGAGAGAAATTATGACAGAGGTAAGGTTGCTGGTTTATAAATACATAATTATAGATATTTCTAGTTTCTCGATGCAAATGTATAATTATTTCGATTTTAGGAGAAAGAAACACTTGGTTACTGGGAGACTCAGGGTACCCTCAGGAACCATGGTTGATGACTCCTATACAAAATGCTTTGCCAGATACTCCTGAATACAGGTATACTCAAGCCCATATACAAGCAAGAAATTGCATTGAGAGATGTATTGGAATATTGAAAGGAAGATTCTTATGCCTCTCAAAAATACTAAGATATTCTCCTGAAAAGGTTGGTAATATTACCAATGCATGTGCTATTTTGCACAACATTTGTGTGAGTGGTGGCTTAGACATAGATTTTGACTTGCCAGTACTTCCTGATGAGCATCCACGTGAGATTCCCAACCATAACTGCTTAGAGAGAGGACTTGATATTCGACATAATATTATCCAGAGATACTTCGTATAAGAAATATCTTATGTTTATAAATGATGTTTTTATATAGATAATAAATGGTTGGTCAATGCAATGCTATGTTATTTTTTCAAAGAGCCATTGTATAATGAAAAGTAAAGTATCACATTTTTTTTAAAGATTTTTGACGACCTTTACCTCTCATCAAAGATATCCAGGTGAAAACCAAACTTTGATAATGGAGCATACAAAAAGAGGAATGATACTAATATTGTATTTTATAAATTTATTGATGGAACAATGACTAACTCAAAATAGTATCTTCTAATATACACATGGATACTAATATTTAATATTTAAGTTTGAAATAATACTGCTTGGGCATTGGAACTTATAGAACAAGTTTACTTAACCTAGGTAGTAGAAAAGGTACCTACTTGAAGAAATAGCTCAACAAACTAATGATAACTGATTACAAATATTTTTATTTTTACATTCTGTAATGTAAGAAAACAAAATTATATTAAACAGAAAACATTGAACATTTACTTAATAACTTATATAATTTCTTTGACTACACAGTGAATGGAAGGAATAACTTACTAATGATAATATAATTGTACGACCTTTTTATTATACATACAGTGATGGACATTAGTAGGTATATAGACAGCCTAAAATTTGATAAAACTCAACTCGTGCATCAGTTATTGAAGAAGTAAGGGAGCATTTGGAAATATCAGTCCATTTGTCAGTTTACGTGTCCTGGCGAATATTTTCAAAAAAAAAATGTTTAGTGCCCTTTTTTCACGATAAAAAAAAAACAAAACTTTTTTCTGCGAGATTCCTGATAAAAATGGATAGCACCATTTGAAAGTAGCAAAAATTATGTACTTCCGGGAAATACTCTCGCTATAAAATTTTAAACTTTGCAAAAATTACCCATTTAGAAATCGTGGAAAATGGGTAATTTTTGACAACTTTGAAATTTTATACGTAGATTATTCATGATTTAAATTGTAAAATTTTCAAGAAGTACAGGGTTATTCATTATATTTTGACACCCATCTACAGCTCTTATTGCGAGTGATAGAAAAAAACTTTAAATACAAAAGTTTTGGTTATGGGGGTTATGTAGAAAACATGTAGCTTCGTTTTTAATGGAATGTTGATAGTTTATATGATTAAGTTAGTGTTGTGAATATTTGTTGTAGTTTAAAAAAATATATTTTTTAAATTCAAATAGTTTCAAAGTGACTGAACCAAATGCCTACAAACCATATATATATTTGAAATCAGATTAAAGAGATCTTTCATTTTAGTCAATAATATACAGGGTGTTCCATTTAAAAAAATATGACTTAATGAATTTTTTCTATGTTATGATTTCGATTTGTTGATTCCGCTATCACCAGAAGATACTACGTGAAAAAAACCAAAACTTTTGTATTTAAAGTTTTTTTCTATCACTCGCAATAAGAGCTGTAGATGGGTGTCAAAATATAATGAATAACCCTGTACATAACTTTTGCCCTCTCTCAAATGGTGCTATCCATTTTTATCAAAAGTCGCGCAGAAAAAAGTTTTGTTTTCAACCCTTTCTTTAAAGGTGAAAAATGGGCACTAAACATTTTTTTTTTAAATAATCGCCAGGAGATGATGTGAACTGACAAATGGACTGATATTCCTAAATGCACCATTGCTTCTTCAATAACTGATGCAAGAATGAAGTTGTATCAAATTTTGGGCTTTCTATATACGTATGTCCATTACTGTATTATAATAAGTACTAAATCTAATACCACAATGTATCTTTGGTTATGAAAAAACTAAATATTTTAATTTGATATTGAAAAAAATAGCAATGTTAATAATTGTTTTCTTGATTAGTGAATTATACTGGAAACGAATAAATTGAACTAGAGTGGCTTGGAGACGATCAATTTCATTGTCAATGAAATTAATGGTCCACTTCAATGACGGTCAATTTTATTGCCAATGAAATTGAAGCTCCAATCAACACATCAAATTTTCCTAGACGATCAATAGTTGCTCATCAACGATTTTATTGACAATTAAGTTGACCGTCTCCGGACCACTCTAGTTCAATTTGTTTCAAGTTTTCACATATCAAAGAAATAATAGGCTGCTCGTACACCGGAGATACGCGACCACGACGATATACCGCGATGCGTCGTCGGATTACATTTAAATAGGAATTTAGTGATCGCGTCACCGTATCCGACGAGTCGCAGTCGCGTATTGTTGAGGTACAAACGGCCTAAAAGTTTCTAGTCTCTGCAATTATGAGCAGAGAGTTGGAAATGCTCTCTGTATTCGAGCTTACTTCCTGTAAGGACCTGGAAATGTCCTCCGTGTTTTTACTGATATTTTTAAGAATCTCGACCGTCTCGCGATTTAATGTTAGCAAACTATCAATTGATTGGGTCCTGTTTCTCACGGTGGTGATTTTCACTTTCTTTTTCAAAGGATCCGTATTGTCGTCCAGCTTTCTCTTTATATCTTTATTCACAGAGATCACGTCCTGGTGACATTGATGTGAGGTGTTCGCAACGTTTGGGGTCTTGGAGATGGCCTTTGTTGATATATTTTCCTTGTTTTCCTGAATATTAGGAGTTTTAACCTGAAAAGTAATAAATAAAATTCCACAACAACAAACCACCGAAAATTCTATAAAAATTCGATCCTACTCCATTTTCCAAAAACCTAATGGTAGATTTGAAAAATTCAAACTATATCTTAGTTTAGTGATCCTTTGTCACGTTTAAAATGAAATAACTCTTACAATGCTGCAAACAGAAGTAACCTATATCGTTCCATTCCTAAGATACAGGGTGAAAACGAAAGTGTGCACTGTTTGGGGTGGTGTCATATCTCACACACTACTTGATATCTTAGAAAAAAAGTAAAAATTGGTCCGCCGATTGGTCCTGATACATATTTTTGCGTAGAATGAAGTGGCGTACTGGAAAAAAGCTCAAAGTATGTATTTTTTAAATTCGACACCCCGTATTTCTTAACGTAAAATCTCGCGTCAAATTCTTTCATATATTCATATTTGCTATACTATTCTTTTTTTAGTTATGGTGAAATTTTCAGGAAATACATAAATTTTGCCTCTCTTTCGAATGAAGCTAAGCGAAAAACAAAAAAAAGCAGCAATCATACCATAAAAAAATACATGTTTTAAATAAAGTATTAAAAAAAAAGTAGTAGAAAGTACTTAACAATAAAATAGTGCTATAAGCATAAATATTCAATGTTCAATACGAAAAATTACCAATTGACATAGACACACACTTCGGAAAAATGAACAGTGAACAGAGAGCTGCAATACATCACATTTTTCAGTACTTTTCTAGTATAAATGCCCTGAGGGAATTCTTAAAAAAATAAACATTATCAATGCTTTTCAAATCATTAGGCAAATTGTTAAATTCTACCAGCCCTTGACAAAATAGACTTTTTTTCGGTTATTGATAGTCTATGAGTTTGAACATAAAAACTGGTCGCATTTCGAGTATCATAACTATGTACATCACTAAACATAAACCAAATCTCTACATAAATAGGTAGGTAAAAGTCCACCTCTCATTTTGTTAATAAAGATGATACACTTGAAAAATATTATTTGTCTAGCATTCAACGTTTTTATCAAAAATTACACAGAAAAAAGTAATTTTTTTTCAACACGACAAAAGGACCGTAATCATTTTTTTTTTCAAAAAATGGCCAGGACCCGTAAGCGAACCAATCAGGGAATCAATGAATTGAAATTTTTAAATGCAACAATAGTTTTTTAATATGTGATGCTGATCAAAGTTTTTTCAAAATTTCGGCATGTGCTATTCATCTGACCATGAGTGTATGTATATTGTCCAATACCTAGATACCCACTACATTCATGATAAAGTAGTTATATTATCCTATAACTCACCTCACTTCTCACTTGACCTAAACCGAACTCTTGCACAAGATCATCCCCGTCCAATGCCCTGTTTCCCATTATTTGCAATAGTTTTTCCTCTACGGCCGATAACGGAGGTAGTTCAGTAGTACCGCCACCAGTTTTCTGCCGCTCTATTTTCAGTGCAGCAGCCTTGGATTTTGTTTTACTTTTCCAATCCGTAAATGCCTGCAAATAGGTTAACTTTCCAATATTGATTCGCAATTCATGGATCTGATAAGAAGAGTACAGGGGAAAAAGCTCGGGAAAAAGGGACACTTTTAACTTTCTGAATTGTTCACAAAACAATTAACAGTTAACAGTGGATAGACTGCCTGATATTTTCAATCTGTGTGTGAGTGTACCTACTATGTCAATTTGTGATCATTTCCAAGACCTATTAAGTTTTTGTTGGAGTGGATTCAATTATTTTGGATTAATTTTCATTTTTACTACATTATGCAAACGTGCTGTTCAGAAAAGGGCTCACTTAACTATAAAAAACAAGGGTACATTACATAAACATTGTTTTGATGCAAGATTTTATTTTAAAACACTTGGAATAATAAGGAAAACAATATAACTCTTTATTCAAACTTTATTATCTATTTTTAAAAAATGTTAAAAAAAGTAGGTAGGTGTTTCTGCTCCAAAGCATCTTGAGAGAGTGCAAATCTTATTTTTCTTTAAATATGGGCAGTCTATCTGACATAAAATAAATAGTTGTCTGTTACATCTAATGAATATGTGAAAAAAAACTGTAATTATTTACAATTTACATAAATTATTGCAATGAGCCTCTCTTGGTCTTCATTGGATAAATGAGCCGGTTGTTGCAATATTCAGCTGCTCACTTATGCAGCTTTATCTATGTTTTGACTGTTTTGATATTATTATCAAAAATATCGCGATGCTAATTACAAGATGGCACACGGATTTTTCGTAAATTGTCTATGAGCCCCTTTTTCCCTGTACGATTAATGTAGCTTATCACTTCCATGTGAATTATTTATCCAACTTAGTAGGTAATTTATCTATAATGTACTTACTTTTCTCCAACTTTCTACTGATTTTTCCCCATATCCCAAACTGTTCAACTGTATAGCAATATTTTGCCATAATTCAGCTGCTTTGGCCCGTCCTTCTATTCCTTTGAATCGATTTGTAATAAGTTCGGGATTTGTTTCACAGAACATTATCAATAGATTCCAATGATCCGTTCGTACTCTCATTATTTAGAATAATATGCACAGAACTAATTATTAGTTATTATAAGTATTACTACTGATACTGATACAAAACATAAAACATTCAAAACAAGCTCATAGGTTATGTTATGTTCATATCAAAATTGACGTTTCTGTAAGCAGATTCAATTTGTCGATTCGATCTTGGTATTTCTTTTTCTAGACGTGCAACGAACAAAGATGGAATGTGACTCGACCGTATCTTCTGGTGCGCGTAATAGCCTACGTTTTTAGATTCGATAGTCTGGCTGGCGAAAACATCCGAACCGTGTCGACATCAGCACGGAGTGCGGATAAACGCTACAGTCGCTTTTATCAATAGAAAGAGAGAGTCTTATTCTATGTATAGATATCTACTTTACACAGAGTCCCAGTGCTGGACGTTAAAAATATGAATTTTTGTTATGTAGTATTCCGTAGAAATATTGTATAAGATAAATTAAATAGATAAACATGTTCATTTAGCACTTGGTTAGTTATTACAAAAATACACCAAATAAATCATATACAGTATGTCCACGGATGCGGTACAAAAAAGGTGAAATGGACCAAAAATTGAAAGATACGACAAAAAGTTATTCTTGATAAAAAAAAGTCTGCTTGCCGAAAAAATAGGACCTACGATGAGAAAATTAACGAACGTGGACTTAATTTGGTATTTCAAAAGGGGGATATAACTAAGATATTGATTTTCTTCGAAATTTAAAAACTCACTTGCGAGGCGAAATAACTTCTTAGGAGTGCAGCTTGGTATAGGTAAGTTGCGTTAAATCATGATATTTTTGGTTCTCTTACATGCTTCTGCTCTGTGTCGGTTCTTATGCGGGACACGGGAACCCACACGAAAACCGAATGCCACATTTATCAAACGGACAAACACAGATCTACAAACCTCGAATGCGGGTAAAATTTTAAAGGAAAGGTTTTGTGGCGAACAAAAATATTTCGATCGGAAAATTATCGAAAACTGGAATGTCGAGAATGTTGTTTAGTGTTCAACGCGCAGGCTCGCAGCCAGAAATGTAGGCAGTGTTGCCATCACATCTGTAGGATCAAATCTGCTTTATACCTGGGTTTAGATTCAATTTAACTTCGAAGTGGAACTGTCAAATTTTTGCTTGCCAAATGGGAATCACATGGTACCATCTACAATGTATTTGGCGTAAGCGTTACTTTGAACATAATTTTGAAGATGGTACCATACGATTCCCATTTGGCAAGCAAAAATTTGACAGTTCCACTTCGTAATTAATTTGAATGTAAACATTGTTAACCTTACTTATTATTATTTACAAATAATATCATTTTTATGCAACGTAGCAAGGTTTACATTCAATAATTTCAATATTCAATCTGTTGAGCTCATGAATTGACTGAAACTCAAATAAAGTTCTATAAACTCGCAATGAATGTTGAACTACTCCAACTTTCTAATTTCCAGGTAGTAGGGGTTAGGGGTACCTGCAATAGTATGAATTATTGTGGAAAAACAATTTTAACATTGAGTCTGATTATGCAATAGCAATATGTAGAAGCAGAAAAACGAGTGATTACATGAAAAATACTTTATGTAGCAACAACAGCGATTACAGACGTAGGTATTGAAGTCTAGTGCCTTCATTAATTTATTAAATAAAATTGGTAGTGAAATTTACAGCATAAAGGGTACGTGTCAGACAAATCATAAGAAAACTGAAAAAGTAGGTGGAACACTACACAATAATAAGGATTCAAAGAATATACCATGGAATATACCCTCACAGATTGTTTTGTCAGTTTTATGGAAGGTTGTATCCATATAAATTATAACTTGCTGGAAGACACAATGACATATGCTGAACTGCAAATGGCAAAAACGCTTTTAGAACAAGCCTCAAAGCCTCAAGGTACCTACAATAATTCTATCACCCATAAAATTATGTTTGAGCAGAAGAACCAATTTTTCATTATTAGAATTTAAGACTTTTAAAACCAATCTTGGAGATTCTATTTTTACACTGTGATCCTGCTAAAAAATAAGAAGAAAACTTCCTATAAACATACCTATGTCTGAAAATGCTTTATTACAAACGAGCAACAGGGTGTTGAAGTTTTATTTTTGTTTTTTCTATACAGGGTGTCCCTAAAATGTCTGTACATTATTAACCACAAATTCCTCAACCCAAAATAAGGCGATCTAGGCAAACTTATCTATATCCCAAATTCCTTCGTTGAGTCTACAGGGTAATCTGTGATAAGTAATGACACCTCAATATTTTGGTTTCGAATTGTTAATTTCAAGTTAGGGAGGTGTTTTAGTCTAATTTTGTCTGTAACCAAAATAGCCTCCGTTTTGCTTATATTAATTTTTATTTGTCACCTATTGAAGTACTCAAAAGGTTTTGATAATTGTGAAGTCTTAAGCAAATGATCGAAATTTTGCGGGCTGAAGTACCTATGTATAAATTTAAGTGTCATCAGCATAATTAGATAGTTCTGATGTAGTATATATGTACTTGGGTGTATCATGAATTAAATAAGGGAAGGAATAATCTGTCTATAAAATTATGAATAATAATAGTGTGAGCAATTACCTATTGCAATACCTACCCTGTCCCCTCTCCTGAATGTTCAAACGTGTAGAATTGCTGGTTGGGTCTGAAATTTATCCAGAATATGCTCCCTACTGCTTGGTTCTTACTTAATAAAAAGTTTCATTATATTAATATAATCATTTTTTGTGATGAGTACCTAGTTATATAAGTTATTGTAGCTGCCACCTTGTTACGTTGATAATAATTAGGTATATACGAATTCTTTTTGTTGGAATTAAAAACACTTGAATAAATAAAGAAAATAAAATAAATAGTTTACGGAAGGCAGTAAGTTTTTTTTTGTAACTCATGCATCAAAAGCCTTCAAGGTGTATCTACATTATGCGGAAACAGTCCGGTCAGCACATTTGGGTAGGCATGACATCCACATCGTTGCAGCCCAGACCAAACAGTCGATCTGAGGACACTGCAGACCGACGGAAAAGAAGACTTCCCGAAATTTTTCGGAACAGCGCCGTTGTCAGTGTTACTCAATCAAGTGATTTACTGTCATTATCCAACTCATTAAGGATCAGCGAAAATACTGCCGAACGGCACGTTCAAACCGAATTGGTAATAATTTTTGTATTTGTGAGCGTGTCGCCGAAGTTTAAGAATTTCGAGGTTCTTGGGACACTATGCACTTATCTGGTGTCCTAAAAACCTCGACATTCTCGACTTATTTCAGTTTTCGATAAACACTTCCAAGCCAATGCATTTCCAGGAAAATTTTATTCTTTTATAAATTTAAAGAAGGTTCATAGACAATGGGGAACTTGCATGAAAAATTAAATCGATTTTTTTACTGCAAACTGAAGAAAATCGGAAAAAATGGATGTCAATTTTATCCTTATTTAAAAGAGAATTTTATGACGATTCTAACGATATATCGTATAATAGGGTTATTTTTAAAAACAAACTTTTCATGGGCATTTTTTTCTGATTAATGTTTTATCTCAACGTAGTTGATATAGTTATCTATGGAACAAAACCATTGTAATGTATGAAGTTGGATGAGGCTTACTGATCTTCGATTAAGCCTGGGTTGATTAGAAAGGAAAGCCATCAAGCCGAAATATCGTATATTGGCAACAGTACGATAGCCAAGGGACGACGATATACTTTATACTTCACATCTCTAGATGATGTTATAGGTATCCGTGTCAATAATATTCTAACATCGCTTTACATCTTTACAATCCACCCTGGTACTACTTATTCGTATTGGCAACACCGCAATATCGTCGAATTATTGTCGATATCGAAATACACCTGCTACACCTGTATGAACGTAGGCTGAAAATCAATACTAACGCTATGAGGATTATGATCCGATCAACACCGTCTGCGAATTGAACCCAATGTGCAAGACAAAGAGCGATATAATTCGAAATGTTAAAATCGTATACAGCTGACGATTATTTACACTTATAATGTGCTAATTTGGGGTTAGTTTGATTTGTTGATATCGGTTAATTAACTACCCGGTGTTGTAGGTGTAATTAGCAGTAATTGATTGTGTTGTCAAGTACTGAAGTGATTGTACCTTCCAGATGGTTCTTCTGATATCATGCAGTTCCATGTGAGTGTTTCGGCCAATGAATGAGAGCATGAAGGGTATCGATTTATGCGCAAGGTGCTAATTTTAGGGCAATCCATTTCAACAGGTGAAAAACTCTTTCTCTCCTCCTGAGTTCCTGAGACCATTGTACCGGTAAGGTGTTACTTTTTTGTACAAGGGGTTTGTAGGCACTTTTTGGGGTAATTTATCATTCACCTACTTTCTTTGGTTTTCTTTGAAGGGCACACTTATCTAAACCTTTTATCTAATATACCTGTACTCTGCAAAAGTGTTTATTTTTGCATAATTAGTGCGTAGTGTACGCCATTTTGCGCGTGGGCACGCTTATCTTTACCTTTTCACCTTTTCTGGCTTATATTGAAGTAAAACTCGGTTAAACCACTAACTGAAGACGATGACTGCCTGGATTTACGTTTCACAGTTCCACCTGGATCCTGGACACGTTGAGGTGTAGCTTAAATGCAACTTTTGGATTCCGGAGTGTTTCTGTTGGATCTGGTAGTGGATCGATGGAAGTGGACTGAGGAGTTTTAAGCCAGAAACCTACCTATACCTATATTTTCCTCTACCAGGAATTGAATCATTGGTGAACACGAGTACTGGGTCCTTTATCGCTGGAAAACTTGACCAGGTGAGTCAGAGCTTTGTTAAGATATTTTATATCTCTGTTCGGCAGTCTTTTTACGAAGATTTTGACTCATCTTGTCTGGTGAAACAGCCCAGTCTCTGTTCAATATAACCAAGTTTCTTTAAAGTCACATTTTCTCTCTTTTAACTACTTTGTGCCCCTTCAACTTTAATTACCTTCAAGTCTCTTTAAAGTGTCCTGCAGTCCTCTTAATTGCCTTTTGTATTGCGAAGTACATCACCGGGTCTCAGGCGACGAGAATTTTCTCTTCTTATCTAGAATACTTAATTCTTTTCATTGATGTTAAAGATTGGATTGGTTCGTCAATAATCAATACCAATTCTTATTTATCCAAATACTTTATTTTGTATTTTGGGAAATTTCCTGATTGGAATTTCCATTTATCAATTGAGTTTTTGAATTTGTTTTGATTGAGACACACTTGAATATTTTGTCTGTATTTTGCTTAAAAAATTTAATTATCTTTACCTACTTATTTTCAATTGTATTATCAAGTGGATCTGAGGAATAGTGAGCTGGGTTTTCATTAACATCAGTTTCGGTACTCAGATTCACTCTTTTTGACACTGTTGGTGAACCTCTTACTGTGTGTACTTTCTTTTCATGTGCTGGATCATTTGTGGAGACACTCTAATGTGACGTCACAGTGGAGCTGATCCCGTCCAGACACACTCAAACAACCTGCCACCATTGATGGATGTCCGTTCCTGACGAGAGAGTCACAAGGTACACACACACCCAACAGAGGTCACCAAAAAACTTATTGAAGTTGTCAACTTATTTGTCAGTTAATAGACTGTTGTTTTTTTAGAATGATTTTAATTTGTTGTACGCACACACCTACGAAAACAAGTCAGCACTTCATGCCCGGACCTAAACACCCTGAGTAAAATTTCTTAATGGTTTGTTGATGAGGCAAATTATTGATAAATAAACTCATTGAACTTTCTCTTGGTGAGCTAGCCGATAGCAAGAGTTAAAGTTGTGTAACATATGGTTCTTGACCCGTGTGAGGGCAGTGCCTTGTCAGCATGCATATTCAGCTTGTTTAGATATTGTCACACCGGGGGAAGTGCGATTTGGGATCGAGGTGATAAAAGAAATACTTGTTATCGTTGACTTTCTATTGATATCATGAAGCAAAAATCAAAGAACATTAAATGAATGACAATATAAAAAGTGATCAAAACATTGATTTGGGCCTAAACAATCAATTGCGGTTTCCTGGAGAATATAAATAATTATTGTATTTACATAACTATCTTCAATTGGCACATTTTCTTGCACTCGAATGCCCACAGTTTTAGAGCGACCTTCCGACACCCGGGTTCTCAACTGACTCCCGAAATTATGATTTTTTACATTCAATTCTTCCTTGTCAGCACTTTATTCCGTTCGTTGGACCTAAATAATATTGCTAACCAGGTAATTTCACAATATCGAGGAAATGTACTTTGTTGGAATTTTATCGATTTCGAAAATTAAATAATATATTTAATTATTGCAACATTTGCGAGCATCAAGGGGTTGATTCATACAATGAACCAAAGTTGTTTAAAAATATGGTTTCCGGAACATTGTGAAATTATTCAAAATTAATTGAGTTGAAATATTCAATATAGATTTTTAGGATTATTTTATGTTTGACATATCCCCCTGGCGTCGAAAAGCTGGACCCCAGCTTTAAAGTTTATACAAGAAAGAAGAAGACCGATCTACTCTAAAACAGTAAAAAAAACTAGCAAAAAAACTTAACAAAACATCGATAATATAATACCTATCATTACCTATATACATATATATCTCATCATCACTGACGTCCACAATTATTACTTGAAAATAAAGTCTTTCACAACCTTGTCTCTGATCACAAAACTGGCTTCCTGTGGGTTGACATGGTAGTGCGTTTTCTAGTTGTCTGGTTATTTGGTATCAAGCACACAATCTGGTCACCGTCGTTTCCGCAGCATATCAGTCCAATCAGAATCTGCTTACCCCCCGGTTCAGCTGAATCGGTATCGAATTGGCGACGGTCGTGCGTGTATGAGTAACGACCGTCGATACGTAGGTCTAGGCTCTAGACACCTTCGCTGTTGTAGGCTGTAGTCCTTTGATTTGAACTTCCAACCAAGTCAAAACAGAACAAAGAAACCATAGGAATCCTATTGTTCTCTGGGAAAAATGCAGTGTCAGCAGTTTTCATGTGACCATAATTTAATTTCGTTCACTCCTAATGAAGCGTGGCTAGGGGTGTGATTAACTTTGTATGGATTAACCCCTCCAGTGATCTTGGATGATGAAGTGGACCCTGGATCGACTGACATATCCTCGGAAAAGGAGGATGTTACTGGTAGGATTGCCTTGAAGTTGGATCGGTGTGGTTTGATGTACGACGGAAGGTACTGGTGGTATACAGGTATTGGATAATGCGTGTGACTAGCTGCGGTGTTCTGGCTTCTGACGTTGATACCATTGATATTTTGTGTTCAGGTTGGCTTAACATTGTGGCGTCTCTTGTGACATGGTTACATAAAAAAAAAGTGTTAGTATATGCTCTTATATCTTGCTTAATATATGGGTATCATTTTTATATTTATTTGATTTAATTTTATTTATTTTTTAAATTGATCATTGTATTTTATTTATTTTTAATCTGCCAGTTGTTGTGCTTCTTGAAAAAAAACTGAATCTGGCTTGAAATTAAAATTTAATAACAGCCTTTCCTTATTCAAATGTTGCAAGTGGTATTTAATATAATCTATTTTTTTTCTTAGTCTTTCACTTTATATTCCAATGAAAAAATAGAGTAGGATTTCGTTATTGCCTTCTAACAAGAGGTATGCCCTCTGTCCCCCTCCTACTGGTGATTTTTTATCAACTTTCTCATTTCATTTTATTCCTCGAGGTAATTAGTAGCTTTTTATAACATCATTTATTTCTATCCCATCAATATAATAGCAATTGCTTCCAACTTGAACATTCATTTCACACATTATTCGCGTTCCACCATAATTAACTTTCTTAAGATGACCCCTGCATCTTTACTCTTCACTTAAAATTTAAAAATAATCTAGAGTGTTACTAATTTACGGTGATATTTATCCTAAAATTGTTTAAATTAGCGCGCATACAATTAAGGCTTAAATAATAGTGATCGACCGATATGACTTTTTTAGCCGATACCGATAGTGCCCTGGCCAATACCGATATATCGGCCTCTTGGTCATTATTATAGCACTAATTACTATTATTAATATTTATTGTACGCAAAATATGTTTTATGTCTTTAATTTAAATATTACAAATTTGTAAACTCAAATAATTTGTCGTGCAACGCAAGTTGAAAACCTTAAAATCGAACTTTGACACCGTTAGTGTTTAAAAAAAAAAACGTTTTTTATTCCAAAAAAACGGGTCAATTTGGAAAAAATAATTTTTAATTTTTGTTTGCTGTATTGTTACAGTCTGTTCATGGCTTTCTTGCGGTCACGTCACAGTATTTGACGTTTGGCAGAATGTCGTAGATTGATCGCTCCACATGTGACATTTGTGGAATTGATCCGAAAGACCCTCGTCCAGACGTACGTGATTTTTTTTTCAATGTGTAAGAGAGAGACGGAAAAGAATGACGTGACCGCAGGAAAGCCATGAACAAACTGTAGTTATCCATTAACAACTCATTTACGTAATTTTTAAGGATTCTTTGTTAAAAATGGTTGAATATAAGGTCATATTTTCTGAAATAATATTTGAGTTTGATTTTTTTCAAGTTCTTGTATGTGTTGTTGTATTTGATGAAGGAAAAAACTCGTTTTTTTGTCAGTGGGAAAAAAAACGTATTTTGTCGAAAGGAAAAGAACCGAGAAAAAAACGGAATTTCTTTCACTAGGCACCGCTGATACACGGTAATTTTTAGTATTGTGGGGATTCAATGAAATTATTCTTAATTTAAACTGTTTTTGTCCTAAATAATTAGTCTGTTTGAATAAAAATGTTTTAAGGCTTGTTTAAAACATTTTTTGTCATTTATTTTCGTTATTTGGCCGATATGGCCGATACCGATAAATCGACATTGGTCGATATAGCCGATATATCAGTATCGGTATCGGTCGATCACTATCAAATAACAAGGTCAAAAGCACGCTATAGGAGCACTCCAAAGGGGTATTACTACTTGCTTTCTATACGTTTCCGTTTTCCATAAAAGAGTAAAGTATCATTCACATAGGGCAAGGTAGAATTAGGGTAGAAGGGGAGTATCAAATTAATGCAATACTTTCACCGCTGTCGTTCACATTGAATCATGTGTAGGGTATCATTTGGTGGTACGCATGCGCACGTCGTTTCCTTCAAACCAGATTTCCTGCTATTTATGTTGTTGTTCCTTTTTCAAATTGCCGGGTAATTTGACAATACTCCAGCCAATTTTCGATCTAAGCTCTCCATAGCCGTAAAGTCCTTCAAACACTATACAATATGGAACAAATTTTGACAAATTCAGAATGACAGAAATCGACCGTCATAAACACGATTCTGATTGGCTTCGGTAAGAATTTGCCACACGCTTGCCCCAAAAAGTTTGGAGCTTGGTATCTTTTACCTTGCCACTACTTATTCGCCACTACCACGTTAAAGCAATCTTAATTCTATGTGAACAGCGGGTATGAAATGTACGCGTCAAATATTCTTGATTCATAATTCACTTCTACCTTTCCTCTACCTTCCCTATATGAATGATACTTAACACTAGGGCATACATTAATAGTTTACTCTTATTAAGTGCATTAACCAATAACTTCAATACAGAGCAAAAAAACCATAGGAATCCACTTCTTGATTTTTCACAAGGGGACAGTGAGAGAAGGCTTCGTTTACCTATGCTTTATTTCGCTTTTGGCAGGGGTTAAGCCCCAGCACCAACTTCAATATTGTATTCTTCCTCAGCACGCAAATTTTGCAACAACGTTCGATGGAACTAAATAATATTGCTATATCACACAATATCGAGGAAATGTACTTTGTTGGAATTAGAATCGATTTCGAAAATTAAATAATATACTACTTGAGGAGCAGAATTTCTAAATGCATTATGTCCATTTTTGGATTTTGCTGACGAATAAAGAAAAACAGCCAAAGATTAACAAAGATTGACAAAGATTAACCAAAAAATTGTTATGTTCAGAAAAAATGGATGAAAAAACATGCATGTTTCACCTATATGCAAAAATTCCAGTATTGATCTTGTCCTTGAATATTTAAAAACAGTGTTAAACAAACTGTTTGTATTTTCGACAAAGGACAAAATGCATAATATAGAATGTCTGCACCTCATTTAATTATTGCAACATTTGCGGGCATCGACCTCGTCTGCGAACAAAAAAAAACTTATTCTACAATAGAATCAGATGAATCAATGGGCAATCTCTAAGAAAAGCAACCACCTTCCTAATTCAGTTTTGAAAAGATGCAACGTTTGCATAAACACCTAATAACGATAGAATGTGGGTAGAATTTTCGAAAATATTTTGTAAAAACTAAATAAAATAGCCATGGCAACCGTACCCACCATCAATGCTTTATTTCATGTAAGTATCATGTATTAGATCTTTTACCATCATAGGTAACTGGGTAACTAGCTAGATTAACTTAATCAACTTGACCATTGTTTATCTACTCTATTGTTTTCTATTAAGAAGAGTGACATAAAAGTGTGAGGTTATGTTACGCATGACCGTACTGGACACGAGGACAATTGAGTCAATTGGATTCTACATGACATATACGAGGGGCTAGACTCCACTATGATTCCGTGTTTTCATTGGTTGGATGGTTGGATGAAATGACGGATACATTTTGACGTTTTGGGGTTTGAGGTTATGTAATGTTTGTTTTTGCGGGAAAATTATATTTGAATTTGCGTGTTGTCATTGTTGTTTTGTAGCGTCTTATCGATCGTACTCTTGGAAACTGATTTATTATCACGTAATCATGGGTGTGTTGTGTGCTATTTGCGGAAAAAGTTTTTCGAAACAGTTGAATTTGAACAAGCATGGAAGAGCAGCTCACAATGTCAAAAATAAAGTTTCATTCGATCAGTCTAAATGGAGTTTCAAATGTTTGGAAAAGAACTGCAAGACTTCTTTCCAACACAATTTAGACTTGAGAAAACATTTATTCACAGATCATAATGTTGAAATGGAAACCGAAGTTTTGGAATTTGAAAACCTGGAAGGTAGGTATTGATTAATATCTCATTACGCATCTTGATGGTGAAGACAGGAATCCCATACAAATTTAATACAATCCAAATTTTTGGTTCATTTCGGTTCAGTTTTTTTCTATTTTAGTATGTATATTAGATTATCACCTACATATTCTTTTTCTTTTTTTTTCCAATACATTTCTTTTTTATACAGGGTTTCTCCTAAGTACTTGTATAAACTTCAAAGGGTGAATCTTTAACTAATTTCAAAACAAAAAGTTCATATGAACATGGGTCCACAACGCTGGTTGCAATGGCTATGGCAATTGGACGAAATTCGGGATACTGCATGGGGATATTGATGACGATAAACTCAAATAGGTACTCAAATATTAACTTAGTTTTTTATTTAACTTCAGAGCAGGGCGCCACATACCTATATATTGTCATCAATTGTTCCTGAATTTGAACCAGTAAGTTGTTGTGGACGCTTGTTCATTATGAACTTTTTGTTTTAAAATAATTAGTCAAAGATTTACCCCTTGAACAACTACTTAGGTATCGTACGACCTTGCTTCGACCATTAAACATTTTTATGTTCGAAGATCCTATATCATACTTTATTCAAGATGAAAAATTGCGCACTTAATTACGGCTTCGCGTTTTTTTTTAATACAAGGAAAAAAAATATCAGCTTATTCTTATATTCTTTATAGGTAGGTAAGCAAGTAGATTACAAAAAAACGTACCTACTGTAAAATAATTACCAAAAATCTCATTAGGTAGAACTTACTCTCAAGTCAAGATACCTATAGGGGAAATATTTTGACTGTTAAAAATTAGTATATAGGATTTTGATTTTGTACCAGGTTATCAAATAATACATAAATATAGCTTCAGAAGTTTGATGAAAATACAATGAAAAAGTATTTCGAGCAGATTGTCTTCTCAGTCAGACCAATCTACGAACGTTTCTGCCTATCAGGCGTCATCAGCGCAGCTATAGGTCTGACTGAAAAGACTCAAAATAAATTCGTGTCTATTCGAATGATGGCGCTATGGACGCTATGGTCTGTAACACTTCACAGTTTAGGAGTTAATATTTATACATTTATGATATCATGCATGCAAACTTGAATAATATGCATGACTCCTTTTCACCTTTTCAAGGCCTTCATGAAAACTAGATTTGATGTATATTTTTTATGCTGTGATTGTAATAGGTTTTATTTTTTTTGTTACCAACCATAGGTATGTGATAAATAATATAAGTATTTCAGAATTTCTTTCCTGGAAAAATAGAATTGAAAAACAGAACAAATCCAATTATGTTGTTGCACGAACATTAAAGTGGAGAAATAAACGAGTGATTTATTATTCATGTAATAGGTCTGGTGAGTTAAAGATTCTTACAAAAGTATGTCAACTTCGTTTCATCAAATATTTTCTTCTGTTCAGGAAAAACTCGCTCGAACAAGCAGGTCAAGGATAAGAGACTTCCTAAAGCACAGGGTTCATGTAAACTATACAGAAATTGCACCAGCAGCATCAAGGTAATTAAAGGAGAACAACTGTCAGTAACTTGGATAAAGTCACATTATGGACACTATCTTGATTTACAACATCTACACCTTCCTAAAACTGATAAAGCCTCCAAACTTACATTAGGAGTTCCAACATCACGGTATAAATCCAATATTTCTACACAAGAAAACGTTTTTTTTTTTAGAATTTTGGATGCTTATCGTGGTAGAATCGATGCAGAAAACTTAAATCGTGAAAATCTTATTACAAGAAAAGATATACAGAATATTAAAAATGCATACCATATCAATATTTCTGAAGGAGTCAAACACCAGAATGACGCAATCTCCGTTCATTTATGGGTGGCTCAATGTAAGGAAGATCATCCTGGTACATTATTGTTTTATAAGAAACAGGGGTAGAGGATAGTGTATATAGACTTGGTGACGTAGATTTTTGTTTAGTAGTCATGACCGATTTCCAAAAAAGTATGTTGCAGAAATTTGGCAATAATATCATAGCTATAGATGGAACTCACGGTTTAAATAGCTATGATTTCGAACTAACAAGCCTCTTGGTGGTGGATGAGTTCGGTGAAGGTATACCTGTGGCTTTCATGTTTAGTAATAGAAAGGACACCTACATTTATGAACTTTTCTTTACTGTGATTAAATCCAGTGTAGGTGTTATCACTCCTAAAACATTTATGAGTGATATAGTTTCCACTTTTTACAACGCATGGTGCTCAATAATGGGTCAAGTCATCCACCAGCTTCTTTGTTCCTGGCACGTTGACAGGGCGTGGCAACAAAATTTATCAAAAATCAGTGACAAATACAAAAGAGCAGAGGTTTATAAACTTATCAAATTTCTACAGCAAAACACGAATAAAGACGAATTTGTTCAGTTTTTTGAAAATACCGCGTCAAGGTTCCTTGCAGACTCTGACACTAAAAACTTTGGCATATATTTTCAGAATTATTATGGTGCAAATTATGGAAAGTGGGCTTACTGTTTCCAGAAAGGTTGTGGTTTAAATACCAATATGCGTTTAGAGTCTATGCATAAATCGATAAAATACTTTTATTTAGATGGCAAAAAGGTTAAAAGGTTAGATAAGACTTCACATGCCCTATGGAAGTTTATAAGAGAAAAATGTGTTGATAGGCTTATAAAAAGAGTGAAAGGAAAACACACCATTCATTCAAAACAAATACTTACGAAACATATGGCTGCTATGTCAAGTGATTTTTCTGTTGATGTAGCTGAAGAAAATACAAAGTGGCTTATCAAAACCATTTTATCAAACAAATAGGTACAACACAATATGTTTGTTCCTGTTGTTGAACAAACATATTGTGTTGAAAAACTTCGCAATGAAAGTTGTTGTGAGTTGATGTGCAAAGAATGCAAGATTTGCCATCATACATATTCATGCACCTGTAACAACTTTTCTATTGCAAATACAATCTGCAAACATATCCATTTTATAGAAATGACTCACTTTCATAAAAATATATTGCAAGAAAAAGACTCAATAGATAGTCAGGATCAGGAATCCGATCCCAGTATTCCTAGTATCAATAACATGCTACTAGAACAACATAAAAAGTCATCAGAGACTTTATGGAACAAATTTTCTGCAAATGTGACTAATACATTCATGAAATTGCAGCAAATAAATAACAGCAATATCGAAAAGGAAGTGATTTTGCAAATACAGTGTCACCTAGACACAATTAATAAATTGGTGGATTTACCATTGTCAGCAACAAGCACAACTTTTGTTTCGGTTGCTCAGAATGAGCCTGAAAATAAAAAAATCCAGAAACAGGACAGGTTTTTCTCAACTATTTATTAAAAAAAAAGCTACTTATAAGAAACCAAGTCCTTCTGAGATAATTTCTATCAATAGAGATGTTAAGAGGAGGTTTTCTTTGCTAGATCATGATTATTGTCTGAAAATGTAATACCATAATGATAAAAACAGAAAAATCCACATGATGTGAATTGATTTTGTACAAAACTGAGAAATATATTTGAGTTCTATTGCAGACAATGCCATACAAGATAATACTGTATCTCTGTATGAATCGGCTGTTATACCTACCTTTGCACATTAGCAAAGACCCATAATTTGTGTAGTGATATATTTTTTTATAGTGTAAACTGTTCGTGTTACCTTTTTTGTTAAAAATTTTATGGATCTGTAATAAATGATATTACTTTATTAGACGCTATGTTGTTTGATTTTCTTCTACGGTTTTAGAATACATATTTCTAGCAAACAGTTTACAAGTGCATGTTTTTTTTTATTTTGATCAATTAAAGACTCTTTTTTGTGCTCAAGTCATTTATTTATTTTGCAAAATACTAAGCTACCAAGTTAGCAGTTAGCGGGCCCCTTCAATACGTACTACTGTCATTTTCTATGAGGTATAATATGTAACATTCAGTTTAGTATATGAACAAACAATTAAAAAATAATGCAGGCATTGTAAAACAGTAAAGTTAGATGAATAGGTACCTACTTAATTATAACACGAATGGCAAGATGTGAGATATCAGTAGGTAGTCCTGCTCTGAACTTTGAATTTACTTTCGAACTTTCGAATCTGCAAACCAAAGATTTAAAATTTAATTTAAACATTGTTTTTTTAATGATGAGACGTTTATGGGACAGGTATTATTGTTCCTAAACAAAACATGATTACCATCAGAAAAAACTAAACTTATTTCGTTGTCCTCGACCAAATAATATCACTTTTTAGTTTGTTGTTTATTACCTCATTGTTCAAATAACCAAGAAACGGAACAACATATAAAACAATTTGAAAATTAACACTTTATTCAAATCAAAACATAACATAACACATAACCCCAATTCAAATACGGTTCTGTCAAAGTCAAATCAAGATGGAATCATAGTGGTTTTTAGGCGCTCGTGACATATCGACACTGTTGTCATTTTTCTTCTAGGTTCCCTATGGCCGATTGCACCAACCTATTTCTATCCATGAAAATAAAACCAACAATCAAGTCAACTCCACTCTTCCTCTTTTTTCTCGCCGGTTTGAAATTTACTCTAGTCTCGATTAGAGCGCTCAGCGTGCACACTCTTTGAACTTTTTTCATCTCACGATATAAGTAGGTCTCACTTCGTATACTCAGCCAGCTGATAATTTAAAAGATTCATCTCCTGACCACGTCTTCATTTTCAATTTGTTCTTGTTGCACCACAACATCATCGGTACAGCGAAACAAATAGGTACGTTTCGTTTCTTTCGAAACATGTGGGCAACAAACAAAAACCATGTGTATCGGTGTTCACGATTTTTTTTATTGCGCACCAACGTAGCATATTGGAAATCTAGACAGAAATCACGCGCTGCCTTTATGATGTGATACATTGTTGCGAAACAAAAGTATCCAGAGTGGATTCGCTACTTATGTTCGCACCCCTACAATATGGATACCAAATTTCATAGGAACATTCATTTTGCTCATTTTACGAAGTTATTTTTCTGTTTGACATGATATGAGCTCCAAAAAAAACTAAAAAAACATCACTTTTCATTATTTTAATACTTTCATGACGTTTTGAAAACAGCTTCTATCTACAACCGTACGATAACTAATATATAGCGCACGATTCTGCGTGTTGTACCATATTACATTTTTTATCTATGCATATTACTGCTCGTCGTGCTGTAAAAATTGTATTAGCGCATGTTGCTGTTAGCAACGTGCTATTATTTTATTATGTTACTATACCAACGTTCACTCGTTAATTCTGTCGAGGACGGCAAAATGTCAGAGACCTATTTTTATTTATTTTAAACTTCTTTTGGATATTTTGTCACCGCACGATTGTAGATGAAAGTTTGAAATTTACTCGTCTCGATTAGAGGGCTCAGCGTGCACACTCTTTGAACTTTTTTCATCTCTCGATATAAGTAGGTCTCACTTCGTATACTCAGCCAGCTGATAATTTAAAAGATTCATCTCCTGACCACGTCTTCATTTTCAATTTTTTCTTGTTGCACCACAACATCATCGGTACAGCGAAACATTACCGTTATTACCGCTCGTCGTGCTGTAAAAATTGTATTAGCGCATGTTGCTGTTAGCAACGTGCTATTATTTTATTATGTTACTATACCAACGTTCACTCGTTAATTCTGTCGAGGACGGCAAAATGTCAGAGACCTATTTTTATTTATTTTAAACTTCTTTTGGATATTTTGTCACCGCACGATTGTAGATGAAATACTGTATATGATTCGTGTATGGTATTTAGATTATTATCGCACTTCAGCGATGACAAATTTCACTTCCGTGTGGTTATACCTACGCGAGTTATCACACTTATTATATACTATTATATACTTTCTAGCACATTTATACACTACTCTCCACGGCTTCGCCCGCAATTCTTTAAATGTTATCGAATAACGTTGAAAGCTACACTCATAAACTTGGAAAACGACGAAAGACGAAACACGTGTTTTAATAATTTTATCCAAGATCATCATAATAAAGTTTCAGGTCGATGTGACCAAAAATATTTTTTTTTCCATTGATTTATGATTTTTCACACCCTCACCCCGTTCACCCCCTTGATGGTTGAATTTTGAAAAATGACGAAACACGTGTTTCATTGATTTCATGTAAGATTATCAATATGAAGTTTGAAGTTGATGTGACCAAAAATACATTTTTTTATTGATGTATGATTTTCCACACCTCTTTCACCCACCCCAATAAGGATGTGAACCAAAAATACGTTATTTTACCTTGCCCTCGAATTTGTTCTGAAATACGAGGTCAATAACAAATGTTTTCCACCCCATCTCCTTTCAGCCCGACTTTGTCCCCCCTAGGGGTTGAATTTTAAAAAACAACGATACATATGTTCAATCAATTTCATTCAAGATTGCTAATATGAAGTTTCAACATAATGTTAACAATAATACATAATCTTTCATCAATTAACGATTTTTTCCACCCACTCCTTTTAGTAGGCATTTGACCCCCTTAGGGGCTGAATTTCGCAAAATAACAAATATCTAATTAATTTCATTTGAGATTATTTATACGACGTTTCAAGATGATGTTACCAAAAATACATAATCTTTTATTCAATTAATGTTTTTTCTCACCTCATCTCCTTTGAGTCCGACTTTGACCTCCTTAGGGGTTGAATTTCAAAAAATAACGAAACATGTGTTTAATCAATTTCATTCAAGATTATTTATATGAAGTTTCAAGTTGATGTGACCAAAAATACATAATTTTTCATCAATATATGATTTTTCCTACCCCCACCCTTTTCACCCCCTTAGGAATAAAATTTCGCAAAATCCTTTCTTAGCACACCTAGAAATATTTAGCAGAACATCTCTTTAGAATTACATGGCTCTATCTATAATAGTTTTGGCTCGGCGTTGATGATGCAGTCAGGACAAGCCCTTTCATAAATATAGATAACTCTGCATTTTGAGATTGAAATTAGTAAGAAATTATAACAATTGATATCAAACAAACCATTGATCATTGATTACAGTATTATCAATTTAATCACCAACCGATGATAGTGGTGTTGATGAATAAACCGAATAGTTACCTATTTGTTACAAAAATTTTGTACTGTAATAATATGCTTTGAAATTATCCTTCTCTCTCTTCCGCTCCCAACTCAAATTTCTCTCATTCTCTAGTTTGGAAGAAGTTTTACTTCTGCAAAGTGTACCTACGATGCTGCCCATGATTTTTTTCTTATTCAGTTAGGTACAGTTTCTGCTGTTCTGCAAGACATTTAATAAAATAAGGATCTATAGCATCCTATATGTATATCCTTAGCCACCCAGGTTGTACCAGAAAACATCAACTTATTGTAAGATATCCTATATTTAGTCTAAAGTGTCACTGGCGAACTACTTGGAATAGTTATTTCAAAATAAATGTCGATTTTGATAATTTTTTTTTCAAGGTGAAAAATTATGACTAACTACAGATTTTCAAGAATATCTCATACTTCATCTGAATCCGTATCGCATGAATCTTCCTAAACTCTTGAGAACATAACATCAATGAATATTTGAGTCAACAAAAGTATGGTTGTACAAATATGTTTCTTTATTTCAAAAGTTCTCATATCTATCGTTTATTGTTTTATTTTTATTACCAAATCAAACAAAATCAAGTCAAAACTGTCGCAACTCATCAACCCAAACGCAGCGCTAGTGGTTTGATATCTCCGATTCACGAACTAGCGACAACGACGCACTGCATCACCGCAACAAACCGTCACGTCGCAGCAAATCACGTACTATGTGTAGCGGGCTTTATTCTAAAGCTGCCTCCTTTTTACCTGTGATTTAGTGAGATCTCAGTAATACTCAATTTCATTGCGAAGTTGAGCTTCCGCTTGGCAAATAGGAGTATATGACACCATCCACATTGAATTTGACGTATAACTGAAGTGAGTCTCCGATCTCAGTTAAAAAGAACGTGCCTTAAGTCCATCCTGTTTCAAGAAAATAAAAACAAATTGCACGTGACAAGAGAGGAAAGAACAATCAAACTGGTCACGTGAACGCGGCGTTGCTATCTGCGCGGGAATAATTCGAATGTCTCAAGCAAGTCTCATGTCTCAGTCTCAGTTTTTGTACTTTGTGTTTGGTGTCTTTGAGAACGTGATCGTGATTACTGAAATAATAATCTTCTCTTCTAACTATTCACATTTGAATTGAACCATTTATAAAAGATAATTGAAGTTGAAACTATTGAAACGTAAGCTTAATTGTTATACCCAAGAAACATTTTCAAACCCTATTGGCTTCAAGGAAGCTTTATGTGTGTTCAAGTTCTACTCAAAAGTCATGATTCAAGGAAGCTTACTCATTGCAAACGAAATGTGTCTTGAAGCAAAATGATCTTGATATACTTGGTGTTTTTAAATTAACCACTAGAGCCGCTTGACAGTGACATCAGCAAAAGAATCTTGAAAATGAAGAAAAAAAAATAGTACAAAAAATGCTTGGTCATCAATTTCAGTCATACAACAAAATATTGTTTGTACTTCAGATGTAAGTTTCATACGGCCAACCGTTTGTTGAATAATACCTTCGTCGGATAAAGTTGATAAATTAATCATGCACTCAGAAATTGTTAAATATTAACTAGCTGACCCAGCGAATTTCATTCCGCCTCATAGTCAATAATGTGTTTCTAAATGAATTTTTCCCATAATTTTGTCTTGTTATGAAATTTTTCCGATGCTTCAATAGTTATTCTACCTTTCGAGGAAGAGACAAAACCATTAATCAAAAATCATAAAAATCAGTCCAGCGACAGCGGTTCTTGAGTCTTGCGACACTCTGCGTCAGCCAAACGTCGCCGGATCAAAAATTCTCCTCTGAACTTTAGTGTAGAGACATGCTTTTATGGCAACCATGTTAGGCAGCTTAGACATTCCAAACATTCCATCACAAAACATTCCCCCTCCACTTTTCGATAATTTTCCGGTTCATGCAAAAACCGCCCGGAATCTATCCTATCGATGTTAATTGTTTCTAGTAAAATACGTTCTATGTTTGTTTATCCCTGTCTTTTCTGGCCGACATTAATCCTATTGAAAATAGTACAGGGACTCTTAAACGATAAAAGAAGTTCCAACTGATTTTCTACACTACAAGCAACTCAAGCAATTGAAATCTCCATAACCCTAGTAGGTACGGAATTATTGACTAATGGAAATAACTCAAACGATAAGTAATTTATACTGAATACTATGAGGATTCATTTAACAAGATTTTTTCTTCTAAAAGTGTAAAACAAAAAACTTTGCTTGGCTAGAAGTTGTCATTTGGAATGTATTGGAATTTTGCCTAGATATTGATAGCCTGAGTATGTCCGAAAGTATTCCTCTACGTATTTTTGCATTTAAACTTTTTCATATATTTGGATAAACAATAATTTAGAGAAATGTTCAGGGTGGAGTTACATGGGATAAGTCATCCTCTAGATAGATAATCGTCTAGAAATAAGTATAATTATCATTATAGATGCCATGATTCCCAATAAAATCATAAGGGAAAATTATTCAGTATTTTTTTAGCTAGGTACTGAATACTTTTACGTTTTTCCTTGACAAATAATATATTGTTCATGATTTTCAAGTTTCATATTGTTTATTCGGAATGTCACAGCTTTTCTCATGTTAAAGTCTAGTTCTAGGTTTTTATAGGTTTAGACAAAATAAACGTGATGTATTTCATTTAAAACATTTTTTTTTTCAAATTTTATCAATATTCTCGCTTGTAATACAAGCGGAACCTTTTCTTTCTTTTTAAATGTCCCATGATATCTTATAATGCTTCCTACTCGGGGTTTATACCTGATTTTCGGATATGTCCTTTATTACCCCACTTTGCTAGGTAACTTGAGACAGTATCCTTTTTTCACAACTAGACTCAAAACTGAAGCCTAATTTAAAATCGATTGGGATATATTCATCAACGATATCAACCCTTGGAAGCCAAAGTTGTACGAAGATTCCCAAGTAACCCAATTTGACGGTACCCCATAGGTACCGTCATGGACCAAAATTTTCATCTTTTGACCAAAAGTCGCAAAAAGTTCTGCTTGTTTTGGGAAGTCTAGTGCCGGACTTTTTGTTTGAAAATATTATACAGAAAACGTGACATACTATCAAGAGGAGACTACTAATTTTCATTTTGGAGCAAAGTGTCAGTTAAAAAAAAAGATTTTTAATCCTGTCCAATGACCAATTCTAAAATTTCAACTAGGTATTCAAAATTTCGATTTTCTGTAAAATTTCCGAATCTTGTTTGGTCGATAAATCAATATTTTTGTCTATTTATACCTAGAGGGTACTCTTCGGTGTGCTCTATCCGTGGATATACTGTATATATCGAAGTAATTCTCGGTGAAACACCCTGTATAAATGAAGGTAGTGTATATAATAAAATACAGCGTTAGGAAAAATTACCAGAACGGTCGAATTATTCAAAACATACACAAGTTAGAAAAAACTTATATAAAAGTGGTTGAGCTTTTAAAAATCTACATATCTGCTATAAATTGGTACATACGAGGTCGGGCATAAAGTTATGACAGACCAGAGCTGCATTTTTTCAAATGGAACCCTCTGTATATTAACGGATATCAACATTTTTCCTTCAATTTCGAGCAAAAATTGTAATACACATATAAGAGACTTTTTGCACCTCCTAAATTTCAATTCCGTTGTGGTTGTTGTTATTCTGAGCATGCGCAGTGACAAAATCACAATCCTTTATCGTAATTAGGGAGTTTTTGAACCCCTTATTAATTTCATCGTTATTAACGTATCCCGCTATACTAAGCATGCGCAGAAAACAAAACAATAATAACGGAGAGGAGACAAAAAAGAGATTTTGAAGCTCGTATTTAACGTTTGACGTTGTGTCATCACCATGTCATCTGTTATCAGAGTGATCTTTGTTGTGTTTTTGGTTTTTGATGTTTTGATTTTGTGATATTTTCGCCAAATTCCTAGCAGAGCAGCACGAATCATGAAATATGGAAGATATTTTGGTCCAAATCGGACCAGATTCCATATACCATATACCTATTATAAGTATATGCCAGATTCAGACAACAAATGTAAGGTTTACATCTTATTTCACGTCCGCTTGGCAAACGGGAATCATAAGAATATGCTACCATCTACATTCAATTTGTGTTCAAAGTTACTTTTACGCCAAATTCAATGTGGTTGGTAGTACATAATTACCGTTTGACAAGCGGAAATCTGTCACTTTCACTTCGAAGTTAAATTAAATGTAACTCAGGCAAAACCACGAGTATCATGGGCAAAACACCGACTGGAATGATGAACAGCTGATCTCCATCAACATCAATTACACTGTTGCCTAGCTATAAAACATAGGATCAGTCTCTGTTGGATATTAAATAAAAAGAACAAGAATCTTACGATTCCAGTGCACGAGAAAAACCAATCGTCAATCCTGGACAACGGCCGATATACAGAAAGCAATTGAGGCGATCAGAGAAAATAGAATGAGATGGTTAAGGGCCTCCAAGGAATTCAATGTTCCTCAAGCTACACTGAGAAGGCATTACCAAAACAAAAATATTTACGCTCGAGAAGGTAAAAAAAAGTTACGAAGATTCTGTAAATCCTTAAGCAACGAGATGGAAAAAGCATTATTGGAGCACATCCTGGACTTGGAATCCAAATTTTTTGGTTTAACGCAAATTGAACTTCGAACTGTTGCTTACCAGGGCCGTAGCTACAATAGGGCGGATCAGGGCGCCGCCCTGACAGACAAAATGTTCGCCCTGACAGAAAATTTATACGGAAAATACGGAAATACGGAATTAAACCCACGAGGTGGCAACCGTGCAATGGGATGAAAGTAAGAACAAGCCGCCGCCGCCGCCCGCAGATGTCGGTGATTCCCAGAACGACCAAAATAACCTGTTGAAAGCATAATATTATGATAGTATTTATTTTTTGCCGTAGAGTTGGAAACCTATGTTGGAAACTATTTCTTACGAGTTTGAGAACATTCTTATTGTTGACTGAGTGACCATCAGGCGTTTGTGTTGGCAGTGATCTCTTAAAAATAGACATGGACATCAGAAATTTTTTCATTAATAAAAAACGGCCATTGGACAATGATTCTCCCATTAGTTCCAGTGGTAACAACAATCCTAGCTGCTCTTTCTCTAACGATACAAAAAAAATAGCAAAGATTTCCAATCCACAGGGCGTGAATATCGAAGTTACAGATCTACCCAAAGCAGGTGAGCCCATAAGACAAATAATTTTGTTGTTGTGTTTCGAGCATGTTGGTTCAAATCATTCAAATGGCTTGAGTATTCTGTGGAAAAAGATGCCGTTTTTTGCTATGCCTGTCGCCAGTTTCAACCGTTTGGCAATAAAGACATTATATACACTCATGTAGGATTCAAAAATTGGAAAAACGCTCTGGATTCTAAAAATGGATTTCAGCGACATGAAAAAACGGGAATTCATTTAAAATCAATGGTTATGTGGAAGGAACGATCTTCTCGAGACTCCACTGGCACTGCAGTCTCGACACTTATCAACAGCGAGTTGCTTGAAAAATATAGATACTATGTGAAATCAGTTGCTGAAGTGATCCAGTTCCTAGCCGTCAACGAACTTGCGCTTCGGGGAAGCAATGTTGTGGAAGAGGAAAGAGAACGAGGTTTATTTCTAAGTCTTTTTAATCATACCCTTAAAAAGGAGAAACTTCTCGAAGAAGCTATCAAACACATTCCTAAAAACGCCAAGTACACTTCTCCTGAGATACAAAATGAAATTATTTGTATATTTGCAGAAATAGTACGTGAAAGCATAGTGGACGATATAAAAAATTCTGATGTTCCATGGTTTACACTGTTAGAAGATGGTACCAGAGATAAAAATAACAGGGAGAATGTGTCAATACGAATTCGTTATGTGAAAGATGGCATCGTACATGAATCCATACTAGGTATTTTCGTGACTGATAAAATGGATGCCAAGACGTTTGCAGATATGACGCTTCAAATTTTGGACAAATATGAAATTGGGCGTTCACGTTTATTGAGTCAGTGCTATGACGGAGCCAGCGTCATGAGTGGTAAAAAAAGTGGAGTTTCAGCCCTTCTGCAAACAGAGATTCAAAGAAGTATTCCCTACATTCATTGTTACAACCACAGGCTCCATTTAGTTGTAATCAAGATTGTTTCCGAAATAAACATGGTGAATGTGTTTTTCGACCAGTGTATAATGCTACACGAATTTTTCCAGCATGGCAAAGTTTCAGCTATATATAAAGGAAAGACTATTGTCCGCCTTCTCGAACAAAGATGGTCCGGTCATTTAGCTATTATCAATGTAATAGTATCTAACTATGCTGAAATTATAAGAACTTTGGACGAAATCATTCAAACTAAATCATTTTCTGGAAAAGATATTGCCAAAAGTATTGGAATAAGGTCGGTCATGTTGAAGAGTGATTTCAGATTTATTTTGATTTTGATGAAAAAAATTCTGGGATTATTAGAACCGGCAGATGCTGTATTGCAAGGACGATCGACAAGTCTGAAGGATGCTATCGAAATAATAACTTGTGTGAAGAATGAAATTCAATTGCTGCGAACATCGGAAGATTTTGAAGATGTTTTAAGGGAATCAAAAAATCTGGTGCCTTATGCTAAAAGTGACGTGGAAAATGCTAATCAAAAACGAAAAAGGCAGTTTACTCATAATCTGAATTCTTTTTTTGTAATGGAAACCTTGCCAAATAACCAGGAAGAACCCGAAGACTGTAATTTGCAATATAAAAGTTCATATTTTGAAGCCGTAGATCTAACCCTTCTTTAGCTGGAAGAAAGGTTTTCGGACAATGACGATATATTGATGGCCATTAGTAGCGTTGAAGAATTTGATTTGATGAAACTTCAACCTTTAAAAAAACTCGGTAAAAAATCTTGATTTAGAGCTCTTTCAATTATCTAAATTAATGAAACTGTTTAATACCAATATTGTTATTGCTTCAGGTATTGAACTACCCTCTATTGAAGAATTGTCGGTTGTCAAAGACTTCGTCGCCATGGAACAAAAGGAGAACATATTCTCTAAAATTTACAAACATAGAGAAGCTTTTAGGGCAACGTATCAGCTTTTCGCAACAGTGGCAACTTTCGGTTGCAGTACCGCACTTTGCGAGTCATCTTTTTCTGCGTTGACAGCAATAAATAGACCACAAAGGTATTCAATGAAATATCAACGAATGGCTGATCTTTCCTTTTTAGCTTTTGAGCAAAAAAGAGCCGCTGTACTAGATTTAGATTTGTTTCTGAGAAAATTTCATGCTTCTGCAAATAGAAAGCTTCCTTTATTTTGATCATTCAAATAATATTTTATTTGAAATTTTGAGTTTGGTTGTTATATGTTTCGTGTTGACCTTTTATTTCATAAAATGAACAATAAATAACTGATAATTTGAATAGTGATTTTTGATTACAACAGTATTACTGACGATAATATAATGTTCAAGATTATGTAATAATGGTAAGTATAACAAGACCTGAGAAAATGATTGTTTTTTCCAAAAGTATAGTTGATATAATAATAATCCAAGTTCCCACAAATAACAAATAATGTTGCCCTGACAACAATCAGTGATGCCCTGGTACCAATGAGGGTCTGGCTACGGCCCTGTTGCTTACGAGTTTGCTGAACGCAGTGGTAGGCCACACCAATTCAACAATGACAAAAAATAGCCAGCAGAGGATGGTTTCGCGACTTCATATCAAGAAAACCATATCACTACGAGTACCAGAGGCCACTTCAGCCGCACGAGCGCGAGCATTTAACAAGGAAGATGTGGCAACATTTTTTTAAAAATTGAAAGAAATCATCCAGAGAGAAAATATTCACCCTACTATGATATACAATATGGATGAGACGGGTGTAACGAATGTTCAGAAAACATAGCAAATTGTTGTTCAAAAAGGAAAGAGGCAAGTAGGAGCCGTAACAAGCGGAGAAAGGGGATTTCACACAACAGCTGTGGTATGTGTCAGTAGTACCGGAAACTACATTCCTCCAGCACTTATTTTTCCAACTAAAAAGATGAATCCGATATTGTACGATGGAGCACCACCATCAGGAACCCTGAAATTATGCAATAAACCGGCTTATATGATAAAAGCACTATTTTTCAAATGGATGAAGCACTTTGTGCAAAACGTGAGACCAACTGTTGACAACAAGGCTCTTCTGATTTTGGACGGGCATTCAAGCCACAAGGACTATAGTGCCTCACAGTATACAAAAGATAACCATGTAGTGGTTTTTTGCTTGCCATCGCATTGTACCCATAGACTGCAACCTTTGGACGGCTCCTTTTTTGGTCCGCTAAATAATTACTACGATCAAGAAGCAGCTTGAAGGCTAATCCAGGAAGAGCTGTTTCCATGTATCACATTTCCTCATTATTTGAAAGGGCTTACAATAAAGCAGCAACTGTTGGAATAGCTGTTAGTGGATTTAGAGCAACGGGTATTTCTCCATTAAATCCAAATCTTTCCTGAACACCTGTTCGCCCCAAGCTTGGTTACATCCATCGAAAAGGGCGACGAGAATGTTGATATTAGTAATATTCAACCCCAATGCTCGAAGGATTTTCGGTCTCCCAATCAACCTGGTCCCTCTTCAAGGATAGAGGATGATCCCGAAGTGAGACGTAAGTCAATAAATGACATTTTGGAAGACATTCATCCTACACCAGTTGCCAAAAAAACAGCAAAAAACCAAGGAAACAAGCTGAAAGTGTTCTGACAATTTCGCCATTTGTTAGCGAATTGAAAGAGCTAGAAATTAAAAAAATGGAGAAAGAAGCTCGAAAAAGTAATAGAGCACGAGTGACAAGGCAGGTGTTTATTGATTCAGATGAGCCTGAACCTTTCGCGAATGTGTCTGACGATGAGGATGATGCGGCGTGCATTTATTGCAATGAGCTTTTTAGTAAATCCAAGTCCAGAGAACCATGGATAAAAAGCCAATCTTGCAAAAAGTGGGCACACACATATTGTGCAGATGTATCCAGAAAAACAAAAATGTTTATTTCCCAAGCAACACGCTAGCGTGGTATATATGTTTATTAAACGCATTGTACGTATAAAAATGGTATATTATTGTAAAGGTATAAAGAATATACGCTTTTCATATCACTTTTTTTTATAGGACATATAATATACGTAGAATATACGTTCATTTATAGTAAACAATATGTTTGTGTTTTTTAACGTATACCCGAAACATATAATATACATACACAGATAAAATTTTTGTAAAAAACTTGAATAAATGCTTTGTTTGAACTTTTTTTAGTTAAATTGAAAAAATCTTGTTTAGTTTGCGTAAATTATGATTATCGCAAACAAAACGGCTTATTTTCTTTTCTTTCAGTATTTATTTGCTCTACGCCTTGTTTCAGTCAAACACGATGTATTTGGTTGAACAGAATGTTTTTAAGAATTGTATTTAAATAAACATTTACTCAGAAGAACCAATTTTGTACTCAGATTGATCCTAATTTTAGTTCGCACGCCGGCCGTTCTGTATCGTTATTCCACTACCGGAACCCAGTCGCTAGTCGTCCGCATCAACGATTAGATTAGGTTGTCACGTCCGCATGCAATTAATGCCGGATGCAGTTTTGAAGGTTGAGTTTCTGTGTGTCATTGGTGGAAAATGGAGGTGGAAACGTTCCTGATCAAAGTTAATCTTAGGCATCTATGGCCTTTGTTTGAAGGTAAGAAATATGTATCTAAAAATTCTAAAATCATTTTCGTGAAATGTATCGGTTATCTAGACCCTATAAGTAAATGTTATTTTTTAACGTCGTAATAGTTCACCCTCGTTCTGTATCAAATTTTCAAAATATTATGAGATAACTCATTGGATAATTTTTTTCCTTCTGGAAGGTATCAAAAATCACAAAATGGCGTATTTTCGTCTTTATCCGATCTACTTCCAAAAGGCGAAAATTTTAGATTAACTGAACACTTATTCGTTTGATCCAAATAAATCTTATTTGGAGCATCTACAATATGTTTTACGGTAAATAAAAGACTTGCTTGATTAAAATAATAAATATTTGACTGTAGCACAACATTTTTCATATAAAAGAAGTTTTATTCAAATTGCGTAGATGTGTATTTCTTTCAATTGAATACTCATTGGGTATATGCAGTTGAAAATTTATTATTATCAGGTTAGTTTCGACAAGTTAAAAGATAAACAAGTAGGTATGCTTTTATTGTATTTGGTTGCATAAACACACCTTAATTCGTATAGTGTGCACGGAAAGCTTTTTGCTACAAAATATAAAAGTACAAAGTACCTATACAGGCGTATCAGAACTTCCTATCCTAAAATATTTATGAAAAATCTCATCTTCGAGGTAACCTTACTTTTGAAACACAACATAAATCTAGTCTTATTTCGAAGTTTACATTATTAATTGACAGCCAACAAAACTTGTTTCTTTTTCATGCGTTTCTATTAATTTTATACGATTTAAAAAAATTTTAGCTAACAAAATAAATGAAATGGAAATAATCAAAAACCTCACAGATGAGGAAATGGACTTGCTGACCAACAAAGTCCTGGGAGACAAGATAAGACTGAGGAAGCAAGATGATCTTTTGAATATTGGCAAGGTATAAATCGAGGCATAAATACTTATTTGATCAATATACTATTTTTCTTTCAAAACAAATTTTTTAAAGTCTTTTTTTTGAACAATGCGATAAATTATATGTTTATTTATTATAGAGGGCAGGTGACTCCGAAAGCTTTGCATTGGAAACAAAAAAACAAAAAAAATATTCCGATGAAGTATCTGATGAACTATCAGAAATATCAAAAGTTATAATCACAGAGGATTTAAATATAAATGATTTACTGATGTCGCAAAATCCAATCAACGATGAAATGCAAATATCGATTGTAAATCCATCAATTCCCGCAAACGCATCATCTGATGTGACTGATGACTATAAATCAAAATGTCTAACTATATTGAGTAATCCTTCAGAAACCATCATGGCAACAAGATCCATTCAATCAGCTTCAACAGAAGCTGTGGATTCAGATTTGATTTCAATATCAGAAAGTTCTCTTGGTCAACAAAAAGACATTAACCTTGAGCAATTGTTTTCCGATGATATAATTAGACAAGCCCTAGTACAAAAATCGAAAATAAAAGCTCTAACAAATGGAGATAGAGATAGAATATCCGATATTGTTGTTACGTATTGTCTCAATAAATTCAAGAAATTGGACCATGCACACTTTGACTTCATGGCCGAAAAGCTAACAAAACTTTTCCCTACTGTACGTATTTCATACCACCCATAAAGAAAAAAGATTCCAGACGAAAACAATCTGAGAGAGCGCGTGGAAAGCTGATTGAAAAGTATAGAAACAAGTTACACCTCTTAAAATCCTTATCAAGTGAAATAAAAACTATTGATGATGGTGCAGATGACAAAACGAAATCCTTAGGTGAATACCACTTTTACCGTTTTTCTATTTCTCTTTTTAAATATTTGTTATTAATAAATATGGTTCCTTGTTTATAACTGAATTAATTTTATGCAGAAGCATCACAAGAGGCCAAGGATAGTCAAATCATTTTAAAACAAAACCCTGATTTACCACCAGCAGAGGTTTTAGACCATTGGCGGAAATCCTTTTCTATAAGAAGATTAATGACACACATTACAATTCAAAAATTTTTGGAAGACTGGCCTGTTTTACAAACACAGCTAGCACATGAAGTGGTAAGTTTTTCAATTATTATAATAATAAATGTATGAGCAAAACGTTTTCCATGTGTACCTTTCAATGACTTGAATAATGATGAAAAGGCAAAATTATATTTAGTAGAAAACTGGAGAGAAAGTAGAATTTGTTATTTTTTCAGATATCCTATGATTTTGGTCAAATTCACCAGTCGGCAAACTTGGCATTGCAGGATCAATTTGACAAATTATTTGACAAAATCTACCATTCTAAACATGGTAGTTGAAGCACAACAGACAGCTCAATTCCAGCACTTTTAAAAAGTGACATAACCACCGGTAAGAATTTCTATTTAATTCTATTTTGTTAAATAACATTTTTATATTATGATGTTAGGTAAAGAAAGGCTTCAGATCCATCGTTATGCTGGAAATTTTAAAACTTTATAGACGGCAACCTTGCCCTAATATAACGATCGTCTTTTCTCTGTATCAATTCACACACAAAGAAATATTGTTTTACCAATTTCAGATTCCAGAAACTCGCTAAAACTATACCTGTTGCCAAGTCTTCTTCCATCCAAGGGGCGCACAAGGTTACAGAACAAAAAACATTGGAAGCCATCCATAGCTGAAACTCGAGATGCAATATGTGTACATGCAAAAACTCCAGGGGACGTAGAAGAACTTAGGAAGAAGCGGGTAGATATTATGTTCCAAAAAGGACTGACAGTCCAACCCTACATAATGTTGATTGGCCCCAGCTTGGGAAACATAATATCATCTTTTGTCATTGTCAATGACTTTCATTATAAATGCAACACGGTCCTCGAAGCCATAGACTTTTGTTTTAAGGCATATCAGATCCTAGATGCCAAATATCCATTTGAGGCAGAACATTTGTGGTATTTAGTGCAATGGTGCATTTACAATTACAAAGGTGCTGGTGATAGAACATTCCCATTCCTAAATGAATTTTTGACTTAAAAATATTTTATTTTGGTAAACCACATACTTACCACATATATTATGGAGGTTTCTCGCTTCTCTTGTTTTAAGTGCGGAAAACTTTTTTTCTCGTACCATACCTTAATACGCCACATGAAGGTTTCATACCCTTATCTTGAAAAATATATTTGTGACCAAGAACACTGCCACCGTTCCTACAATAACATTGCTAGCTTACGCAAGCATTACTCTTTGCATTTGGATACAGTTACTTCACCAAGGCAAATTGCCAATAATGCTAATATTGCAAACAAATGCCCCGGTGAAACCTCTTCCTCCTATCATGACATAGAACCAAAACCTTCCAATGAAAACGATGAAAAGAGTAATTTATTAAAACCAACTGTAGAAAACTCTATCATTGAATACATTTCGAAACTTTACAGTAATTCCTCATTTTCTAGAAGTCTTGTTCAGATTGTTTTTGATCACTCCCGAAAATTGGTAAATAACTTAACTAATGGTATTGAAGCTGAAATAGCGGATAATTGCAGCCAAAGTGAATCCCAAATAGGTATTCGTGATACTTTTCTAAGACCTTTGTTAGACGGCATAGATAATACATTTGAAAGCTTCAAATCAGAATATTTGAGATTGAGATTTTTTGAAAATAATGTTTTTTTCATTAAACCTGTAAAATTCAATATTGGAACAACAAGTTGCTTGACAAATATTGAGTCGACAGAACCTCCAGATCTTAAAATAAAAAGTGTACATGGTCAAAAAATTTGCCTCAAAACAAAATTGAAACAATTTATGGAACTACCAAACGTTTTAAGTGACATCATTTCTTTTGTTGCTGAAGAAAAAAGTTCCCAAGGTGTAATAACTTCCATATATCAAGGTAATCTATGGAAAAGTATGGAATTGAAATTTGCTCAAAAAACTATATTCCCACTGTTTCTTTTTTTCGACGATTTGGAGCCATGTAATGCATTGGGTTCTAGAGCTGGAATATATAATCTTGGTGTCGTTTATATATCTTTGGCATGCATACCATTAGAATATGCTTCACTTTTAGAAAATTTTTGGCCCAATTGTTTTATTCTGAAGATCGCCAAACTTTTGGCAACGCCAAGGTATTTTCAAACTTGATATCAGATCTATCATTTTTGGAGACAGAGGGAATATCAATTACGGTAAACAATAAAATTACCCAAATATATTTTACATTGTTTTTAGTATTAGGTGACAATTTGGGACTTAACTCAATTCTGGGTTTTACAGAGAGCTTTAATTCAGAAAATTTCTGCCGCATTTGTCGTGCATCGAAAGATGTGACTAAAAAGGAGGTGAAAGAAAATATAGTTTTGGCAAGAACACCTGAAAACTATCTCTTGGATAGTGAAAATTCAAGTAATGGCATCAAAGAAAAGTGTATATGGCATGCGTTACCAAACTTTCATGTGACAAAAAATATAACGTGCGATTTAATGCACGATTTCTTAGAAGGGGTTCTACGTTATGATATGGCTTTTCTAATTAGTGACCTCATCACTAAAAAATACTTTTCTCTCAGCCACCTTAACCAAAGGATTAAGTTTTTTAATTTTTCGAAAGTAGATCAAGGAAACCCCATGCCTCAAATAAAACAAGATAATTTAAAAAAAAAACATTTAGTTATGTCAGCTGCAGAAATGTTGTCTTTGTCTCTATATTTTGGAATTCTTGTAGGCGATTTGGTCCCTGAAAATGAAATATTATGGACATTTTATGCTTTAATTGTTCAAATTTGTGAGATTTTATTAAGTCGATCCTTCACTTCAGAAAAAATTGATTATTTGCAAGTCTTAATCGAGGAACATCACACGTTATTTTGTGAAATATTTAATGAACATTTAAAGCCTGAATTCCATTGTTTACTCCATTATCCTAAATTGATCAGGGAAGTTGGTCCACCACGAAATATTTGGTCAATGCGGTATGAGGCGTACCATAAATTTTTAAAATCGACTGCGAACTCTACAACTTGTAGAAAAAATCTATTAGTAACTTTGTCTATAAAAGATTCATTGAAATTTTCTTACCGTATATTAAGTAGAAAAGGTTTCTCCAATAGTCTTACAACTGGACCTTCAAAATCAATATCAGAATTTGTGTTTTATAATAACGTTGAGTTACCTCTGACGAAAAATGCATATTCAGTGCAGTGGTTTACCATTAATAATATATTTTATAAAGTCGGATTGACTATTCTGTTAAGTGATACTGATATACTTCCTATTTTTGGACATAAAACATATTGTCGTTGACGGCAATAGAATAAACTTTATTTTAACAGTATTACAAACATTAGGTTATAGTAAAAAAGCTCAAGCCCTTGAAGTAATTTGCAAGACTGATGAAGAAAAATTACGGGTTTATTCATTTGATAAACTTTTTTGTCCATCACCTTTTAGTATACATTTTACTGGAGATGGAAAAAAAGTAATAAGCCCAGTTTAGATTGTTGATTTTTTTCGTTGAAAATATTTTTATTTTTTGTTATAACTTTAGTGTCACAAATGTTCAAGTTTAGTTTTAGTTTTATATTATTCAACTACCTACCCACCACTGATCTCACTTTTGTCTCTCGAAAATATTTTTATTTTTTATATAGCTTTAGGAAATAGGGCCCTAGTACAAAAGAATAGGGTTTTTTTTTTATTTATTATGTAACCACCTTTACGTTATTATTGTTGTTGCGAGGCACGAAAGTTCGGTGAATAAAGTGATGCAAACATAATTTGTGTTTCTTTTTGCATACTAGGCTGATTCCAATCAATCACCTTTCAAATGTTATGAAATTGATGCAATTCTTGCTTTTTTGTGGATCAAATTAGAAGGGTTATGTTTATTGAAATTTATGTATATAGAATGCAGAAAGAGAAAATTTGTTTTTTTATAATGGATGATGTGAAATTTGAAATGATTTGCAATAGATACGTACAATGCCCACACTGTTTACGAAAAATAGTTTCGATACATTTTAAATTTCACAGAACTCATTATGAAAAACAAAGCTGCTCTTTCTGAATGCTATACTTACCATAATCCAAATAAATTATTTGGTTAAATACAAATAAGTATTACCTTCAAACATTCATTTAAAATATTTCAGCGGATCAATGAGGTTTTCTTCTCAAACAAGTTGTGTTCAAAGCGCATAAATGCCTATTTAAATCTAGTCACTCGAGTATTTGCATCAAACAACAAATATCTTAACCAAATAAATCATATATTTGTTTAAAAACACCAATAAGTCAAGCAAAAAAATAGTTAGTCAAAACAAATAAATGAGGCATTTAGAATAAGGTACTTGCTGGTTTTATGTAAAAAAAAATATTTCAATCAAATAACTCATGTCATTTCTTCAAAATCTTGTTGATTATTATTAACTAACTATTTATCTAGTCAAACTAAAAATTCCAACAAGAGAACAAATAAATATTGAGGAATTTTCAAATAAACATTTGTTTCGCATATAGGAAACAGATATGTATTTGAATAAACTCCATTTTTATTACTATCAAACAATCTCTTTTATCAGTGTACACCATAACCCGTTTTTAGCACTAAGTTGCCGTAAAACGTTTATTTTTCGAAATTTTTTTCTCAAACAGCCTTATGGTCTTCCACCAAACATGTTTTTATGATTTTTGGCTGAATTTGCGAAATTCAAAATTTTAATGCAAAGAAATGTATTTCAAAAACGTCCATTATACGTGCTCGAATTTGATATATGAGCGGTACACAGTATACATATGTAAAACCTATATTCTATACTCCAATATCTCGTCACATGATCAAATTCACCATTCGCGTTACGTGCCCTTGTTTGCAAGAACTGGTATCAGTGGTATCCAAACGGTATACGGTATACGTATACAAAGCATATATGTGAAACCCCTAAAATCTTGTCACATGATCAAATGTACCAATCACGTCGCTCCTTGTTGAAACGGCCGTCTTTTCCCGAAAGAAACGAAGCGTGCGTGCATCACCGTGTTAGACGCCATGCAACACGTCATTATCGTGCATTGCTCATTTATGATTTGAACGATTATCTGAGGGTAAGTACCTAGTAGTAGTATTACATTTCTTAATTTTCTAACTTTGGTCCTATTCTGAAATAAATAATAGTCTTACGGAGCTTCACAATATACAATCGACGCCTTCGACACTAAAATGTATACCTAACTATTTATTACTGTAATGTACGGTGTGACCCATTTGTTTCAGGGTAACCTCGATAAAAAGTTTATTTATGGACCGATTTGGTTCGTTTTTTTTTAATTGTAGAGCTTGAAAAACTGTATCTTCCCAGCAAAAAATGACCTCGGTCATAATAAATCCGAGGCCTACTATGTTACTTTTTAGAGCAAAATTACAACAAGCCCTATTGATCTTAGGAAAATAAATACGCAAGAAAGTCATCCATAGAAATATCTCACTTGTTTTGAATTGTTTTATTGACAAATCCGACAAATTGCGGTTAAAACGGCATAATAGCTTGCATAGAAGTGATAGTTATAATATTGTTGATTATCTTTGTTTAATAAAGCTTTTATTTGAGTTACAAATTATTAAATTGTATAACAAATATACAGTCCAAGTGACATTGATTATTTTCAGGTAATTCCACATGTCATTCATATGACACGTTCCTCTTTTTTTTCACAAAGACAAACGGCAGACAGGTCTTCTGGGTCTGCAACTTCTCCTCAATGTAATACCATTTTCTTCTTCTTGTGTAGGAACTTCTTCTTCACCATAACTTCTACCATTTTCTTCTTCTTGTGTAGGAACTTCTTCATCATCATTGATAATGTCCTCATCATATAAGTTTGAAAATTTGTATGGATCATATTGTTCATTGTCTTTTTCATAATCAACGTTATTTTGTGAAAGAAGAGGTTTAATCAGTTGTCTGTTTCTTCTAGATTTTCTTTGGTTCTCATCCTCAATAATATAATCTCTAAAATTTAGTTTTTCTTTGATGACTCCTGGAACTCAATTGTTTTTGTAGTCCTTGAAAATAACTCTGGATTCATTTTCTATATCGGAAAGTTTCATAATAAATTTTTTGTTGGGCCTGATCATCCTCAAGCTTTGATTTTATCTCAGCTGCATCATATCCATTTGGTTTAAGGTATTCCATGTGTATAGGCAAAAACGTTCTAATCTTTCTACAAAACATCAGTTCAGACGGTATTCGGGTACTTCATGTGGTAGTAATGGTTGACGGGGATTGGCCTTGGAATTTTTTTTACAAATAAGACATGATAAAATTAGATTTTCAATATCTTTCATCAATCCAGGCCAGTAGAATGCGTCTCTAGCTACATTTTGACAAGAGTTAATACCTTGATGAGCTTGATGTAATTTTGACAGAAATTCTTTTCTCAAGGAAGTTGGAACTATTATTCTTTTCTTAAAAAATAAAACATTTTCGTGTAGAAAAATGTAATTTCTGATAGACCAATATTTGAGTGTATTGATATCTCGGATACTTGACTTATGCTGTGGCCAACCTTTCACAACCAATTCCTTAATTTGCTTAAGAGCTAAATCATTATTCGTTTCTGCAATTAATCGTGAGACATTTTCCTCAGACGTCACGACTACTGAATAAACATGTAGATTATCATCTAGATTTTCCGTAAAATATGACTCCACTAATGGACATCTACTCAAAGCATCTGCTACTTGCATTTTTTTACCCGGAACATATACAAGATGAATGTCATATCTCAATAGACGTATCATAAGCCTTTGCAACCGAGGTGATAAATCTTCAATTGGTTTTTTAGAAAGTCCAATAAGAGGTTGATGATCAGTTTGAGCCTTAAAAGTTCTACCATATAAGTAGTAATTAAATCGCTCACAACCATACACTATGGCAAGAAGCTCTTTCTCAATTTGGCTGTATTTTTGCTGATGACTATTCAGAGAAACTGAAGCAAATTCCAACGGATGGTCATTTTGTAATAATACAGCACCCATGCCATACTGACTCCAATCTACAGATAAAACCAAATCATTTTCAGGGGAGTAGAATGACAAAATTGGCGTAGTTGTAACCAATAACTTCAAATTAGCAAAACATTCATTTTGCTCAAAACTCCATATCCATTCATTCTTATCGCTTAACAGCTTTCTTAGTGGAAACGTTAGTGATGATAAATTTGGAAGAAATTTAGCCAAATAATTTATCATGCCCAAAAACCTTTGCAATTCAGTTTTATTTTTTGGTGCAGACATTTTCAGAATGGCTGAAATTTTTTCTTTATCTGCCTCGATTCCATTAGAGCTTATGCAATGTCCAACAAACTTAATTTCTTGCAATCCAAACTGCGATTTCGATTTATTAAGAGTTAGACCAGAATCATGAATTTTTGACAATACTTTCTCAAGGTTTTTGTCATGTTCCTCATTATCTTTTCCAAAAACGACTATGTCATCAAAATATACAAGTACGCCATCTAATCCATCAAGTATGTTAGACATTTTCTCCTGGAAAACTTCAGGCGCATTGCAGATTCCAAAAGGCATACGCTTGAATTTGTACCTTCCAAACGGAGTGGCTACTTGTACATAGCTTAGAGCTCTTTTCATTTAGTGGTATTTGCAAAAAAGCAGAAGAAGCATCTAACTTCGAGAAAAATTTAGCTTGACACAATTTAGAGAACATTTCATCAAAATTCGGAATAGGAAAATTTTGCCTCTTAATGTATTGATTCAAAATACGGGGATCTATACAAATCCTAATATATATATATATCCTAATAATACAACAACAATAGGATGAACCCAATCGGTTGGTTCTGATATTTTTTCAATTAAATCTTGTTGCTCCATTTCATTTAACTTTTGTTTAACTTTATCTCTGAGAGCCAGAGGAATTCTCCTTGCAGCATGTATCCGTGGGACAGCATTTTCAGATAACACAATGTTACACTCAAAGTTTTTGAGTTTCCCTATACCATTGAAAACATTCTTAAACTTGATCAAAATTCCTTCCGAAATGGAATCAACAATATTATTGAATCTATGGTTTTCAATGATTTTCAACTGAATAGCTGCAGATAAACTTAAAATTGATTGAGCATTATTCAAATTCAGAATATGGAAAGTGAATACTTTTTCAATGCTATGAAATCCACATTTTAGATCAACAATTCCCAAAGTAGGTATCTGATGTCCTGAATAAGAGGTTAAAATTGTAGAGCTCTTTCTTAAAGTATAATTGGTTTTGAGATTCTGAAAATCAGTTATATTCAAAATATTCACCTCGCTACCAGTATCAATTTTGAAATTGATAGGAATATTCTCAATCCTTATAATCTCACTCCATTCAATAGTATTAATTTGTGCTTGTATGTTTTTGTTGAACACTGACCAAACATACTGTGATTTTGTAGAATCATCATCATTATAGTCAACTTCAAAAATCTCATTTACTTACTGTTTTTTTATTGCAAAATCTAAAGAAATGACCTTTTTGACCACATTTCCTACAAAAACGGTGGAAGGCGGGGCACTTGTTTGGTTCATGTTCATTTCCACAATTGCGACTAGTTATTTTTTGACTTTGTGAATCGAAACTTTTTTGAGAATCGGAATTAGCTGTATTTCGGGCATTTGTATGCGCCCGGTTATAAGAAACATTTCTAGAAATCGCATTCACTGGACCTTCATTTTTATTTACAATTTTCTGTGTATTGAAACTTGATTCAACACTTCTGCAAATATCTATAGCTTCCTTCAACGTTAAAGCAGGTTTTTGAAGTAGTGTTGCTTGCGTTCTTTTATCAAAAATACCCAAAATGATTCTATCTCTCAACAGAACATCTCTATCTAAAAATTCGCACTCTGATAACAATGTTTTAAGATCGGTCAAAAAATCATCAAAAGGTTCTAATGGCTTTTGTGACCTAGTGAAAAATTTGAAATGTAACAAAACCAAATTTTTAATTGGATTGCAATATACCGCGAATTTATCTACTACTACCTTGAACTTTTTCTTGTCTTCCGGTGTATCGAATTCAAGTGTATTGAAGATTCGAAGGCCTTCGTCTCCAATAAAGTTGAGTAGAATTGCAATTTTCGTTTCATCATCTTTGTTAATTAGTTCATTTGCTCTCAAATAAATCTCCAATTTTTGATACCAGATCTTCCAATTTGCTGACACATTCCCATCAAATTCCATGAAAGAAATAGCTGCTCCAAGACGTCTATCCATTATTGTTGGCAAGGTTCTTTCTCTTTCGCTGCCACCATATAATATTGTTGATTATCTTTGTTTAATAAAGCTTTTGTTTGAGTTACAAATTATTAAATTGTATAACAAATATACAGTCTAATAGTGTTTTCGATTGGGAAAACAAGGGTTGCACTGGGTTTGACCTCGGTCAAAACCAGTTATGATGAAAATTTGCTCTAGGGCAATCCCAATCGAACATACATTTTTCATCGTGTGCTATTATAATACTGCACGGTAAAATTCCGATTGAATTGAAATTGGAATCATTAAACTTCTTGAAAATCTAATAGGTATTATGTTGTCTCTGCGTAGCGGCTGAAGTGACTCTAAAACTAAACTAATTAGAAGTCCATTTCTCATTGCCAAATGACAAAATCTTGAGACCAATCAATGGTTTGTATTATATAGATCATAGATACTGGGAAACATTTTTTTGAGAAATTAGGTATATGCACCAGATTTTAAATGAAATTCATCCAGTTTTGAGTAGGTACTAGTTTTCCATAACTCGTCAACGCCAGTATTTCTTTTTTTCCGGCACTACTAGATTCCAACAATAATAACTAACTCGAAATCTGTTGTCCACTCACAGAATCACCTCACGCGACGTTTATATCCACCATTTTTCATGTTTTTTTTCAATTTTGCGAATGCACTGAAATTGCACTATACCAGCACGAGCTCAAAGACCTTGTGCCGAAAAATCTGCACTGAGTGCAAAACTCATTGACCCGGTTTCCCAATCGAACATACAAATCCGCTCGATTTCTACCAATCGAACATAAATATTGCCCGAGTTTTGCACCAGTGCTGCCCCATTTTACCAATCGAAAACGCTATAAGTGACATTGATTATTTTCAGGTAATTCCACATGTCATTCATATGACAATAGTAGGAGAGCTAATAGACTTTTTTGAGTACCTATTCGAGGCAAGCTGTAAATTTGTGGAATACTTTTCACATGTTATATTAACACAAAAATGCAGACCTGGCTGACGGGTAGCAGGACAAATTCTACTTTTATAATTTTTGAAAATCTAAAAATTTTCTTGATTCAACCTGATATACCACACATTCCCGAGCTTAAAATAAGCCTATTGAACGCAACTTACCTCATTTCGAAATATCACCGTTTCCGAGATACAGGTCCATTATTTTGGACAATTCTCGACACATCGCTTTGAAAATTGGTGTACGGAGGTTTTGTTATATTGGAAATTCGAATATGTAGTTCGTCTAACTGTGGCCACTAGAGGGCGCCCTACACTTTACATTGTGTTGTTTAAAATAGCCATAACTATTTTTCCAGTGTTTTTTCTTCATCTTTCATTAAAGAAAAATACCTTGCAGACAATTTTAAGTAGAAAAGGTACTCTTGGTAAAGTTCGCTCAAGTAAGCTGTTTTCGAGATATTTTAATTTGAAGAGTTCCATGCCACACTGAAAAATTTCTAATATTCGCCATCTTTGCACGAACGTCTCAAAAAATTATCTACAAAATCACCACATATTTCTGAGGTCAAAATGAGCCCTTTCAAAGCAACTTACATTTATTCAAAATTGCTCCGTTTTTGACATGAAGTTAAAGAATAAGATTTTTTTTTAAATCTATGAACGTTATGTAACGTATTTCTTTAAAAATTTGTACCGGAAGGTTTTTTGGTTTATTTTGACCTCAGGAATATTTGGTAATTTTAGAAATAGCTTTTTGAGACGTTTCTGTTTTATAAGGGATGCTGAACCCAATCGTGCAGACCGATTTTTTCTTAAAAAATCGCCAATAGGGTTTGTTGAAGTTGAGTCTTTCTTAATAAACTCTCAGAATTCTTCACCATCAGTAGGAAACGAAGTTAACATCGCAAATGGAGAAATTATCCTTTTAGATGAAAATGTTCCCCCGAATTATGTTATGAATGATAACAGTCAACTCTTGAAAGAGATTTTGAGACATGTTGTGTACATTCGCGAAGTTCAGGATCAGAATACGATCAGACTCGATCGGATGGAACGGTTGCAACAGACAGCTACGGTCCAGGAACTGAATCGCCCGCCAAGCATTCCAGTTGTACCCATAAATAGTTCAGAAGAATTCGAAGAGTTAGAAAATTTTCTAACCGAGGATGTAAACATTATTTACATGGTACGTGTGTATAAATATCTTTTTTTGCAAAAGTATGCAAGACATTTTCATTTTAGCGACGACGACTAGCTGCTATTGGGGGCTCATCGGTACGCAGCTCCTTAATGAATATCTTGAAATACTTATTTTCCAACAAGGTCGCGATGAAATTCAACTGGAGCGGCAAAGACAAACGTCCATTCAAACACACAAAAATTGCTGGTGTTATTAATGGCAAGTATTATATTATATTTATTAGCAGTAATTGTTTGCTTTATACTTTCAAATTATTTTTAAGTCAACAATTTTATGTGCTTTTATTTTTAAACCTGATTTATTTGTTCATTTTTCTATGTGTATCATTTTTTTTGTAAGTTTCAAACAATTTCTAGGTTTTCTATCCTTTATATTCTTTGATTGATCGACATTGTTATTGGTTGTCCATTTTATTAGTGATTGATTGTTTATTTTTTTTGTTTCAGAAGCTGTGAAACTTTCATATTTTGGTAAGGAACCTGGGGACTTGAATGATTCTGCGATATTGAAGTTGGCCAAACACAGGCATCTGTACAACACAACAAAAAAGTGAATGTTTGTTGTACATTATTATTATTTTCTAAGTTTGTACCGAATTGTATTTTATTTTATGTTAAAAGTTGTTAAGAATGTGTTTTTATTTGGAGAGTTTGATATATGTTTTATTTGTTTTTTGGGTTTATGTGAGAAATTTAATAAATAATGTTTTGTTGATTTTTGTATAAATACGAGTTATTATTTCAGTACCTAATGTATTGCAATTTCAAGATGCCAGTGAAAGTTATAAAAGTAAGATTTTCATAACAATTATTCATCGAACAAAGTTTCAATAATCATATTTTTTTGTGTATGATCAATGAAAATGGCCATTCAAAAAAAAAATGTTCAATAAACAATTTTGGCATACGTATAAATTTACAAGTAAAAATAACATTCAATACACATTTCTGATATACGTGTAAAAATAAGCTCTCCAAACGGTGTAAACACAGTATATCATTAACTGAAAGTATACGTATATGAAAGGAAAATACAACTTTCATATATACGTTCACGTCGCGGACTTTTTGAAGTATATTAAACGTTCAACGTATACCACGTAGCACACATTTCTGATATACGTGTAAAAATAAGCTTTCAAAACAATGTAAACATAGTATATCATTAACTGGCAGAATACGTATATGGAAGGAAAATTCAACTTGTATATATACGTTCAAGTCGCGGACATTTTGAAGTTTATTAAACGTTCAACGTATACCACATAGTGACGGATGGTAGTAGATCGTTTTAAACGTTAAATATACGATCTAGTGTTGCTTGGGTTGTAATGTATGCAAAGATTAGAGATCTGAGAAATCTTATCATTCTAAGCAAGGAATTTTTTTATATAATTTAAGCAACAAATCAACCAAATATGTTTTTACGAGTTTATTTGTTTCTAGATTAACAATAAGCCAATGTATTATTTTTATTTTCACCAAAGAATGTCACCAATGTGATTCAGTTCCTAATGAATAGTTCATTTTTAGTTTGTTATACAAAACCGAAATGTGGGTATACTATTATATACCTAGATACTATATTGTTCATTTGTATACCTTTAATAAAGACGGGATCTGTTTTTTGGTGGATAACTCCAATAAGTATCTATAACAGAAATTCTGTGTTTTTATTTTCGACATGAAAATGCAATCTTCAGAGTTTATGTCATTTTGCCCACCACATTATGTCATTTTGCCCACTACCTGGAGGGCAAAATGACACTTTCACACCTATGTTTCAAATGATATTCTTCAAGTGAACACGGTAATTTTTACATTTGATCTTTTCTAAACAAATACCAACACTCTAAAGATATTTCAGGTACTAAAAAAAAATGTTCAACGTTTGTAGAAAATAAAATATTAGGTTTGGAATGGAACATATGCCATTTTGCCTCACACTCCCCTAATTTAACTTCGAAGTGGAAGTGACAGATTTCCGCTTGTCAAACCAGAATTATGTACTACCATCCACATTGAATTTGGCGTGAGAGTAACTTTGAACACAATTTCAATGTAGATGGTAGCATATTATTATGATTCCCGTTTGCCAAGCGGACGCGAAATAAGATGTAAACCTTACATTTGTTAGTCTGAATCTGGTCCAATTTGGACCAAAATATCTTTCATATTTCATAATTCGTGCTGCTCTACTTGGAATTTGGCGAAAATATCACAAAATCAAAATCAAAACATCAAAAACCAAAAACACAACAAATCTGATCACTTTGATGACAGATGACATGGTGATGACACAACGTCAAACAAATACGAGTTTCAAATATTTTTTTTTGTGTCCGCTCCGTTATTATTGTTTTGTTTTCTGCGCATGCTTAGTATAGCGGCGATCAGCAGCGATGAAATAAGATGCAAATAACTACTCCACATGACAATAAACGATCGCAGAAACCAAAATGGAATGTTTTACATACAAAAAATAAACCCAGTATAATATTCACTTTTATTTCATACTTTTCCGGATTGATCTACTCAACAATCTGACACATCTGGTCTCGAACTCAATCACGGAACACGATCTAACTCGGACCTAACCCTACTTCTCTGCTTCTGACATCTTATAAATATTAATTTGTGTGTGTCTGTACCTACTTTATAGATGATTTAAAAATAGTTGAAAATCGGAGGTGGAACTCGTTTTTTAGCACCGGTGCTTTGTGTAGTTCAAAGTCTGTCCATTTTAAAGATAATTTTAATAAAATAAAATTTTATCAATCCCTAATTTTATTGGTATGGTATCGTTCAGGATTATAGATATAGAAATAAATACTAGCGGAATAATTGATTAACATGAAATAATTACGAAAACTGTCATTAGTTTCGCCTGTTGGTCAGACTCAAGATAACGAATAAAGTGAAATCGTAGTGGAGCAAAACCTCCCCTAATAACGGATGAAGTGAATGTAATTTTTAATAAAGTTAACCATAACGGATGAAATATCTGATGTTATTCAAAGAGGTGCAAAAAGTCTCTATTGTCGCTAAATTAAACCGTTATCGAGATTTAAAAATTACATTTTTGCACCTTTTTGACATGCTATCAAACTCAAAGGGTACAAGATAAAGAAAAATGGTCAGCAATTTTTATCTCAACTTTTCAAAAGCTATTCTGCTATTTGAATAGAAGGTACTGTCAATTGTCAATTCATTTCGTCAAATGTTCACATTTTTTCACAAGAATTATTGTTTTGTCCTTGGATAGCTCTTGAAAAGTTAAGACTAGAATGTGCAGGCCGTTTCTCTATCTGAAACCGTTCAAGTTTTATAGCATGTCAAAGATGTAAAAATGTCATTTATAAAACGCGATAACTCGAAAACGGCTGAATTAAGGAACATTATGTTTTAAAAATGCAACTGTCATAACCTTATGCTCGACCCTGTATATTCCAATTTATTACAGATAAATAGATTTTTAAAAGCTTCACAACTTTAAACAAGACATTTTTTTCTAATTCATGCATCTTTTGAAATACTCGACCGTTCTGGTTATTTCTCCTAACCCTGTATAGTACACTAAACACTAAATTGTTAATATTGATATTAGGCGGATTTTGGCGTTAACCAGGTTTCGCTTTGCGGTTACAGGTTTGGTAAGTGCCTGGCTTACGATCTCGATACCAGCTCAGAACCAAACGCCAAAACGTTCTTCTACCATGGAAAAGTGAATAATATCAGTATTATTTTAATTACTTTTCCATAACTTCGACCATATTATTAGGGAACAACATAACTACCTATTTCAAAAGAGTAGCTTTTATCGTCATGAAAATCAAATTCATTCACAAAGCATGAATATGCATACCTATAAACACTGAAGACTAAAGACCAAAGAGAATGCGGAATATATCACATCAGACTTGGAGGCCAACCAACAAGTCGACGCACAAAAAAAGAAGGAAAAATCAACAAAACATGAGGATAATTATAGGACATTAACATTTCACGTATATCAGTCAAGACTCAAGAGTAGTACCTACCCCTTTTTTAGAATTTATTTACTTATAAAGATATTTTTCTCTAGTGCGTGAGAATTCAAATTTCTGGAAATGACTAGTGATAGCGTTGATGATTTATTTTGTGATTGTTGTAAAAAACGCCAAAATAAAGAAACATACGAAATTTTGAGGTTATGAAGTCATAACCGTCTTCGTGACCAAACCATTGACCAAACTCTGGAGCTGGTTACGAAATTCGTAACCTGGCAGTGTTGCCAACTCTCATTGCCAGAATGAAAAATATTCGCAAAAACGCGGCTGGTTACAGATCTCGTTACCACATCGTAACCTGGTTAACGCCAAAATCCGTCTAGTGTATCGTGTTATATAGATAAATCTAATATTCAATTGGTTTACTATATCAGAGTTGGCAGCATCGTTTATTTTTTTAAAGTATTAAGTATTGGATTGGTGACAATTGAAACAGTGTCATAGTGTCATGCAGATTCACATCCATTCCATTTTTGTAGCTGATGTACAACAGATCAATATATAAATCAATCCAGATTCATATGGATTTCATTCAACTTAACTTTATTTAGGGCATCCGGCAAAATGAGAATCATTTTCTTGTGATTAAAGACATCACAAAATTGGCGACGAGGATATTGTGCGTAAATGTCGAACGGTAGTGCGTACATCGAAAAAGTAGTGAGTCACGAGATTTTTTAGTGCAAAATTGCAGAATCAGAATCTGACACCTGCGGGAATTTTCTCCCACGATGAGCGATTTGTCAATATTCAAGCCACGGCTGATGAATTATTTAACAGTACACGACTTAAAAGAAGCAAATGATGGGGACAAGATGAGGGCAATTCTTTTGAAAACGTGCGACGAGAAAGCCTACAAGTTAATATTCTACCTAGTCAGCCCCGCATCACCCGAAGACGTGACATCTTTTAATAAGGAAGTTATGGACTTTTTTGTGGGCCGCAAAAAAATGTTCGAGTAAGCACGGCAACATTGTGATCATATGGAACATGGCATGGGACCATGATACTAAAGACACAAGATATTATGATCGATTGCTGGACGAGATTAAAACCCAGCCGCGCATGTCGTCACCGCGAGCCCAAATTGAGGTTGGATTTGAAACATCCATAACGTTACCTTGTTACCATTTGCTGGTCAAAATTTGAACTGGCTCACGCATGACATTCTCGCGTGACATTGATTGTTTGGATTTGAGGTAGGTCACGTGATGACTTCTGAAGTGGGATGTGCGAGAGTTTATCTGTTCAAATTGCTGATTTTATAATTATTATCATTACACCATTTTAAACAGACATTTTGTATTCGCTGTATAATAAATACTAACCGACTATATTCATGTTTAGCAAGTATTTATTATACGGGAATATAACAATAAAACAAACTAAACGTTTAATATGTATATTTATTGAATGTTTTGAAGTAAATTATTAATTGAAAAGGCACTGATGCGATAGTTCACGAAAATATCTGGAAATTTCTTTCAACAAAAGTATTGCACATGTTTTTTTTTTTTTAACGAGTTTTAACATCATAATAATGAGTGCAATCAGCTGTATTTTTTTGAGCTCTCACACGATTCAACATTCAACACAATAAAATATGTTCTCGATAATACACAATCCACTATACACAGATTCGCCTGAATGAAAGTCCAGAAACAAAATAACACCAAGACGCAATCACATAAACACTTTCAAAATATTCATATTCATAAATGAACATAGAAAAGAGAATTAAATACCCCAAAGTTTTCAAATGGGACGGGGATCACCAAGTTTCAAAATGAAAACCGGTATATATTATTTACTTTTTAGAAACAAACAAAAACTAAAGCAGATGTAGATTTAAAAAACATTGATATCTATTTTATAAGTTCATGCATTGATTCGAAAATTACATTGGGACATTATGCAGTAACCATTGACAAAGTTTCTTGAAATTTGACTGTGAGTTTATTGTTTATAATGGTTATAGGGCTGGCATTTTTGGTTTCTGAAAAAATATACTTTTATATTTTGGTTGGTTCTAGGGATGAATGGCACTGCTGCTAGGCAATTTGCCAGCTCAGTATATATATATATATATATATATATATAAGTGGAAAAGTAGTCGCGACTGACTATATATATATATATATATATATATATATAAATATGTAAAGGCACGTCATAGACGGCAGACGAGATCGTAGGGGGACCGGTTTTTAAATTCCTTGCGATGGGACCTACATTTTAACGTAGACTCCGAACCACGGTCCTCGACCCCATCGGAGCACAGACATGTACCAGTGTGTACTGGAGAACGTGGTACTTTTTGTCACAACCTGTGTGAGGTATGACGGATGTATGTTCCCTAAATATTCAGGATGTCTGTGATCCAAGCCTTAAAGTAAAAAGCATAATATGTGATCTTGGTGATTCCACATAATTTCTTTATTTGGAGAAATTCTGACGTTAAAAACTTCATGAGTGCTTTGCATGTTAGCCAGGAAAGGTCCTGGCTCATTGGTGACTTAGAGTATCCATTAGAGCGTATGTTGTTGAGTCCCTTCAGGGATCCCCGACATGAAGGGGAAAACAGTTTCAATACTGCCTATATATCTGCAAGAAACTGCATTGAGAGTTGCTTTGGTGTCTGGAAAAATAGATTCAGATGTCTACTCAAGGAGAGATCAGCAAGGTATCAGCCAGAATGTATGTGTGATGTCATTAAGGCTAGTGCCGTCTTGCACAACATGTGCATCAATGAACATTTCTATAAAGAACCAAAAGAGGTAGATGAAGCTAACAATAATGTTAATAATAATTCTCCAAACATACAGGCTCTTGCTGCAGGAACCCAAGGAAAGAGAAGTAGTTTCCTAAGTTCCTGTGGTCCTCAACTCTTCAGCTGGAAGGAATACCCAAAGATGGTATTATGTGGTTGTAGAGCATCTCGTGGCTAGTTTTACCTCCAACAATATCGTACGTTGCGTGAAAGAGAAGTTGAAAACCTCAGAATTCATTCGCTGCTGCAACTTGTTCAACCAGTGCAGTGCGAAGAGTCCAATATTCAAGATAGGAACCCTATCAAGAAAATCAGCTGAGCAAATGGTGTCCGACAACATCTAGCCACCCAGAGTGCAAGTTGATTGGTCTACGGAATCTGAAAGGTCTCAAAAAACTACTGAGTACTTTCCAACTACCAACATCAAGGAGCGAGGAAATGACAATCCGAATCCTGGCAGTCTTCTGGATACCTGTTCTTCAGGTAGTGGGTGCAATGCACGTGAGGAGATAACAATAGCTCCAGACAAAAAAGTCAATGCTGCTTGCAAATTCATTGCCTTCACAAGTGCCACGCGAATCAAATTATCAAAAGACACACCCCATGAACCGTCACTCTGGACCCATTGACTCCCACAACTGTCAAATTAACAATGGCCGCCAATATCTCTACTGAGGGAACCCTTTATCTTGAGAGCTATAAGATTGTACCTTGCCTATTTGTATGACCAACCTACTTCGGTATACTCTGAAGGATTCACTAGCACCAGTGTTAGATTGTTCCTAGCATCCGATGGCCTACCTATTCAGAATGACTTATTGCGTAAGGTATATCACGACCATATTGCTCTGAAGCGGAAGCTTGTCACGGGCCGTTTTTGACTCTACGAATTTTCGTTCCATTATGGTTGAGATTGGGGAATTTTAGTTCTACAGTATCAGGTTTTTGCGCAGAAATACTCACAGGTTTCACATCAGTTACAATCTTTATAGGTTCAGCCAGCAAAAAGAATGACTATTACGTACTTTGTCATTATCTCTTGGTTCATCATAACAGTCATTTCCCAATCTGAGTTTAGGAGCCGTAGTTTGGTCACTTGTCATGTTTCTTTATTGGAGAACATCCAGTTTTATGGAAAAGTTACTTTTCAAACAGTGTAAACATGACTGAAGTTAGCCGACTTTTGAGGTTAGATTGTTTGCCGTGGGCTTTTGCCGCTTTCCATGCGTATTGTCTAAATTGCGAGACAGGTTGCATTTTCAATTCGCAGTTCATCTTGCTGCAAGATGAACTGCGTGGAATTACACTTTCTTTTGGTTGGGACTGTTATGTGGAACCAAATCGACTTTTCTTGATGCTGTTTACGTTTTCTTAATTAATGGAAAAGTGGAGACGGTGTTTTGTTTGCAATGAAATTCCTGCCTCCTACACTGTTTCCGTTTTGCTACCGTTCTGGTACTGGCTGTTGGTACTGGTCCTAACCTCACTCTGTCATGAGAATTTGACAATGATTTTCGGCTTACTTTCCAACGTGTCTTTGTGAAGCTTGGATGTTTCCTAAGCATTTTTAAACCTATCTAGGGATTTTTGGGAAATTAATCCACTTTTATTTATTGCCTCGTGTTGAGTTTTGTGTACTTTGAGTACCTACCTACCTTGTTGGCGATGCAATAACCGTTTTATACGGATATTTTGGTTTCACGACCGTTGGGTAAGTTGGAGGGTGTGTTGTTGATTTCATCTTCGACCGAGTGTCGTTGGAAAGTACCTGGATGAGTTCTATCATGCTCCTTCTTTCCCTGTAGAAAGGCAAAGGTGACCAGCAGCCTATTTTATTCAAGATATTGCTGATTCTGTTGAAAACACAAAGGTGGACTGCAACCTACCAGTTCTAATAATTACCACCCAGTTTGAAAAGGACCACCAGCAGCGAAACACTGGCAAAAAAAGACACCACCGTGTCTACAAACCCAGACACCCTGCAGAACTCAGGTATTTTACTGATTTATTTACATGTTTTTTTTGTATCGAGTGATATTTAAAGTACCAATTGATTTTCATGGTTTATCTGATCATTTGATTTAATTTTTCGCCACCAAGAGTAATGATTTGACGAGGTTTAAATCAAACTTAATTTCTTTTTCTTGTTCAATTCATCAAATTTATTGTTGTCGAAATTTATAATCGTAATTTTCATTCGAGTTTTTTTTTTTCTTTTACTAAGAAGACAATGTTAAAACCATATTTCTTCTTAGGGTTTTTCTTTTGGGGTTATCAATCACAATTCAGGCGGATAGTTTGTTGGTCTGATTAGCAGCCCTACAAGAGCTGAGAGTGCTACGACATCATTGTTCAGACTTTTTCCACTGAAGGAAGGCTGTGTGGCCGTGATTGACTTATTGGTATCGTTATTAGATTTAAGATTTTTATTATTTATTTTTGTTTGAAAAGTGATCACTCAGGGACTTTACTTTAGGGATAAAGAAATAGATTTTTATCCATTGAACTTCTAGTATTTTCATTTTGGCTATATGTACACTCATTGTTGTTTTAAAACTTTTTTTTTCTTTCTTGATAATTTCTGTGAATGGGAAGGTGCCCGGAACATCGGGAGAATTCCGACTTATTCAGTCTTGAGTCGGTGGCGCTTATCCTACCCCGATCTCCGACATTGAGCTAGGGCCTGATTTGCTCACGCAGGAAACCATCCTCTCATTCCAGAAATTAAGTAAATTCTCTCTTCTTTCCGTTTAACATCTCTCTTCTTTGTTACCTCTTTTTTTTTATTCTTAAGAGAAACAAAGAGCGTGGCAAGCTGACCTTTGTGCCTACAGATCCCATGTTGTTTCAGAGAGGACGATCCATTTTCAGAAGTCCAGAGAGGGTCACCAAAAATACTTTTCCGGTGACTCCTCGAAGAAAAAAATTTTGAGCGATATGACGTGTTCTGAGCGACTAGATTCCTTAAATCTTGACGGCAGGTTCAGCATGGTTCTTTTTAACATTGCCCTCATTCTTTATCTGTTATACATCAATAATATCACCTACCTGAAAATCAACGGTAGAGTTTCCCTATTTGCTGACGATACTAGCATTACATGGAGTGATTCTGATTCCTTGTCCCTGCACTATAATATTTCCAAAGATATTGTCACAATCAAAGCTTGGTCTGATCCTTTATTACTGTGTTTCAACGTTGATAAAACGGTATAGCCCAGTAAAGTTGTCGTCGGCCTATAGGGGTTGGCAAAAATAAATCCAAACAGAATGATATTTCCAGGGATGCTTGTGGACTGTCTCCTGAGCATCCAACCAAAAAATCTGACTCGTATTCCTGGTACGTTTTGCGCTGAAGAGGTGGTTTCCTAAACATTTTTCAGAGCAGAATGACCTGAATAAAAGTTTCAGAAGATCAAGAACTGAACAACTGATAAAATGTTTTGACAGCCGTAACACTTGATCAGCTGCAGCGCATCAAATGACAACATTTGGCTGGCATCAGAGATGGGTTTAAAAAAACATTTTTTCAGGGATCATGAAAAAAGTGATGAGGAGAAGTTGTTCAGCATTTGATTCTCTGAAACTTTCATCCAGGTATTTTTACGCAAAAAAATATTTTTTAAACCACTCATTGTCAGCTTATTTTTGTCATTTGATGCGCTGTAACTCGTTAAGTATTAGAGCTATCATAAAATATTATGGAGCAAGATGGTTCGGTTCTCAGTCCTCTATAACTTGTATCCAGGTCATTTTTCTGTGAGAAATTTTTTAGGAAACCACCTTTTCAGCGCAAAACGTACCATGACTTCGAGTCAGATTTTTTGGTTGGATGCACAGGAAGCAGTCCACAAGCACTCCTGAAAATATCATTCTGTTTGGAACCATTTTTTTGGAAAACCGACATCTTTACTGGGCTAGTAGCCCTATCTTACAAAGGAGCTTTACAACCATTACTGCTTTATGACAGAAACATCAAATACGTTGAGTCGGTCAAATTTCTTGGTTTAAATATGAATGCCAATCTCAAGTGGTCCGCTCATATCGACTCCTTGTCAAAAAAGCTCTCTTCGGCTTGCTTCGCAATTCGTTCAGTTTAAAAAATTTAAATATATCCTCTGCCAGACTCACATCTTCATGTGAATCTAACCTCCGCTACGGCCGTCGTTTCTGGGGCTGCTGTACCATCGAACAATTTCATAGAATTTTCAAGTTGCAAAAGAGAGCAATTCGCTATGTATTAATCTAAATAATAAATGCTTACCCTCATACTTTTATAGTTATGTACCTAACAAGTGTGGAAAGTGGGACTTCACCGCACACAACGTCACGCACTTTCCACATGTGTTAGGTACAAAATTATTCCTATGAGCATCCTTTTGAGGACATTTTCATGAAAACAACTTTACCGCACGGAATATAATTTATTCATTTTTAAAATACTCGTATTCATCTACACCCCAGTTGCCCCTATCTTTTTCTTTAGAGGGGGTTACAGGACCAGGAGTCTGGGGTAATTGGACCCTCACCTGGTCCAGTTACCTCAAGCCTTATTGGATCAACCCCAAATAACTAGAACACAATCTATAAATACAAGTAATATTAAAATAGGTGGTTGAAGCATTATTCATTCGACGACTGACTCCTGAGGTGGATGGACCTCAGTCGTGTGATTTTTCGCCGAGCGCGATACTTAGTCAAACTGATTACGTTTGTTCGTGCGTACAGTGTAAATAAAATCACCCATGGTGAATCTTAAAAAACCGTCGGACGCTCTGCGCAGTGGCAGTGTTTTGAAAGCGAAACGTGTTAAAAATCTCGAAATGGATACCGCGAAAAAGGACGCAAAAATCCAAAAACTAAAAAACAGTGTTGATTCGAGTAGAGAGTCCATCGAGAGACTCACAAAAGAAAACGCGGAATTGCGTGCTATGATTGAGGACTTAAAAAAAGTGGTGGCTGAATTAAGTGACAATAAAAAACGGCAAAGTGTTGATGATAATCAGGTGAGTGATTTTCCACCATTGAGCTCTGTGTTTGCCAAGAAATATAAACGTAATGCCTCTGTAAATAATGTAAATAATGACCCTTTTGTAAATACTGTAAATAATTCAAATGAGAATGACATGGACCCTGATAATGATGGTAAAACTATTTCCTATGCTGAAAAATTGCTTAAAATTCCCCCAGTGACAGTGTTAGGTGCGGAAAAATGGAACGATATTAAGGACTTACTTAAAGCAGAAAATATTGGTACCGACAAAGCAAAAATTTTTGGTAATGAAATAAAATTATTTCCAAAAAGTGCTGATGATCATAGAAAATTAACCTCATTATTTTCTGAAAATAACAAAAATTATTACACCCATTTACTAAATGAAGACAAAAAAATGTACGTAATACTCAAAGGACTTAGCCCGTCTACACCGATAGATTTCATCAAACAGGACCTTCTAGACCAAGGAATCACGGACATCAACCTTGAAGTAGCAAAGATGACATCTCGAAAAGACGGTAGGACGCTACCTATGTTCCAAATAAAGACTATGGATAAAAATATTTTCAAAATCACGAATATGGATGGATTAAGCATTGAAATGGAAGCGAAAAGAAAACCTTCAGGACCCAGCCAATGTTTCAAATGTCAACGGTACGGACACACACAGAGGACTTGTCACATGCCAGAAAGATGCGTAAAATGTGGAAAATTGCACAGTTCGCAGGAATGTGACATAATTAAACCAACAAATGAAAAGATGGAAAACACGGCAGTTTGTGCAAATTGCGGCGAAAAAGGACATCCAGCAAGTTATAGAGGCTGCATAGTTTACCAAAAAATGACTAAAAACATGCCACAAACAACCAACAAAAATAAGGACATTCAAAAAACAAGAATTTACACCAATAACAACAATACAAATTCAAATTCCAGGAATATGCCATCAATAGGACAGAAAAAGAAAAATGACAACCAACAAACTGATGAAGATTTCATCAGAAAAATGACACCTATAATCCTGCCGGTTTATTCACAATTTTTCAGCAACCTCAATGTACCAAAATAATAATATTATTTCGTGGAATGTGAACGGAATTGTATCAAGGATAAATGACATTAATTTATTACTACAGGAACACACGCCTTTAGTTTTATGTTTGCAGGAGACTAAATTAAAGGCGGATAAAACCATTTCTTTCCCAAATTATTGTACCTATAGACATGACGACCCAAATGCAGTACTTGGACTGGCCACATTGGTCAGAAGAGACGTAAATCATCATCTTATTGGATCAGAATCAGACGTATCAGTAAATAATTTGACAGTTTCATTACAAATAAAAAATGTCAATTTAAAAATTACTAACATATACAGATCATACAAAGATGACAGAGTACGATGATTTCAAAATACTAACAAAAGGAATAAACCCACTACTAGTCATAGGTGATTTAAACGCCAAATCAACAGCCTGGAATTGCACTTATGACGATAAAATTGGACCAAAACTATTAAAAATTGCTGCGGAAATAAAAGTTGGAATTTTAGCTCCGGACCATCCAACCTTCTTACAAAGAGGAAGAGGTTTTCCACAAATAATTGACATAGCTTTATACAAAAACATTCAAGGACAAATGGACATAACAACGATGGATTATGGATCATCAGATCACAATCCAATTGCAGTAAATCTTTCAAAATTTCACCAAAAACAATCCAGGACAAAAAATCGTACAAATTGGTCAAAATTTAAAAAGGACTTGAAATATAATTTTCCATTACCCAAAATTAGAAGCCCTCAGGACATCGAGGATGCTGCCATACAATTTAATAAAATTATCCAGGACACATACAACCAGAACACGACATCGATACCAATAATAACAAACGGAATTTCCAGCCTTCCACTTAACATACAAAATGTAATCAGGACAAACCGAAGATTGCGGAGACGTTATTCCACGAACAAGGACTTGGTGACGAAAAATGAGCTTAACACCCACACAGCATTGATGAAGAAACTCTCACTTAAATATAAACAAGACCAATGGGAAGAAAAAGTCGAAAGATTGGATGAATCCAACTTTAATCAGCTTTGGAAATTGCAGAAATGTTTTAGGCGACCTGTCAACCAAATTCCACCCCTAATAGGTTCAAATGGCACTGCCTACTCAGATATGGAAAAAACCGAAGCTTTTGCTGAAACGTTGGAAGAAGTATTTACAAATAACATTGATGAAGATGAAGATGAAGACCACGTATTAAACATCCAAGCCAAAGTGGAAGAACTGGAAAATACCCAAACTGAGGCAAAAATCAAAGATTTTGCAACAGTCAATGAAATTGGTGAAATAATCAAACACTTAAAAGTAAGGAAAGCTCCCGGCATTGACAAAATAAATAACAAAATGTTAAAAGAATTACCACCTAAACCAAAAATTGCATTAACCAACATTGCAAACGCAGTATTAAAATACGACTATTTTCCAGATTTTTGGAAAAATTCTGAAATAATAATGCTAAGCAAACCGGGCAAATGCCAGAAATTTCCAGCTAATTTTAGACCAATAAGTCTCCTAAGTTCGACAAGTAAAGTTGTTGAAAAAGTTATAAAAAGAAGACTAGTCGACTTTACGGACGAAAATGACATAATACCAAATTTCCAATACGGTTTCAGAGCTTCTAGATCAGCTGAACAACAAGCTTATATTATAGCCGAAACAATAATTGAAGGTTTTAACAATAAGGACGTCACAGGAGCCCTCTTTATTGACATAGAGAGGGCCTTTGATAAACTTTGGCACAATGGATTGGTTGCAAAGATGGCTGATATGGGATTTCCCATTAAAACCACAAAACTGATAAACAGTTACTTAAAAGGTAGAAAATTCCAAGTTAAAATTAACAATACACACTCAAATCCCAGGAATATCAATTCAGGAGTACCTCAAGGTTCGGTACTTGGACCTACCCTATATTCAATATTCATAAGTGACATTCCATCATCAACATTGGTTAAAACGGCCCTCTTTGCAGACGACACCGCAGTACTGACTCAAAGCAGGAATGTCGACTTAGTAACAAAAAGACTGCAACATCATATTGAAGAATTAGAAGATTGGTGCATAAACAACAAGATCAAAATAAACGCTGCAAAATCTCAAGCAATCCTCTTCCAAAGAAGATTAACCATACCCAGCACCAGATTGATCCTAAATAATAACAGACTTAATTGGCAAAAAGATGTGAAATACCTTGGTATTCACATGGACACAAAACTAACATGGAAAAAACACATACAATCAGCAGTAGCTAGAGCTAATAAAACTCAAAACCTATTATACCCAATAATTGGGTATAGAAGCAAAGCCTCCATAAAATCCAAAAAGACATTAATCAAAGCGGTTATAACATCACAATTGACTTATGGATCAAATGTGTGGGGCAGCACCTGCGCAACTACATTAAAAAAGTTGATCACATGTGAAAACAAAATAGTTAGAAAAGCTTCTGGTGCACAATGGTTCATCAGAACAAAGGACATACACAAGGACCTAAATTGGATAAATATTAAAGAATTTATACTAAAGAAAGCAGAAAAATTTCATAAAAAATTAGAAAACCATGAGGACGATACAATCAAAAACCTCAGCAACTACGACAAGGACAAAAAATTCAAGTACAACAGACCCAAAAATTTACTAAGTATACATAAGGACTAAGAGCTACAGACATCTAGGAAGCAGGAAATGGGGGACAAAGGACCACAGGGATCCGGAAGATGAAGCAGAAGTGCAGTATGCGGAGAACGCAGAGAACCAGTAGCAGGAAGTTGCCGCTCATCCTATAGCTGATCTTACTGTGCAATGTGAAAACAAAAGGACTCTAACAAAAACAGGGGAAAAAACATGAAACAACGAGAGGCACTGCCTTTAAAGGCATATAAAGGGTTATTTACATATAAGATGGTGATTATAAAAGGCTGAAATAGAGCCCGTAATCACTCCGCGGACATAAAGGACTTTGTTCCGTAGAATTGGTGGGGTTTTAGTGGGTATGGCCATTCCTCCGGATAGGTTTGCGAGTCCCACACTCCGATCGTGCGTAAAAAGCATTTCCCCACCTTTACAAAAAAAAAAAAAAAAAAGGTGGTTTAAGACTTTCTTTTGTTTTCCAGATATGTTAGAAATGGTACGAACATATGTCCGGAAAACCCAAAAAGGCGCAGACTTCCGTTATAGTAGAGAAGATCTTCAAAAAGCTTTTGATGATGTCAGAAATGGCAACAAAACAACTAGGAGGGCAGCAATGCACTACAATATCCCTAGAAGCACGTTAAAGCACTACGTGAGAGGCACAGGAGGAAGGGTTTTCGATGATCTATAAGGGGTGGTCGCGGCGTCAAGTCATACTTATCATCTTCTGATGAAGAAAAAATGTCCAATTGCATAAGATTGATGGAAAAAAATGGATTTGGCCTGTCACGCGAAGATGTATTGGACTTGGTGCAAGCGTACATTAGACAGAATAATTTCCAGGTTAAATTTAAAGATCAACGTCCTGGTACCGACTGATTTATTGCATTTAGAAAAAGGCATTGATTGTCTATCAAAGAGGCCCAGAGGATTGGATAATATGTTGGATGTGACCAGGTTAATCCCTGGGTAATTTATGATTTTTATGACAAATTAAGCAAGGTCATCATTATTTTAATCTACTAGAACGTCCGCACCAAATGTTCAATTGCAGTCTTTTTGTCATGATCCGTAAAAAAAAATGTTGGAGCAGTTGGTGCTAAATGTCAACGGAAAACTAGTTCCTCGGGTCGAGAAAATACCTCCGTTTTACTTTGCTGCTCCTCTGACGGAGTGACTCTACCTTTGTGTTTTCAAAGGAAAGTATGTTATGGAGAACTGGATTGACCAGGAAGTCGCCACACAACTGCAGTTGCAGTTACAGAGAGAGAGGGTGGATGGAAACAATATTTTTCTACAACTGGTTTGAAGATGTTTTTCCACTACCCGTTTTATCAGTGCATGACGGACACGTGACACATATTTCGACAAAGCTGATCCAACCAGCACAAGAAAATGACATTACTATCATGAAATTACCACCTCGTACGACACATGCCTTACAAATGTAGCCGTTTTTCAAGGTTTAAAATCAAATTGGGCTAAAGAGCTTTGTAAATGGGAGCGAGAAAACCCTCGAAAGAAAATTCCAAAACCTGAATTTACAGCCATACTGGCCAAGGTTTTTGGTGAAATGCCTAGGTCGATTATCATGAATGGATTTAAGGCAACAGGAGTGTATGATTTGGGAAAAAAGCCCAAACAGAGATGCTATTCCCATTTCAATTTTTAAACCTGGTGACTTACATAGATATCAAAAAAACTTATTGCCCGTTAATACTGCTGAAGACGAAATAGTCGAGGCTCACCCGTCAACATCCCATTATACTGAACTGCGAAACAATGGCGACAATCCACAACAGAGTACATCCGAAATCACTTTGAAATTAGCAGTACCGGCAGAAGACGCTGGACTTTCTTCTGAAATAAATTCACACAAAACAACAAACAAATGTTTTGAAGACGTTCTTCTGGATATGTTCAAGAAAGATTCGAAAAAAAAATCCTGATAGGAAGCGAAAGAGACTCTTGACAAACTGCGAGATAATAACAACCTCAGAATATCTAAAGAAGAGACGAGAGGAAAAAGAAAAGAAGCAGCAGAATTTGAAAATAAAAAAAGCGAATCTTTTGGAGAAAGCAGCCAAGAAGCAAATTTATACCAAGAAAATTGAAAATTACAAAAAAAATCAAATCAATCAGCCAGTGATTGCGAAAGTAACTTCTCCCTGCATGAAAGCGACGACAGCCTAACTCTACACTTTTCTAATGGTGAAGAAGAAGTGAGTGAGACTATTGTGACACCTTGTGAAACCTGGAATGTTGGAGACTTTGCTCTTGTTAAAGTTTTTGGCAAGGATAACGCATCGTTCAGGATGTACGTTGGAAAATCCAAACTATAAATGTCAATGGATTCGGAGTTGAGTTTCTGAAAAGACATGAACAGGCAATGAAATTCAAAGACACAGAAGAAGAATCCTACGTTGAAAAGACTGACATAGTCCGAAAATTATCGCGTTCTATGCAAACTAAATCAGCTTAGTAGCACAGTATAAAGACATGGTCTGCTTCAACACCGATCTTACCGATCCAAGTAACCTTATTGACTGAGTTATTTTTCGAGGTATAAAACCATCTATTAAGATATTTTAAGTAAAATAAATTGAAATTTTTGAGTTTAGGTTCATTATGTGATTTTTCAGTTAAGATTAAGTTGTAATAAGCGAATAAAACGTTGTAAGTGAGGAGTTAACTTGTCATATGAATAGGACTTTTAGGGAAACGTTAATTTGCATTTGCTGTAACGACTTTATTAATAAAAAATATTTGGATTTGTATTTTTTTTCCAAAATATAAATGTTCTGGAGTTATATTATGCTTTCATGGTGAATCGGTTATAAAGCATTAGAAGCAGGAAAGGAATGAAAGTATAAAAATTGATTGGGCTCATGGACTATCAATTCAATATCTTATTAGATCGTATCTATCAGATCTGAAATACTCTGCATTTTAGTCGTTGCAGGTGTAGACTTGACTGGTAGAGTCTCGATGTAAGATGTATGAAGGGTAAATTTCAAGAAGTAAAATAGTTACTTGACTAGAACTTTGCAATGAAAATCGTAATGTACTCCAGTAAGCAAAGGTTTTTTCCTGGACAAAAATGTAGAAGTTTTTGCTTACTGGTTCTATATAACAGTAATATTGAAACCATCAAGGATTGTGGGAGTCTGGATGCAGACTTATCTGACCATTTTTTAATATATTGTAGCTTTGTACTGAAATCTCCCCAAATTCCTAGTAATAGCTTTACGTATAGGCCACTAACTAGGATTAATTCAACCCAGTTTCAACAAGATCTTGAGAATTTGCCATTACAAGGTATCTATCATATTGACAACATTGATAAAAAGGTATCGTTTTTTTCCAAACTGCTGCTTGACCTCTTCGACAAGCACGCACCTTTAAAAACTGTTTCTGGCAAAAAACGTCCATACTGTCCCTGGATTACAGATAACATTAAACTTATGCAAAAATACGCGATGAAGCGTTATCTAGGTTCCAACAGACAAAAAGTCCTGTAATATCCGGCAGAAGTGGGAGGAATTGCGCAAACTAAATATATCAAACAAAAAAACAAAATCAATACCTCAAGAACTAAAAAATCCTGACGAATTAAACAAATATTTTACTTGTTCAGAAATACCAAACTGTGCTGATGAAGAGTTGATCAAATTTTATAATGATAACAATCTACAAAGTCACATGGAACCTCTCTCTTTTAAAACGGTAGATGATTATGAAATTTCAAAAATAATACAAAGTATTAAATCGAAGGCTATTTGCTCAGATGGTATTAACATAACCCTTATTATTCTTTGTTGTCCGCATATCATCCCTTTTATCACACACATTAATAATAAATGTATCAGCACGTCCTATTTTCCTAAATCATGGAAAGAGGCTACAGTTATTCCCTTACCAAAAATCAACAACCCCACTCAATATTCACATCTTCGCTGCATATCAATCTTACCAACCTTCTCAAAAATACTTGAAAAAATACTTGCTGTTCAAATTTCGTCTTATTTAGTAAAATATAGAATTCTACCGGAAAAACAGTCCGGATTTAGGAAGGGCTACAGCTGTGAAACTGCACTTTCAGAAATAACCGATGACATTTTTACATCATATGATGAAAGTAAGGCCACTGTCCTCGTTCTATTAGACTATACCAAAGCCTTTGACATGGCTAATCATAAAATTTTAACATCGATCTTAAATTATATAGGTTTTTCTAGGGAGCAACTCTTTGCTACACTCTCTTATCACAGACAGAGCAAAACGCGTCTCAATTTCTGGAACAGAATCTGCGCTCCTGAATATCCTTTATGGAGTACCACAGGGTAGTATCTTGGGGCCAATTGTACACAACTCTAAAAAACATCTGTTGAAAATTAATCCAACCAAGTCCGTTGCTATTGTTTTTGGAAATGAGAAGGATAAAGTTCAAATTGCTAACAATTTTCATTTATTTATCGATAATGAAAAAATACCATTTAAAGAGAGTATAAAAAACTTAGGTTTAACAATGGATAACAGGCTTAGGTTTAAAGAACATATTAATAATAGAATTGGTAAAGATTATGCGACTCCGAAAATGCTATACCCTCTACGTCATTATTTGAACCGCAATCTCAAGGTTTTGCTCTGCGATACGTTAATACTTTCTCAATTTAATTACTGTTCCTCTATTGATGGGCCCTGCTTAGACTCGTTAGATATAAAAAGGGTACAAAAAGTTCAAAACTCCTGTCTTAGACTTATATTTGGGATTAGACGACGGCAGCATATTTCTCACAAACTTAAAGCATTACTATGGTTAAGTATGCATAACAGGCGCATCCTTCATGCCACAATGTTTTTTTACAGAACAATCAAATATCAAACTCCCCCGTATCTTCTAAAAAGAATCCGATTTAGAACTGACGTTCACAATCTTAATGTTCGGCGGACCAGCATTCTGAGTATTCCCAATCATAAAAAAAAACTTTTAAACGATCCTTCTCATACAACATTGCTCTCTGCATTAATTTATATGTCGACAGATTTACTTACTTGGTTGGTGAGTTAAAAAAAAATTAAAAAGCAAACTACTGTGGCAACAGTGATCTTTATTTCTGCTTTATTTTCCTTCTCTTTCTCTCCCTCTGATCCTTCCTTTCCTGTCATCAATCAATCTAGACCATCTTGTACATTGTGTTTTCTTTTAATAATCATTTATCTTTAGGAATGTGATGGGTTAGGTTAGGTTAGTTAGTTTAGTATTCAGCATAGGCCCAAACAGCACCCAACACTAGTGTCGGAAAGCTGAAAACGGCCCTTTACTTCGCTTAATCTCAAGAGCGATACACTTTGTATCAATACCTATGTTAGTTTCTTATGTTTTGTTAAAGCTGAAGTAATAAACGTCTTATTATTATTATTATTATATGTTTTCTGGTATGCTGAATCCGAATCTGAGATTTGCTACCTCGCTAGGTGTCGGCTTTACAACGAAAATTGCAGAAAACCTCAAAATTTCGCCACATTTTTCAGTTTTTCGAGTAAAAGCCGTAAATTTAGCAATTTTTGATTATAACTATGAAAAACCAAATTAGAGTAGAAAAAATGTCCTTCAAATACGTATAATCACATTGCAGTCTGGGCATTCCATGGCGTGATCTTGACTTCCTTGACATTATTTTGAATTCACGCTTTAAACACCTGTAGGGTATTTGATGTACCCCTAACTAAACGTGTTCGAATGATACGAGTGTATCGGCACAATCACGTGTAATATATTAATCACTGAACGAAATACAATAAGCTTTTTAAATTCCCGAAGCACGCTGAGATCAACTGTCCTCTTCATCCCGTCAAACCGAAGAGAGAAAGTGAGAGTGCTGTGTCTGGCACGGTCGGTTCATCTTGGTGGTTGATAATCGATTTTGTCACGGGAGTCCCTCAATATATAACGTAACGTGAGAACGCCACACACCTCCAAATTCAATTATTTCATGACTACCTGGTATGCCCTGGTTACATCTGATGAGTTGGCAAACGTGAGTCGGGATCATAAACACTCTTGGTCAGATAAATAGCACATGTCAAAAATTTCATGACACTTTGATTCTGCATCAGTGATCAGGGAAGTAATGATGCATTTGAGAACTTCAATCCATTTGTCAGTCTACGTGTCTTTGCGATTTTTTCCAAAAATTTGTCTGGGGCCACGTTTAAGAGAAGAGTTGAAAAAAAAACTTTTTCACTAGTTTAACTTTGGATCAAAACGGCTAGCACCATTCAAGAATATAAGGGTGCTATATATGTTCTTCCTGGAAATTTCACAATATTTGAACTGAAGATAGTCTACCTATGATATTACACTGAAAAAAGTTTCATTTTTAATCTTTTTTGAAACGTGACAAAAGAGTCCTGAACAAATTTTTGAAAAAAATCGCCAGCACACTTCAACTGACAAATGGACTGAAGTTCTCAAATGCACCATCATTTTCTTGATCACTGATGCAGAATCAAAGTTTCATCAATTTTTTTACATGTGTGCTGTTTATCTGACCAAGAGTGTATATGGACCTCACTCACGTTTGCCAACTTCTTAGATTTAACCAGGACATACCAGGTAGTCATAGAATAATTGTTTTTGAAGGGGTATAAAGCGCGAACTCACAATAATGTTATCAACTTTTTGACGGAAAGTCAAGAGATGCCATTTTTTCTACCCGATCTATCGACGTCATGACTTCATGGTAATGGATTTCTACAAATACGTATAATTTGTAGAAAAAGTGGAAAAACTTTTGAATAGTTGAAGCGAATTGCAAAAAGTAAACGGTTTTGGAGCATCTCAAAACCTACACATACATACACACTAGCATTACAACCCTTCGTGGGTTTTAGCTGCAAAGACGATTTGCCTCCATTGGTTTCTGTCCAACATGGTCTCTTTCCAGTTGTCAATTCCCATAGTCTTGAGATCTCTTATTATGTTGTCTCGCCATCGTAGTCGTGGTCTTCCTAAGGGTCGTGTTCCCCTGGGGTTACTTTCCCATACTGTTTTAATCAGTCTATCATCAGGAGCTCTTTGGACGTGTCCAGCCCATTGTAAACGCTGCGATTTTATACATTTTGTTATGTTTGGGCTTTGGTATAGCCGTTCTATTTCCGCATTTGTTCTTATCCGGTATAGCCCTGTTATTGGGTCTTGGATAGGGCCGTAGATTCTCCTTAGGATTTTGCGTTTTGCTCAAAACCGTTTACTTTAAAAGTGCAGATTCAAATATTCAAAGATAAACAGGGGTTGTCATTTAAAAATACTATGTTGATGTCTGCTCTGCAAAAGTTTGTGAAACTGTTTTTCAATAAACAGAGTGTGTAAATTAAAAAACAGTTTCACAAACTGCACTGGGGCATTCTCTGTATTCAAATCCATTTTGCTCATTCCGATATCTTTAACGGTTTAGGCGTAATTTAGCGTTTCCGTTTCAATGACTCACCTTGTATAATTGAAAATTAAAAAAAAACATTTGGGCCCAAATTTTCAAAAAAACAAATATGTGATAGCAGATAGATACTTATAACAGCAATTTAGTTACTTCCAACAGATTTGTAAAAAGAGTCGCCAAACAGATTTAAAATTCTCATCTCCAAATACATGTCATTGAAGGAAACTGTAAATTGATCTCCTCCTTTGCCTCCAAGTTCTTCTTTTTCTTGATAAAGCTTTATTTGTAGTCTATCCAAGTCTAAAAACATAACAACCACCTGAATCCTATTCACCCTCATTATTCAAATTTTGGTCTTATCGGGTTTTTGCAGCACCACGATATGTAGGTACTACCTATAAAATATAAACCTTTCGCCACTTGTTTGCACTTCGTTCACCGAATCCCAGTGCATTCAGGCTGCCTCCGAGCTCTTTCCACAATTTTTTTTAGTGCCTCTGCCATTGGGGCAAGTGAGGAGACCTGTAGCTAATTAGATATGCTCTGTAGCTAAATCTCTATGACATTCCATAAGATTTACGATAACCTCCCAATGGGCTTCCCCCCCCTTCAAAAGTTTTTTTTATTTTAAATGCAAACAAATCGGAGAAAAAATGGCTGGCCCAAAGCACAAAACAAAATAACGGATTTTTGTGGATATAACATAACCTACAATGTCAAATTCGATTGCTTCACACTTCACAGTCATCGACAAATTTGATCAAGTTTGGAATCGTAGACGTGCGTGCTTAAACTCGATCGAGCCGATCGTAAAACGGAATCTGGTGAGTTCATTTTCCAAAGACGTCAAGACCAAATATAAATCTTAACTTTGATCCATTCAGGCTACATGGAAACTACATTGTGGACCAGAAGTAATGGGTCATACGGTAACAGTAGATTCCTCACACAAAAATATTGTGATTGACTCCAACTTGTCACATCCGAAAGTTGATATTAAGAGAGATACAGGGTGTCAATATTGAATTTTAATATTTTATTTTTTCAAAGAACTTTTGCAATAATCAAGTTATATCGATAAAATTTGATATATGGGGATTGTTTGACATGCAAAATTCAAATCTGACAACGGGATTGCTCTTACTTGTAGGGGACGCCACTCACACACCTTTTCACTCATTCAAATAGTCAGAACTTTGCTGTACGCACTAGTACACTTTTTTGAAATCGAAAAAATGATTTTGTCATCATATTTACGAAAAAGGTATACGTTATAGAAGTGCCTAGGAGTAACCTTAATCAAGATATTTGAGCTTGAAGTAGTCCATGCAATGTGGTTTTGAATGGAAAATTTTGAAAATGAACATAGGAGGCTTTGAAAACAGCGTTATCATGGTAATTTTGACATTATATTCGCGTCCAGCCCGAATATATTATCTTCATTTTGATAACGTAGTCCGTTTCTAGAGGCTTCCTACCGTGCACCATTCAAAGTGATAAGGAAAAAAACTGTCCATTCCCGCATCCCGCCCATGCACCCGTTATCCGTTGAGTCAACCGTTATTCATTCGTTTTTGGTGCACCATACCGTGCGGTCGTGCGACGCTTATCACTGGCTGAAAAATTCCTCACTTGTTTTGTTTACATTGTGTTTTCGTTGACTAATAATTGATGTTTAGGTTGCGTTCAAGCAAGGCAAGTGGGAAATATGCTGATAAATCTGTAAGTACTTAATATACATACTTTGTTTAGGTATAATTGGCTTTTACAATGGGGAAAAGACGTAGGGACCGATCTCGAAGTAATTTTTCGAGACGATCCATTAGCAAGGAACATAAGGACTTACGTAACAAGATTCGGAAATTGGAGAAAGAATTAGAACGTGCTCGTTCTCTACCACGAGCGTTCTCGTCACCGTGAGTGTCGCTCTCCTAGTGAGACGAACTCACGTAAAGAAAAATCACGAGGATACCGTGAAAGTCGCTCTCCCCCTCTCTTCGTAAGACGACTTCACCACTCGATTGAAACAAAAACCAAGGAGGACGCAGTCCAAGCCCTGTCATTTCACTGTACACCAGGGATCAACTATCAATACCCGATGATCTGTATGAGCAGGACCCGAAGGATGATGTTGGTGGACAGAACTGCGAACAAACATTGGCCGAAATCTCGGAGGAATCTCGTAATTTATTAGGCCCGGATCCGAACAAAAATAAAAAATCCTCGTTTAAATTACATTCCGCTATAGAGCCGATATGGAGTAATATATTATCCTGCGGTCTCTCTAGGGAAGATAAAGACGTACTGCTTACAAAATACGATTTACCTGAAAATCTTGGTTTGCTTATTCCTCCAAAGCTTAACCCAGAGATTGAGATAAACATGAATAGTCTTCATATCATGAGAGACAAGACACATTCTCATTATCAGGACAACATTGCTAATGTTTTGTCAGCTTTGGGTACTTCACTAAATGTCATTTTTGGAGGGAGAAGATAGAATCCCCAAGAAGATAAGAGGAAAATGCTGGCAAGCATCGCTGACTCAGGTCGCATGCTGTGTCATCTTTTTCATGAGATATCGTATAAGCGTCGTCAGCTAATTTTCCCACTGATGAATAAACGAATAAAAACCAGTGTGGATAAAGTCCCACCCGGGGAGTTTTTATTTGGACCAAATCTTGGGGAAAAAATACAAGCCATGAAAACAATGGAAAAAGCCGGAAAGAATTACGACCCTTTCAGCCGATTTACCCCCGATCTTTGCCTGGTCCTTCTCGCTTTCCTGCGAGGAAGAAAGAAGGGGGGGTGGACAAGGATAGGCCTCACGCGTCTACCAGCAGTACCACTAATCAGTTAAACCGACAAGGCCCGACTCACCAAAGGAGGGAAGTGAGATCACAGAGAGGGCGCCCCTCGTATCCTCAGGGAGGACGCAGACGTTAGTGGTAAGTGATCAAAACGTCTTTGCTGGTCGCCTTCCGTTTTTTGAAAACGCTTGGAAAAGAGTTGCTACGAATTCCAGAGCCTTGTCTTGGATCAAAGGCTATAAAATCTCTTTCACACGTATACCCCCTTTTACGGAGATTTTGTCGCGACACTGCCCCTCGCCGAGTGAAAACACCCTCATTAATTCATCCATTAATGACCTTCTCCTCAGGTTTAAATTTGAATGGGAAATTTACGAATTTACTTGCGTTCCTTTTGGACTCTCTTCATCGCCATTATGCTTCACAAAAATAATGAAACCTGTGATCTCGAGGGCACGGCAAAAAGGAGTACTGTGTGTTGATTACCTAGATGATTTCCTTATCCTTGGTGAGTCGCGAGACAAATGTTTTGAAAATACTAACATCATCGTTAACTTTTTGCAAATGTTGGGTTTCAAGATAAACAAGAAGAAAAGTTCCTTGTGTCCCAGTCAATCCTAAAAATTCTTAGGTTTTATCTTTGATACTACCAGAATGGAAATCTCATTACCACCACAGAAAAAAAAAACATCAAAAAGTTGGCTCATTACTTTAAATCTAGACAACGTTCTAAAATACGAGAATTTGCAAAATAAATTGGCATTTTAGTCTCGGCTTGCCCGGCAGTCAAATATGGCTGGTTGTACATTAAGACCTTAGAGCGTGAACATTTTTTTTGCACTTGCTCAGAATAACTCAAACTTCGATGCAATAATGTCAATTCCAGCACATCTACACCCAGATCTGTCGTGGTGGGAAAATAAAATTTCTGACTTGTTCAACAATATTAAGAATGACAACTATGAGAAAGAACTTTTCACTGACGCTTCACTGACGGGATGGGGAGCATGTTGTGACGGTGAAAAAACCCATCAGAGTCCATCCACTAGCCAATCAAGTTACCCTGGTGGCCGCCAGATTATCAGGGACTCTTTCTTAAAGAGAAGCGTTCCAGAGACGGCCATCTTGACTATTATCTCCTCGATTGCGGATTCAACCATTAAACAATATGACACAACCTACAAACTCTGGTGGGACCATTGTCATCGACGACAGCTACCCTTATACGAGGTATCCAATAATGAAGTGATTACATTTTTGCAAACGTTTTCAGAAGAACGTAACTATAAGTATGGGGCCTTAAATTCACATAGATCTGCGTTTAGTCTGATTTTACCAAATCCTCTAGGGGACGATCCAATAGTTAAACGATTCATGAAAGGAATGTCGCGTCTAAAACCATCTCAACCGAGATATTCCAATACTGGGGACCCTCAAATTCTTCTAATCTACTTTGAAAATCTTCCCGTTGAATTAAGCCTTCAGCAAATTGCACAAAAATTAGTTACTTTTTTGACGATCTTTACATGAGGTAGACTTCCGACTATCTTCTTAATCAGATTATCCAATATAACGAAGGATGGGGATAAAATCCAAATAAACATTACCGACCAAATCAAAACCCCAATGGTCGGCAAAACTCAACCAACACTACATCTGCCTCTTTTCAAAGAAAAACCCAAACTCTGCGCAGCAACTACCCTCAAGGCCTATATAGAAGTAACACAACCGATGAGAAAACCGGACCAGGATTCTTTATCCCTAACGGTGAGGAAACCTCACAAAACAGCGTCTAAGCAGACTTTAAGCAAATGGGTGAAGCAGACGCTATCGTCGGCAGGGATAGATACTTCTAAATTCAAGCCACATTCAACAAGGCATGCCTCCACATCTGCGACCCTAAGACAGGGAATCTCCGTGGAGACCATCTTCAGAACAGCTGGATGGTCGGAACGCACGTCTACATTCGCCAGATATTATAGTCGACCTCTTTCTGACAAGACTGAGTTGGCCAAAGCAGTTTTGCGTCTTGCAACAAGCACAGAACAATAATCATTATAATGTGACCGGATACACATTTAGAAAGTTACTTACAATTTTTTGTTGAGTTATGTTCAACATAATGATATTCACTTATCAGTTTCACTTACCAGGAACTATTAATACTTACCTATTATCTTGGATTATGTTTTTGTTTATTCAATATAGAGTTTGTCATTTTCCGTCTATATTGTTGTGGACGCGAATTTAATTATACGATCAAACGATAACGGGTGCATGGGCGGGATGCGGGAATGGACAGTTTTTTCCCTTATTACTTTGAATGGTGCACGGTAGGTAGCCTCTAGAAACGAACTACGTTGTAAAAATGAAGATAATATATTCGGGCTGGTCGCTTCATATAATTATGATCGAACTTCACTCCAGGTAAGTTTGTTTCATCGTATAATAAGCTTGAATGCTTAATTTTTCTTGATTTAAAAAAATTAATCTAATTTTACATTTAAAAAAAAAATGTTTTTCTTTGAAAAAAAAATATTTTGTTTTAGATTTTTTTTTTATAAGAAACATTGAACATCGAGACAATTGTCAAAATTACCGTGACAACAGCGTTTTCTATGCCCCCCATGTTAGTTTTCAAAATTTTCCATTCGAAACAACATTGCATAGATTACTTCAAGGGCAAATATCTTGAAAAAGGTCACTTCTATCGACTTCTACAAGGTGTACCTTTTTTACGTAAAAATGCCGGAAAAATCATTTTTTTAATAAAAAAAAAATTTCGAGTGCGTACAAAAAAGTTATAACTATTTGAATGAGTGGAAAGATGTGTAAGATGGGCACAAGAAAGATGTTTTGGACCAACTATTGCGCAATAAGATGGATTTATAAAAGTACTGACAATTTCGTGAGTCAAAAAGTGCAGGTATCATTTTTGCTAAGTAGAGAGATAAGTTATGTCGAAAGATTAATTTCTGATCTATGAAGAGCAGGTCTCTTCAAACAGGTTCAAACTCAAGTAACATTTTCACTTACTTAGTTACTGTAGAAAAAAAATCGTTTCTCTACAAGGAGCCTGAAATAATTATTATTATAGATGACAATAAGCTGCTGAATTATGTCTATAAAGCGGTGAAAAGTGGCAAGTTGTTTGATAGGGGGATTCTGCCTAAGGATACTGATGTTGGGAATCTAACAGTGAAGACGTATGAGATCTGAGACCAGGATTTTGCCCCTTTAGTGAATGTGGAAAGTGGTATGTTGAATATTCATTATCTGGGAAAAAATTAATTTAAAAAAATGCCCCATTCACGATGGTTATTTCTCAACAAAAATTATATTGAATTGATAGTTACCATATTATTATCTTGACTTATTCGAAGCAATGTTCATCATGATATTTGTTTTTCCGCAAGTGTTGACTGATATAGATTCAGCTATAGCCATGTGCCGGTTGTTGAGAATTTCACAGAATCAATTGGTGAGTGTTTGCACGGGAGAATATTTGTTCACTAGAACAAGGTGTTTATCACAAAATGCACAAAACATAATTACCTTTTGCGCAACTATAACGTAAAGGGTGTTACAAATACGCCGTTTTTGGGAGTATCTTTCTTATGATGTGAGATAGAAAAAAAGGGTTTTTTCTAGATGGTGTAATTTGTTCGAAAGACGAAAAGTTTCGTCTGTATCTGGAGAACGAGGAGTGTCACGAATATTTTTTTTATGGAAATTGTCAACCTACTTTTTTAAAGAATGTATCAACTACCGTATCGCGAAAACCGATTCAACTCATAAACATAGAAATGTAAAATTAATACATAAATAAAGAACCAGAGCAGAAAGGTTATCTTGGCTGATTAGTTGAACATCAAGCTCTGAGTTTTGGTTATTTGGTTATACTACAATACTTACAATAGTTCTAGATATTTATTTCATTCTACTTTACATTGTTAACAACCAGATGCACCGTTACTACTTAATCCAGTGTATGTATTTAATCTCGTTTATTTCGAGATGTTCTTATGCACCGTAAAAATTTTGACAGTTTAATCGAGTGTATTTTCGTTATTTGGACAGGTTCACAACAACAATTACAAGACTTCCTTGTTCTGCTCAACAGTCTTCATGACGCTATTGAATTTACTATCGAAGTTGAGAATGATAAGTCATTTCTGTCTACTCGACAACCGCCTAAATTTGTCTCTTTAAGTTTTTTTGGTTGTATGTCACTAAAAATTGGCAACATTCTCAAGAGTAGTTTGAAGAACATCAGGGTCACTTTCAAATCAAACATGAATATTGGATCTTTGTTTTCATCATTGAAGGTTAAAATACCACCGACTTCTAAGAGTGGGGTGTATCATCTGAAGTGCGGAGATTGTAACTCAACATATGTTGGCAAAACGGGGCGTAGTTTCAAGGTCCGGATTAATGAACACTTGGCGTCATTAAAGTCTCCCAACAACGACCGCTCTGCATTTGGTGTACATCTTCAACAAAATGATCATTCCTTCAACATCTCCAATGATTTCAAAATACTACACAACTTTACAAACGGTCGAAAATTAGACGCATTAGAAAATCTAGAGATTGCAAAAGAAGGTCTTAATCTTGATATCAATTCATCAAACGAGCCAGTTAGTAACCATTATTTGGAAGCGGCCCGTAGCACTCGACTTGACTTGAATCCCCACTAAATGCTATTTATTTATCAGCTTTGGAGCAAATTTCCGTTCAGTCTGTGTCAATTTGTCGGTTGTTGATATATTTGGTCAGTGTTTTTATTTTTTGTACGTCTAGTGCTTGAGGATGTTCTTTTACAATTTTTAGAGATTGACGTAAGTTTTAATTTTAATTTTAATACACATTATTGTATGGTAATTTTATAGATATGTTCATATTGTTTATGATGATGGGTGGATACCCGAAACGCGTCGGACAATAAATTAATTTTGATATTGGAGAAAGGACTTTTTCTTTCATTTTGCAATTTGAAATGAAACTCCATCCCTAAGTGAAGATCAATAATTAAACGATCAAACGAACTTACCTGTTGTGAAGTTCGATCGTAATTTTGGTAGTCCTCCAGTCCGAAGATATCACTTTATGCGTAGTATCTCCTAAAGCTCTTTTGGTTCACTATATTTTAAAGACAATAAAACTCCCCTGTACCCCCACTCGCCCGCGCTCCACAGCTCACCCAGGGAATACCTCATTCGTTTTCTAGTCATTGCCGGTTCACGTCGCGCATTCCGAGGAATCTGTACTCGTCTTTTTCGTGTTTTGAAAAGTGCTACGTCCCCGATTTCTGCGAGGTGAGTTGCAGAAAGGATAATGATATGTAACTATGTAAGTAAAAGTCTCAACTGTTTCTAATTTTCTATAGCAAGATGGGGAAGGAGAAAAAACGTAGCCGTTCACGTAGCAGGGAGAGAATTCGAAAAAGAGACCTTTATAAACGGTTGTAATTTTTAGAAAAGGAGATTAAAAAATCAAAAAGGGGATCCTCATCCCGTTCTAGATCTAGTGCGGGTACCCAGTACTCCCGCTCGGTGTCAGGATCTAGGTCTAGATCTAGATCTAGATCTGGACACTCGCATCGACGTCATCCTTCTCAGAGACGTCGCACACGTTCTAGATCTAGAAGCCCTTTAGGCATAGAGCGAACACAGAGAGGTTCGTCATTGCACTGTAGTGAAGAGCCTGACTTGCATGTCATTGTGCCAACCACTACGTCACGGGCAATCGACAGAGATGAGCAAGCTGAACAGCCGGACGGTAGCCCATCTTTACTCTTATTGGAGGAAGAAGACCTCCAAATTCTCAGAGACGATCCAATGCTCCCAATCAAAAAGAGCTTGGTCCTGAACAGCGCCGTTAGTTCTCGTTGGGAACATCTATTGATCCACGGTCTTTCCGAGGATGACAAAAAATCGATGCAAGAAAAGTTTTCTTTCCCGGAAAATCTACCGCTCCTCCAACCACCGGAGATCAATCCAGAACTTATTTCCACATTGTCCCTGGCCAACAGGAAGAGAGATTTATATTACTGCAATCTTCAGGAAGGCCTGGGTCGCGGCCTATCAGCCATGGGAATTTCCCTAAACGTGGCATTGGGAAAAGGCCTTCCGACCGACATAAAGGCTCAACTGCTGGGTCCCCTTTGGGAATCTAGCAAGATATTGGTGGATACATTCCATACTATATCGACCATCCGTCGGACCCTGATTATGCAAAATCTCTCAAGGCTGAAAGAAGTAGCGGAGAGAACGAAACCGGGAAAACTGATTTTTGGAGCAGATTTTGGAGAAGCTGTTAAAGCAGCTCAGGCTATCAAAAAAACGGGAAAAAGTCTCTTCACCTCCAAAGCATATCCAAAACCAACGCCTTATGTGTCATCGGGGAAAAGGGGGGGGAGACCAGTCACAGTCGCCTCCAAACCATCGACATCGACACCGTCGGAAAATCGACAGAGGCCGTTCCGTCCAAGGAGGGAGACGGGCTACAAGGCCTACAACCGGAAGCCCTCCAGGGATTATCGCCACCAAAACACGAGGAGATAGAGGTAAATTCACACGAAGGTCGCTTGAAATATTTTTTACCAGCTTGGAAAGTCATAACTTCCATCAAAGTTCTCTTATCCTGGATTCTAGGAGTTAAATTAACCTTTTCTTCACATCCATGCCAATTAAAATCGCCCATCCGCAAATTTTCCCCCGCTGATACTGAATTACTGTCAACGGAAATGGGCAACCTTGAAAAAATAGGGGCCGTCAAAAAATGCTATGACATAAAACCAGGGCAATTCTTGTCCTCATTTTTCCTGGCAGATAAACCAAATAAAAAAAAGCGGTATATACTGAATCTCAAAAACCTCAACGTCTTCATTAACACACCACACTTCAAAATGGAAGACTATAGATCCGTTTCCAGGATATTACAACAAAAAATGTACATGTGCACAATTGATCTTAAAGATGCCTATTATCTTATATCAGTTGATCGCTCACACAGAAAATATTTGCGTTTCAATTTCAATGACTCCATTTATGAATTTACCTGTTTACCATTTGGCCTATCTTCGGCCCCTTGTATTTTCACTAAACTAACAAAACCCATTGTTACGTTTCTTAGACAAAAAGGAATCCTCTGCGTAGCATATTTGGATGACTTCATAATATTTGGGAACACAGCGGATGAATGTTCCCAAAACGTACAACTAACGCATCGATTATTAGTTTCGCTCGGGTTTGTCATAAACATCGAAAAAAGCTGCTTACAACCACAGACAAAACAAAAATATCTCGGGTTCATATTCAATAGCGTTGAGTTATCGATCGCCTTACCGGCTGAAAAAAGAAGCAAAATATACGAACTGGTTGAAAGATTTCTTAGTAACAGAAAATGTCTTATTAGGGAATGGGCCAGTTTTGTAGGATTATTGATTTTAGCTTGCCCAGCAGTTAAATATGGCTGGCATTATACGGAGAAAAGATACAACAATTATTCAAAAATAACACGAACTTCGACGCAAAAATTATTTTATCAAACCAGATTATAGCAGACCTACTCTGGTGGAAGTCTTCAACGACTTTTAACGATATCAAACGGGACTCTTTTCTCCTGGAAATATTCACAGATGCATCACTTACGGCAAAGTTTACTAATAATAAACAGTTGGACCACTTTCGAAAACGCGCAAAACCGGCTCCACCCTTCTACTTCGTTTCTCTTGGAGAGCCCAGTTCCCATTAGTTCGGAACGTCTGTCGGTCGCTTTGAACCATTTTCGCAGGGCGGGTTTCTTTGAGCGGCATGCTTTGAAGCCGCGGCCGCGCTTGTATACGGGTTTCAAAGAGCCGACTTCTAAGTGACCTAACTTATTGTATATTAGTAAACTTTGCTTACGGGATGGGGTGCATATGTTACGGCTAAAGCCCAAATATTGGGTGATTCGCGAATTATCCGGATAATGTTAGAATTATCCATACAGAGTGGATAAAGCCAGTTATTCAAAGGAAACACGTTGCTTTTTGGGCATAAACCGGTTCATACTAGAATTATCCAACCTCCCTTGGATAAAACCAGAAATATGAAATAGTCCGCATTTGGTACTCGCAATTTGGGTTTGTTTTTAGTTCATTAGGCATTCGCGAGGTAGTCGGTTGTCGGTTGTGTGAGCAAGATGACGAGTGATTTCGAAGTGCGTTCTTGTTTTAAGGAGCGATTCAATGAGATGCTCAGTGATTTAGTGTCAAGTAAGGACTCAAATTCAAATTGCAGGAACTCTACCCAATATAATGAGTTTCTGGAATCAGTGAAGCTGTCAAAAGAGGCAAAATCCAAAACGGCCACTCAGTATCGACGACTGAAAAGGTTTGATGTCTGTGTGGTTGGTGGTGTGGAGAAACTCATTTCGCCTGTTGCTGATGGAGAAACAAATCTGAGGTGTTTTGTTAAGAATGAAAAAATCTTTGAGATTTTGCATGAAATTCACTTGGCAATTGGTCACGGAGGAAAACATCGCATGCTTAAGGAAGTGAATAAAAAATATAAGAACATAACTCAGGAGACAATCATGGTATATCTTAAACTTTGCGTTGCTTGCCAGAAAAAACAGAAATCTATCAAAAAAGGAATAGTTGTCAAGCCTATGGTATTTTCGGAAATGAATAGCAGATGCCAAGTGGACTTGGTCGATATGCAGACTAACCCAGATGGGCCTTATAAATTTATTTTGGTCTATCAAGACCACTTAACAAAATTTGTTCAGATAAGGCCGTTGCAATCAAAAACAGCAGAAGAAGTTGCAAAACATCTATTGGATATATTTTGCATTCTTGGTGCTCCGTCCATTTTGCAATCAGATAACGGTAAGTCAATATATTATTTAATGTTTCTGGAGTTTTCAAATGAGATAATTTTAACTAGGTCGAGAGTTTGCGAATCGTGTCATTGAGGAGCTGTGCCTAATGTGGAGTGGTCTGAAAATTGTACACGGTAAACCTAGACATAGCCAGTCACAAGGCAGTGTAGAACGAGCAAATCAGGACATTCAAAACATGCTTATGACATGGATGAGTGACGAGAAGAGCAGAAAGTGGTCAGAAGGGCTACGTTTTGTCCAACTAATGAAAAATCGGGCTTATCATGATGGGATCAAACTTTCGCCTTACAAAGCAATGTTTGGATCGGATGTCAAAGTTGGATTGACGTCATCTTCTTTACCCAAAGAAGTAAGTGAATCGATTACTAGCTAGACGCCACTAGTCATACAACTTATAAAATTATAATTTAATCATTTAACATTTAGGTAATAGAGAAGATTCAAACTGAAGAAGAACTGGAGAAAATGATTAATGAGGATCACAATGAAGATGTTGCTTCATCAAACTTTCCAGAAGATCACAACTCAGAGCTAACTGAGAATATATGTTTGCTGTGTAATTCAAAAGTTCCTCTGCCTGGTACTGCATGCACAATGTGCTCTAGAAAAGAACAAATAAATGAAAATAGACGTGAAGCTAAGTCAAACTTGGAAAACCAGGCCAAGAAAATGAAGGACAGGTCCGCAATCAAATTTCCTCGGTGTAACGTAGGAGATACCGTGCGCGTGAAAATTCCTGATGTTGATAGAGGAAGAGGTGATTTTAGAAATGTCTTGATGTCAGTGCTGGAGGTAGGAGATGATGGCTTGTATCGTCTGGGTGAGTAAATTATCCCATCCAAATGGAAGTGGGGATTTCCCAAAGCAAATCAATTTTAGGCAATGACAGTGGAACAGTGGTGGAGAAGTTTTCGAGAAGCCAGTTCACAGTTTGTGACAACAAACTGATTGATCTTTATGACGTATCGTCTGAAAAAAAATCTTTGCGCCAAATTGCCAACCGTCAATCAATGTCCGGTGGTCAAGGATATAAAAGGTGTCATTGTAAAGCTAAGTGTGCCACCCTTGAATGCCGATGTAAGTCTACAGGAGTATTGTGCAACTCTATGTCATTCAAGTTTATCCTGCGCAAATAAGTAGTTCTCTTTACGGTGAATGAAATTGGAACCGATAATTTTTTAAGCTTCTCTATTACTTATAAGTGCAATTATTTTATCGATATGTGCCTCGAAATATTTTTTTTGTTAGAATTGTCACCTTATGTTTAAGTAAATAATAAAAAAACTGATGCTTCAGAAGCATTGTGCATCTCGAAATGTCGTTCAAGCGTAAGTATGCTGCGCAAATAAGTAGTCTCTTTTACGGTGAATTAAATTGGAACCGATGTTTTTTCAAGCATCTCCGTTACTTATAAGTACAATTATTATACCGATATGTGCCTCGAAATATTTTTCTGTTAGAATTGCCACCTCATGTTTGTTTCAGTGAATAATAAAAATTGATTCTATCAGAGTCTATAAGTTATTTCGAGAATATTACAGAATACTTTACGTATTGTGGAATGAGTTCTTTTTCTTTTCGTGATTTAGCCATTGCTTCCTGGCTAAAACTAGAACTACCCGGATAATGCCCGAAGTCATTCAGTTCTTCGCGCTTTATCCAGCAGATTTGGATAAAACGCGAAGTATCCGGTCAATACTAGATCTATCCAATTACGGGCTTTAGCCGTAACACATGTTCTAAGGAATCCACCACACACGGCTGGTGGAACGTTACAGACAAAAAATATCACATAAATTATCTGGAACTCAAAGCCATTTTGTACGGGTCAAAATGCTTTACAATCAACTATAAAAACTGTAATGTCTTGATCAGAACAGACAACACCACAGCCCTTTCATATGTGAACCGCATGGGCAGCGTACAACATATCGAACTACACCTCCTCTCTAAAGAGATCTGCACATTTTGCGAATCAAAAAACATTTTCTTAGTTGCATCTTACATTAGTTCAAAAAATAACTGGATGGCTGACCACGAATCTCGCATTTTACCAACTAAAACAGGGTGGAGCTTAAGCGACTACGCCTTCAAGGAAATAATTGAGTGTTTTGGATTACCTGAAATAGACCTATTTGCGTCCAAGACCAACCATAAATGTCCCGTATACGTGTCTTTTTTACCTGACCCAGACTCCGTCGCCATCGACGCCTTCACTATTTCTTGGACGCACATGTTTTTCTACATGTTTCCTCCATTCAATATGCTACTCAGAGTCAGAAAATTATACATGATAAAGCCGAAGGAATCGTGGTTATCCCTAGGTGGCCGGCACAACCTTGGTTTCCATTGTTTTTAAAATACAAAAAAGGAAATCACATAACCTTCAAACCTAACTCAGAGTTACTTTCTTGCCCTTCTAGCCAGAAACACCCGATGTCAGGACACCTTACCCTGGCTGCCGTCATATTATCTGCCAAGCATATACGCTGAAGGGAATTCCAGGAAACGCCGTCGAGACGATTCTACAATCTCTCTCTAAATCAACCATGTTGCAGTACAACTCAGCCTATAAATCATGGTGGGACTTTTGCCAAACACACGACTATTCAGTTCCTGAATCAAAAGCAAATGAGGTTATCCATTTTCTCCAACACATCTTAGATACCAAAACATCCAAATATGGATCATTTAACTCATACAGGTCGGCCTTAGCCCTCATTTTGCCTGAAAGCATTGGAGAAAATCCAAACTTAAAAAGATTCTTGAAAGGCGTATCTAATATGAGACCACCCACTCCTCACTATAGTCTTACGTGGGATACAGCACCAGTGATGCACCATTTGAGTAAGCTTTACCCTCTGGAATCCTCAAAATTAAAAGTCCTGGCCTCCAAGTTAGCAACATTACTCCTTTTAATTACTGGTCAGCGAATGCAAACCATTCACCTTATCAAATTGAACAACATCATAGAATCCCCTTCGGGACATCAGATCCTAATAGTCGAGAAAATCAAGACTTCCAGAATAAACTCGACACAACCATGTTTACAAATCCCCTTCTATAAGGAAAACCCAGCACTTTGTGCGGCCACGACTTTGAAGTTCTATCTTCATAAAACTGAAAATATGCGAAGCCCCGACCACCAAAACCTCTTTCTTACATCACGACCACCTTTCTCCAATGCCTCAAAAGAAACCATTAGCAGGTGGGTCAAAGAAACTCTTTACAAAGCAGGCATTGATACAGAGGTTTTTAAAACCCATTCCACTAGGCACGCATCTACCTCAAAAGCCTTCCTTAACGGGGTTTCTTCAGACACAATTCAGAAAACCGCAAGTTGGACAGCTTCCTCAAAAACCTTCGCAAGGTTCTATAACCGTCCTATCATAGACCAAAGTCAATTTGCAAAGTCCATCCTAGATTAGAATTTTCTGAACCGAACTTTCAAGAAAATATAACATTTAATTTGATCCTGTAGAAGTAAGCAGAATTTAGTTGTTATAATAATAATAATGCATACATACATTATATGGAGTCGTCGTTTAGTTTGTTAATGGCCACTTGAACCGTATTCGCTAACTCACCGTTAAAAATAACGGACTGTTAAAATTTAAACAATCGATTAAATTGCAATCACTTGCACCATGATTTAAGGGTTCTTGGTTAAAATAAACTTATGAATCTAGGGAAGTTTTGCTAAATTACAATCGGTTGGTACTTACACCTAACTTCAGATTCAAACAATGATATTTTGAGGGTCGAGGTTAGAAAAATTATTTACCATTTCACATAGGGATAATTTTTTTGGCAGTCACCGGTATTTTCATTTCTTGTGAAGTTTTTGTGGCAGTAGCGATATAAAGTGTTCCTAATCTCTGTAGGATAAGGGTAGGCGTATCCCTGTATAAGAAATGATGGATTTAATCTTCACCAGCGCGAAACGGGTGCGAACATCAAATTTCTCATGGGAAAAATCCCATCTCATTGATATCATATCAAACTACAAAAGCATTATTGAAAACAAAGAAACAGATAAAAACACAAATACTGAGAAAAATGCTGCCTGGGATAGAATCACAGCTGTGTTCAATAGCTGCATGCTGCATATGACGTCACCTTTATGATACTTCCGGTTAATTACAACCGTTCGCGATAAAAACAAAAAACGTAATTTTATGGTCCAAGACTAGGTACCAGAAATTATTTGAACCGATTTGAAAGTTTTTGAAAAAAGTAGGAATAACCAAAGTTTTTTTGAATCTTCGACGCCCTCTGTTATCGAAGCAATTTTCGATATTTGATTTATAAGTATAATATAATAATATAATAATATTTGCCTAGATCGCCTCATTTTTGGTAAAGGAATTTGTGGTCAAGCGTCGTACAGTCATTTCAGGGACACCCTGTATGTTAGTAGTATCAGTTTGGTTGTATCACTCTTGATTGAGAAAAGTTTTGAGTTTGTTTTCCAGTTGCTGATTATTGATTTAGTTTCAGTGGTTTTTAATCAAACTAACTACCTATGTTGCGATTTACCATTGGCTATAATTTATAGAACTCTGTGTAAAAACTCTGTGGGAATTTATATAAAAGATAGAACTATCATATTATCTTTTACTGTTGGGCAGTTAGTTTTTAAATGTGGAATCTGAAAATCAAATAAAATCAGCGTGTCAATTTGAGAGCTGTGAACCGCGGAACCTGTAAATGTCTCTCCAGGGGGGTTGAAATATAGTGAAAAGCTATACATTACTGCTAGATTTTAATAGGTAGCTGAGGAACAGGTACCTATTGAAGAATAACCACCTGTGAATTTGTGTAAAGATATTAGTTTTTAGTGCCATTTCTCTTTTCATTCATACTTTCTCCGCTTTTGCAAATAATAAAAAGTATAATATGTTGAAAAAACATTTTTTTACTCACCACTACTTTTTTTAAAATAAAGCAAAACAAGTTTTTCAAGAAAACTCTTTTATTTCTCATAATTGATAAATATTTTCTAGCAACATGACACATTCCTCTGAATCGAATCAACTTTCTCGAATTATGCAAAAATAAATACTTATAAATTGGCAAAATATTGTTGAATAAATTGGTTTTGAAAATTCAAAGGGTCCTGGGCAAGAGGAACTTCAGGAATATGGCCTTCTTCTATCAAGTAGTCCAGCTCAGCGTGGTTAATATCAGCTGGTATCGGCGGCTCTGGCTCATGCATCTGTCTTGCGATGTTGTGCAGGACTGCAGCAGCAGGAATGATGGATAAAACCGTATCCAGCTTAAGTCTTAGCCCATAAGCTAAGACTGGGAATCGTCTTTTCCATATCCCAAAAACTCTTTCCACAGAGTTTCTTGTCCTTATTAAAGATTCATTGTATAATACTTGGCCTCGGTTAATAGGATTGGCCAATGGCGTTAACAGATAATTTCTTTGGGCGTAACCACGATCTCCTGAAAAAAGTTGTAGGTAAAGTATAATATGAGTTTATTATTATAGAATTGTCCACTCAGAGGACCTCGAAAAATAATAACTTAAAAACCAATTTTGAACAAACAAATTAATACGGATGGATAAAATTAATGTGAACAGATACTTTAGTTTAGCTTAGTTGCCTCTAGGTACTTACCTAACAAAATGGAATTGGCAAAATGGTTTGTTTCAAATTTTTGTCTTATTCTACTGTTTTGTTGAAAATTGTATTATCGTGGCTTGATCCTGGCCATCTAGCTACTACATTTAGAAACTTCAAATCAGCATCAGTCACAGCTTGTGTGTTTATGGAAAAATACCCTTTTCTGTTGCGAAAAATCTCTGCATCATCGCCACCTTCAAAATCAGATTCAAGCAATTGTAGAGTGGTTATAAAAGCACTAAAAAAAAACCTTTTTAATAGGATGTTTCAAAAAGATTTTTTTTTATAAATATAACATTTTTAGCTAGGTGCCTCCTATATTTGAGGTATTACAATATAGATTTTCAAATGACTATAAACACTTTAACTACCTGGTGAATTTATTCGGATATGGGTACAATCCACTATCCCTAATACTCTGGGAAATCTTGCGATGTTGTATAATTCTGTGTGAATTCTAAAAAACTCTTCAGCTCTTGGTACTTTCACAAACTCAGGTAGAGTCTTGCCAAAACTGTTGAGACTTTGGCTACTATCCGGCTTGCTGTTGATTCGTGTATGCCCATGAAGTCGCCAACAGCCGATAGATATCTAGAACTAGCATAAAATCGCAAAGTCGTGAGTAGCTGATTGATTGGGGATACACTTTGGTTCCTGAAACTCTTTTAAACGTGACCAAAACCTATATTTTTTTGTAAAGGGTTCTGGTTTGGTGCTCTTACAAATCATGAGGAAACTCAAGGTCCTCCTCAATTCTCTCTAATATTCCAAGAACGGTTGGTTTCAAGAGACGAAATTTCTTGAAAAACGTGGGATTATCCATGTTGTGGAAGTGGTTGGCTCTATCATATATCCTTCGTGGAAAACCCATATCAAGTATATCCAATATATCCCTATCATCCTCTAGGAATATGTCGTCTTCCCAAAAATCCATTTTTTAGAAACTAACTTGAAACTAGATCACTTTTTGTCGGAATACTAGCGCACAGAGTACTTTTTTGTGGTTAGACACATCAGTTTTGTGTGTTTTAGGTTAGAATTCATACTAACTTGTGGTTTAATCAACCAAAATCAGTGGCTTAGTTTAACCGTGGCTTAAATCGCGTTGCAAGCCAAAATCCAAAATTAACTAATAGTTACATTTTAAACCACTGTTATAATGACGGTGCAAGTGGGCATAAATAATTTAGAATAACGTTCTTAAGTTTGAATAAACACATAGTTACCACAAAATCTCTTGCATAACCATTTCTTTAAACATCTACGCATAAAGTTATATCGAGGACTGGAGGACGTACTAAAATTAAACGATCAAACGAACTTACCTGTTGTGAAGTTCGATCGTAATTTTGGTAGTCCTCCAGTCCGAAGATATCACTTTCCCACCCTCTTCTCACTCTCCCACCCCTTTTAATGCAAGAGAACAATACCTTTAAATAATGAGGTATTCCCTGGGTGAGCTGTGGAGCGCGGGCGAGTGGGGGTACAGGGGAGTTTTATTGTCTTTAAAATATAGTGAACCAAAAGAGCTTTAGGAGATACTACGCGTAAAGTGATATCTTCGGACTGGAGGACTACCAAAATTACGATCGAACTTCACAACAGGTAAGTTCGTTTGATCGTTTAATTATTGATCTTCACTTAGGGATGGAGTTTCATTTCAAATTGCAAAATGAAAGAAAAAGTCCTTTCTCCAATATCAAAATTAATTTACTGTCCGACGCGTTTCGGGTATCCACCCATCATCATAAACAATATGAACATATCTATAAAATTACCATACAATAATGTGTATAAAAATTAAAACTTACGTCAATCTCTAAAAATTGTAAAAGAACATCCTCAAGCACTAGACGTACAAAAAATAAAAACACTGACCAAATATATCAATAACCGACAAATTGACACAGACTGAACGGAAATTTGCTTCAAAGCTGATAAATAAATAGCATTTAGTGGGGATTCAAATCGAGTCGAGTGCTACGGGCCGCTTCCAAATAATGGTTACTAACTGGCTCGTTTAATGAATTAATATCAAGATTAAGACCTTCTTTTGCAATCTCTAGATTTTCTAATGCGGTCGTTGTTGGGAGACTTTAATGACGCCAAGTGTTCATTAATCCGGACCTTGAAACTACGCCCCGTTTTGCCAACATATGTTGAGTTACAATCTCCGCACTTCAGAAGATACACCCCACTCTTAGAAGTCGGTGGTATTTTATCCTTCAATGATGAAAACCAAGATCCAATATTTATGTTTGATTTGAAAGTGACCCTGATGTTCTTCAAACCACTCTTGAGAATGTTGCCAATTTTGAGTGACATACAACCAAAAAAACTTAAAGAGACAAATTTAGGCGGTTGTCGAGTAGACAGAAATGACTCATTTGAAAATAGCAAGTCACGCTCCAGTTTTTTGTATTTTTTATTTATCAATGTATCAATCAAATATTGCTGTAACCATTATTAATTGCTATTTGATAAATGATGTTTCTTTCCTTGATAAAGTTTATTGGTGACAAGGCAATAGCAAAAAATCGATGAATAAATGAATGTAATGCAGCAAGTTTGTGGGAAAAGAAATGGTTAGAATCTGAAGGAATAGTGTGATCTGTCTGTGTAGGTTTACGGAAAATTGAGAAAACCAACTGGCTGTCGACATTCCTGGATATGGTGAGATCCAAAAAGTTAAGAGAGTTATCATTCTCAACTTCGATAGTAAATTCAATAGCGTCATGAAGACTGTTGAGTAGAACAAGGAAGTCTTGTGATTGTTGTTGTGAACCTGTCCAAATAACGAAAATATCGTCAACGTATCTACGCCAAAAACAAATGTGTTTTAGGAGAGGCTGTTTACATTGAAATAAAACCTTATTTTTGAAATGTGACATAAACATTTCAGCTAAAAGAGGAGAGACTAGAGCCCATTGGCAGACCTTTCATTTTATAAATACGATCATTGAATTCAAAAAATTCCATGTTCAAACATTTTGCACGTAGGGTCCTTAATTCCTTAATTCCAAGTAATTCCTTGTCTTTCTTCTTCGCCCATGTCAGTTTCAGATATTAACAACCCCTCAACAATCTGTTTGACCTGATCTCTGGGTATACTAGGAAATAGATTCACAATATCGAAAGAAACGAGAGTAAATTTTTCTGGCAAATTAACCTTCTTTAAATCATCCACTAGTTGTATAGTGTTTTCGATGCTGAATTTATTATCAAATTGTAAATGGTCTCTAAAGAAGTCATTTAACCATTCTGCTAAAAAGATGATGTAAGAAGGTCTGCCAATGAGCTCTAGTCTCTCTCCTCTTTTAGCTGAAATGTTTATGTGAAGTGAAGTCAATATTTGAAATTGTAGAGAGAACCGGGAAAGGACTTGCCACCAAACCTTTTGGGTCCAATTTTTGACAGATGTCATTTCACAGAGCTAAAAACTACTTTTTCAAATACTCTGACCTTTTCCCAACAAAAAGCTGCTCTTCTTTTTTTCGATAAAACCAAACGTTTTCGAGAAAAATAGGTTTTTGTTTTACAACTTATATTGCAAAAATACACTGAAATACTACGGCGAGACACAAGTTGTTGTTATTGATGGTATTTAAAAACTTTTTGATGCTATTGGAGTGTTTGGCTGTACTAGAATTAATAAATTTGAAAAAAAAAGAAAATTGTTTTTTTTTGAAAATCTTGTTTTTTTTTTCAATTGATCAATCACTCTAAGAGTATCAGAAAGTTTTTCAATACCAACAATAACAACTAGTGTCTCGCCGTATTCTGCCCTGTTAAGGTAAAGGGCAGTAAGTAACATTTTTGTCAAGCATGAGATAGATATTAGTGTTGCAGACCTAAGCAGTAACTGCTGTGGGAGTTACACAGGGTTTGGTGCAAATTTATAGTCAACTTATGCCAGAACGTGCCATGGCAAAAGGCAGTAACGAGCAATATGCCTCTTAATGTTGTGGTAATAGGCAGTATCTAACATACTCACTGGTTACTGCTGTTTGCCTACACAGTAACTTTGAATATAAATTTAAATGTGAATGTAAAAAGCAGTATCTACTTGTTTACCAAGTTACTGCCTTTGGCCTTCACATTTATATTTTATGTTTTTTTTTATGGCATGACATAGGGCGCCTTTTTCCTAAACATCACCTGATAATAATTATTCCAATAACTCATACACATGCGTAGAACACAACGGTCGGTTTAGTTTTCAGTTCACGCTTAGACTTGCTCAGTCCACCAATTACTTTTTGAAGTGAGTTTGTTATTATGTTCCTCAAACACCTATACAAATAAAATGTTTAATTCGCGAGGTAAACACATAGTTTCCTTAATAAATAATCAAGCAGAAGCATCTGCTCAAGAAGGTAAGTACCTCAATAATAATATTTTTCTTCTTCTTCTTCTTCTTCTTCCTTCTTAGAAATAGGCGAACCGCCTGTTTGTTTGCGTCGTCTCTACCCGTCAGACTGCCAAATTGTCGCTCCATCGCTTTCGTGGCCGCCCTAAGCTTCTTCGACCTAGCGGTGATTTGTCACGCGCAATTCTGACTATTCTTCCGTTGTCCATTCTGCTGATGTGCTGGTCCCACTCTCTCTTCCTATCAAGTACCCATTCGTTTACGTTTTCCACCATGCATGCTCTCCTTATGTTCTCACTTCTCTCCCTGTCCAGAAGGGTCTTTCCAGCTATTCTGCGAAGTACTCTCATTTCGGATGTCTCTAGTAGTTGTTTGGTTTTTGCCGTATCAGGTCTAGTTTCTGCAGTGTATGTCATTATTGGTCTTACCGCGGCCTTATAGATTCTGGACTTCGTTTCCACCGTTATATTTTTATTTCGCCATATTGTGTCATTCAAACATCCTGCTATTCTCGTTGCCTTTGTTGTCCTTTCTCTGACCTCCGCCTCAACATCGCCATATCCTGAAATATCTATGCCTAGATATTTAAACTTCATTTCCTGCTGGATAATATTGCCGTCCACTTCTAGTTTGCATCTTAGTGGTACTTTTGATGTCGTCATGCATTTGGTTTTCTTAGTCGATATGCGCATATTGAGTGACTTGGCAGTGCAGCTGAATCGATGCAGTAAGCGCTGTAAATCGTCTTCACTTTCAGCCAGTAACACACAGTCATCTGCATAGCAGAGAACTGTAATATCCTGGTCACCCATGCTGTATCCCTTTAGCGGGCGTACATTTCTTATAATTTCGTCCATGATGAATAATATTTTTGAATAATATAATCGAAGTAAATAAAAACCATATCGAGATTTGTTTTCTTTTTTGTAAAATTCTAATGCGAATTTAATTATAAAAAACACTTTATTTTAGGCCTTTCAATAACTGACTCATCAGCATCGGCTAACAAAGCACAAAACGACAATGAAATAGACAAAACAATTATTATGGTATCACATACTGAAGTACAAGAAGACACTTCACAACCATTAACATCGGCTAACGAATCACAAAGTGATAAAGAAGTAAATGAAACTACTCAAGCAACAGAACTGCCTGTAGCAGAAGTATTATTACATCAAGAAGGTAAGCATGATATGGTTATTTCTTGATAAATATGCGGATTTAAGAATAAATAACTTTGATATTGTAGACATATCCATACCTGGCCCATCAAGATCGTCTAACGAAGCACAAAATGACCAAGAAATAAACGAAATTACTGGATACTCTGACGATTCAATTGCTGATCCAAATTATTATCAACCTGCGAGTGTGAGTTCAGAAGAAAATATTACTTCCGAAGTTGATGAACCTGAAAACATAGGTGATGAAATTATTCGTCCGCAAAAAAGGAAAAGACTAAGAAAGAATTCAGAGAGAGGGGAGAGGGATAAGAATAGTCATCTATTAATGCCCGTATTCGCCGTTTTCTGTCTTAAGCGAAGCTTTCGTAAGCCCGCTTAAATATTGAGCCAAGCTTAAATATTTGTGTTATGTACCGTCGAAAAATAAGCAACACCTAGCTAAGCGGTAAAACATCTGGCAACGCTGCATCTGTACAGGTTTTAAATAAATATCTTAATGTCATCAAAGTCAAAATTGTCAAAATGTCGAAATAGTTCATATGTCATCAAAGTCAAAATTGTCAAAATGTCAAAATAATTCATTTGATATTTCATATCAAAGCTGTTGTTTGTTATTTGTCGGATTGATTATCAAAAAAATAAATTTATAGTGATAGATGAAAGTGGTGTGTTTTGTGTTTGTCAAAAACAATTTTACTACAAGGAAGAACAATGAACATACCTCCTGTAAAAAGTTCTAAAGTAAGAGTTCCAAACTTTACATCTTCGGAGTAGCATCACTTATTGCGAATTATTGTAAATAAATACTCATCCATAATAGAAGATAAGAAAACCGATAGGGTTTCGACACAGAAAAAGGAAAAGGCCTGGCAACAGATCACAAAGGACTTAAATGCGAGTTCATCGACTGGAATATTACGAAGTTTGGTTTCATTGAAGAAATTTTATGAAAATCGTAAAAAGCAGCTACGGAAAACTTTTGCTAAAGAAAAAAGGGAAGTTACCCTCACCGGTGGAGGCCCACCACCAAAAATCAAAAAGGATGATACAGATGAGCTTCTTATGTCAATCATTAACAAAAAAAACCCTCGTGGGCTTCAATAAGAAGTTTGATGATGATGGTGATGACAGCTGTATTGTGCCTGCAGACCCTGATAAAAGTACTGAATTGGAATTAACTATAGTTGATCAATTAGATGACGGTTCCGCAGAAAACGTAACAGACACACATTCATACCCAGGAAGGGAGACGTTTCTGGTGAGTTGAATTTTGTTTTGTTTATTGTAATATATTATGTACTTAAAATAGATAATAGCAACCCATGTAGTTTTTGCTATGTTTTCTTTTTACCTGGTTTTTAGGCTTTTTTCCTCCAAGTCACCGGTCACCGTTTAGGAATATGTAGTAGTTTTCTATAAAAAAAATCACAATCCATATTCTATAACACAAGAGCTTCTTTGCTTCTGGTTACATGAAAATTACCATCAAGAAAAATAATGTATTCAATGTTTTTTTGTTATCTATTTCTTAGTGTAGGTCTCGATGTAGGTGCTTATAAATAATAATCATGATTTGTATCTTTATTTTGATTCTAGCAAATTGAAGAAACTCAAACAAGTCAGTCTGCTGCAAAGAATGATAGCTGGAGAAAGTATACTCCAACAAATCTACAAGAACCAATTAGTGCAGCTTTAGGAAAAACTTCCACAAGCGGGGAAAAAAAGAAACCCATAGAAAATGTAAGAGTATTTTGAACAAAATTGCTAATAGTCATTCACGGTATCCCAGTTTTTTCACGGCAGGCATCAGATTTAGCTAAATAACACAAGAGTTATAAAAAAAATATCGAAAAATGCCTCCCGAGAAAAATACACATTGTTGAATTTGAAATTTTATTTTCGATTTTCTCCAATAACTTTCAATACATTTTGGTGAAAATTTGTTAGCCGGTCTTTTTTATTAATTTTTCGTACAGCACTTAGAGGTACACTATAATAATTATTCAAAATAAATCTTATTTTTAGTCTTTTTCTTGTCAAAATATATTCGAGAAATGAGGAAATTTTTGCATTGATGCAGGCTACCAAGTCTCTTCGACGCCAGATGAAGTTGCTGAGGTTTATTGTCTAAACATTTAAGGAAAATGAATCGCAATTAAGATAGCCCTCTAGTGCTACACAAAAAATAATCTCATACTTTGATTTTGGGTAAACAATAGTAAACATTTTTTGCAAGTGATTGGAAAAATCGATAATCAAATTTTAACTTCCTACAAGATTTGGCTCACTTGGGACACATCGTTCGATACATGTTTAGGTAATTATACAGGGTCCTTCATTAGTGCGTCGGGCAATCCTAGCGTGGTTATTTACAAAAGTAGAAAAAAAAGTTTTATACAAAAGTTGTAGAATGTGACTTTATGCATATTTTAAAAATATTTTCAAACATACAGGGTGCGTCACAAAAGTATGGCACGAAAAAGTATGATTTTTTTAAATGGAACCCCCTGTATATTGATTGATATTTCAATTCTTTCTTCAATTTGGAACAAAAATTGTGATACAACTAATGTTCCTAAATTCAACCGTTATCGAGATATCGCGTTTTAAAAATGGCATTTTTGCAACTTTGACATGCTATAAAACTCAAACTATTCAAGTTAGAGAAAAATGGATTGCACATTCCTATCTTAACTTTTCAAGAGCTATTCAAGGAGATTAAATCCATTATTGTGAAAAAATGTCAAAATGTGCCGAAAAAAGTTGACAGTTGACGTTACCTTCTATCCAAATGACAGAAGAGCTCTTGAAAAGTTAAGATAGGAAAGTGCAAACCATTTTCCTCTAACTTGAATAGTTTGAGTTTTATAGCATGTCAAAGTTGCAAAAATGCCATTTTTAAAACGCGATATCTCGATAACGGTTGAATTTAGGAACATTAGTTGTAGCACAATTTTTGTTCCAAATTGAAGAAAGAATTGAAATATCAATTAATATACAGGGGGTTCCATTTAAAAAAATCATACTTTTTCGTGCCATACTTTTGTGACGCACCCTGTATGTTTGAGAATATTTTTAAAATATGCATAAAGTCACATTCTACAACTTTTGTATGAAACTTTTTTTTCTACTTTTGTAAATAACCACGCTAGGATTGCCCGACGCACTAATGAAGGACCCTGTATATAGTAAGCCTCTGTCATCTTGAATCGCGTTTTTTTTACATAAATCGTTTTTTTAACGTCCTAAAAAAGCATTTTGATGAAACTTTCTCCACAGAAAACCAATCAAAACTAACCGAAACTAACAAAACTTTGGTTTTCAAATAGAGTTAAGAGCGACATAGTTTCCATAGTTACTATGACCTGCTTTCTTTTCTTATTAATGATATGAGAGGTGTAATATAGTACCGGAATCAGGACAATATTTAAAGTGTAGCTATCTTTTTTATTAAAGGTTTCCGCCGCAAAAAAAGTAGTAAACTGCGTTATTTGGACGTTAAACAAATGATCTATGTAACAAAAACACGATTCACGATAACCGAGGCTTACTATATAATTACCCATGTTTAATGTTAGCTCCTTGTCGTATTTTCTGCTGTAGAAGCTATATATTAATGTTGGCGCGAAATAGCTTGGACACCCTATATATTTGGATATAACACGCAATTTAAATAGTACTAATGCATCCAGACTTCGGAAGATACGAATCTTCAATCTATTTTTTCTCATGCTTATCTTCATTTTCAAACAACACGTCGAAAATGAAAAACATAAAGGAAAAAAAGCTTCAATCATTTTTGAAATTACTGCTGTCGTAAGTCTTAATACATAATTTTCATCATTCCACAGATGCCTGAGCCTGATCATGCAAAGATCACACCAAGCAGCCGTAGAAGACCAACCACTGTAGTGAAAAGCTTAACATCATCGGAAATATATGACCTTCTCTTAGATAAAAGATTGTTATTAGTTGAAGGACAATTGAAGCATATGGAAGAAGAAAATGCTCTTATAATCCAAAAAAGAAAAATAGAAGTAGAACTGTTGGAAGCAGAATTACTTTTGAAAAAGAAACAATTAGAGTAGATAAATCATAAGTTCATACCTACCTATTATATCTGTAATATTAAATTGAGTGAAAATAAAATTAGTGGTTTGTATTTTTCTTTATTAATTTACTTATTTCATTTTCAACCGCTGCATTTGATTTTCTCTTAAAAAAATCATTAGACGATAAAATGGGATTGTTCGATAAATCCCACTGATTATTTTTCGATGAGGCTGATTACATGGATTCCCAAGGGGCAAAACCGACCTAGTTGTAGCAAATTATTATTGTTTTATAAGGAATTCTTATAAGATCAAATTTCATCTGCTTCAAATAACTTTCGCATTACAGATTCACAACATATTTATTTCAAATATCACTTACATGTTACAAATTTGCAAAGTAATTATCTATAATCTCATTTCTAAAATCAAATAATACATTCATCTGAGGATTAATAGGAGGAATGTTTCCTTGTTGGATTAAATAATCTAATTCCTCCATATTGAGGCCCAGTGGAGGTGGAGGATCACCGTCATGCATTACTCGAGCAATATTATAAAGTATTGCTGTAGCTACTACAACGACTAAACCAGTTTCAAATTTGCATCTTAATCCATATGATAAACAGGGGAATCTTCTTTTCCACACCCCTATGGTTCTTTCCACTGTATTTCTAGTCCTAATCTGAGATTCATTGTAGAGTTGTTGGGGCCTTGTGTTGGGATTTCTCAGTGGTGTAAGTAGATAGGATTTTAAGGGATATCCACTATCACCTTCGAAAATTTTATTATGTTAGTGCATTTTGAAACAAAGTACTCCCAGTTTATCAGTGACTTAAAACAAAAGTGATGCACAAGTCAAGGGCAAATTAGAATAGCCCAAACCAACTAGAAGCGACATTTCACCCAAATTACATACATACATACCTAGAAGGACACCTGAGTCGAATTCACGAGTCTCAAACCTAGTCCTGAGCCTACTATGGCTAAAAATCGTGGCATCATGTGCTGATCCCGGCCACCTGGATACGATGTTGATTATTTGCAGATTACTATCACACACCACCTGCACGTTAATGGAGAAATATGATTTTCTGTTTCTAAATATCTCTCCATCTTCACCACCTGTAAGATGAATAATAATTTAATTCAAAGTTGATATGCAAAGAATGGGATATTGCTAGATCATCAGCTTACCTGGTGATTGGATTTTCACATGAGTACCATCTATACAACCAATTACACGTGGAAAACCAGCTATCCTACGAAAACTGGTTTGAGAAGATATTTTCTCCTCAGGTGTTACTGGCATTTTGATAAACATATTTTTTTTACCAGCAATGGCTTCTGAAACCTTTTTTATGATCCTAGATACGCAGCTTTGATCCATTTGCATAAAGTCGCCTATGTTGTTTTGATGGCCATCACTGGCATAGTATATAAGTGCAGTCAGCAGTTGATTTATTGGTGAAATGCTATTATTCCTAAAAAAAACATTTCTTATATGTATTAAAATAGAATAGGAAAAACCTTTCCTGTTAAATTGTATGTGCAGGGTTGTCCATTTTTGACATTTATTGAACTTTCTTGAAATTTTTGCATAAATATTCAAAAAGTTCATAAAAAACATGACTTCTTCATTTACCTGATTTCAATATCTATTCAAATGAACTCTCTAGGTGGGGTGCAAAAATATACGGAAAAACCCTGTAAATGTACAGGGTTCTTGATGAAGTACCTCCTTTTTGCAAACAATTTTTAGCCCCGTCTAATTATTGCATAATGAATTAAGATCAAATTGACCACAACCATCTATAAATGATTACCTACGTGTGAGTAGGTACTAATCATCAAATCATTATGCGTATGATTAGTTTGTTTTGTTATTTAGGAACTCTCTGTGTACCCATTGAAAAAATGTAGAATAGATAGAAAATTATGTTTTTCTTACAAATTGTTTTCGAATTCTAAAGCATCTTCTATGAGCTTTTGTGAGTCTAAATCTTCTGTAAAAAGACATATCATCCATATCCTCAAAATAGTTGGGCCTCCTAAAAATCCTTCGTGGAAATCCAAAATCAATTATATCTAAGATGTCGAGATCATCTTCCAGCATTATTTCATCTTCTATTTCCATGTTAAATTATTGGCTTAAAGCTTCTCACTAATCTCACTCCTTCACAGACACAAAATTCTGTTTAAAATAAAAACAAATCAAAAGATAAACGAGAAAGCAAGGTTATGTTATGATCAACAACCATCAAAGCTTCGCTTAAGTAGCTTGAGCTGCCGAATTTGGCCGCTTAACTTTAAGCGCGCCTAAAAGGATTTTTGGTTACGGAGCATACCAAATTGAAGCGTTAAGCGAGCTTAAGCCTTAAGCTTAGCTTACTGGTATACGGCGAATACGGGCATAAGAAGTCCATGTACATGCAAGAAGAGGTGTGTAGAAAAAATAAAAGAAGAAAGAAGAGTATCCATTTGGAATGAATTTTATGAAATGGATTACAATGCAAGAAGAGCTTGGATACATGGTCGAATCGAACAAAAACCCAAAGCACGTGCAACAACGAAGGTGGAAGTACGAAAGACAAGTAGATCTTTAATCTACAAGTTACCTGATGAAAACGCACATAGTCAGAGTGTATGTAAATTTTTTTTTTTGAGAACTCTTGGCTACGACGAAAAAAATGATAAGTTTATTACAAAAATGTTAAAGAATTCGAAACCAGAAACATTAACACCAAATAAAGACAGGCGAGGATCGTTAGCACCGGTGAACAAATGTAATCGGGAAATTCTGCAACAACATATTTAATCATTTCATCCATGTATTAGTCACTACCGAAGAGAACATGCTCCCAACCGTTTATATATACCTAACAATATCACAATTAGAAGTATGCATTCTAATTACCTTCAGAAATATCCGGAAAGTAAAGTTAGCTATTACACATATCGAAAAGTGGTGTCTGATATGAATATTAGCTTCACAAAATTAGGAAATGAGCAGTGCGACAACTGTATGTTGCATGTTCAGCATATAAAGTCGCATAATGAGTCAACAGCCACAGCAGACGAAATTGCGGAAAGTTCTAATGAAAATCAAACAACACACGGTCCTGAACTAGATCTGACATTTCTTGAATCTTCAACCACTAAATTTCAAGCTTCTTGTACATCCTGTATGAAATGGTTGCAGCACTCTGAAAAGGCTAAACCAGGAAGAGTGGAATACAAAAAGGATGTAGCACAGGAAAAGGTCGAAACCGAAATAGTAAGAAGTGTAGGTTTGCAGAAAGTTATAATGCTGCCAAGGATTCCCGCACGCCAAAAGACATTTTTTACACGAAGAATAATTGTAGCTTTCCATCTAACGTTTGCATCCATGGCAGACATAAAGAGTAGGAGCGTTAAGAAAAACATATCAGTGCTATGGCATGAAGCAGTGGCTGGAAGAAAGGCAGAAGAAATTGCAACTGCATATTGTAGAGCTTTAATTGAAGAAAGAGACTCCGTTAAAGTATTGTATTGGACAGACAACTGCTCAGCCCAAAACAAAAATTGGTGCTTATTCACCATGTTTGTCACAATGGTAAACACAAACTTAATTGCCGCCTCTGAAATTACCCATAAATATTTTGAGACAGGTCACACTTTTATGAGTGCGGACTCTGTTCATCACGGAGTGGAACAGAGCATGAAGACCACAAATGGAGGGAACATTTACGATTTTAATGATTTCGTCAAGGCTGTAGAAAATTCGAATGGAAAAAAAATGAATGTTATTTGTTTGACAAATGAAAATGTTTTAAACTGGAAATCTGGAGACTCGAAGGCCAAATCTAAAAAAACGGAGAGACCTTTGCTCTGCGATATATCTGTAGTACAGTTCAGAAGAGGGTGCCGAAAACTTTTTTATAAAAAAAATATGACGGATGAAAACTTCAATGAGTATGATTTTCTTAAAGTAAATTTTAAACTGGAAGTTCCGAGTAAACTACGGGAAAATTCTAGAGGAATTCCTACACAAAAGAAGCAAGGTATAATTTCACAGCTGTGCCCCCTCATGCCTGAAAATAGACGAAATTTTTGGATTTCATTGAAAGAAGATGACGTAGAAGACATGATAACTTTCGAATAATTCACCACTTCGATTTTTTTCTTTTTCTTTTCATTTTATATGAATTTTCTCTTAATTTTTTTTAAAATTAATAATAATACTTTATTTCGTAATTGTTTTATTTCATCATCATCATCATCAAATATCCTCTGAAGTCCATTGCTGAACTTAGGCCTCTCGCATGTCCGTCCAAACGCTCCTGTTTTGCGCCACCTGTATTTCGTTACTACTTCTCTTGATGTCATCGGACTATCTTGTTTTATTTATTTAACGAATAATAGTTAGTTAGATCTGAAATATTTTACATTTATTTTTAAGTGACAAAATATAGTTTTTTGTTTGAATCATGTATTTCACATTTACTGCTTAAAATATCAACTTGATATTATTGTACTATGGTTAGGGCAAACAGCAGTAAATGCTAAATTTTCTGTCAAACAACAAAATGACAGATTTTAAATTTTATAAAAAAATAAGACTCATTTAGTTACGTTATTTATTGTTTTCATATTTAAAATCGAATCAAGAATAAATAGTGTGGAAGAAAAAAAGCCAAAACCGCAATATCTCAATATCTCAGTTTTTCACTTACTGCTTTTTACCATATCACGGCAGTATTATTTTACTGTATTATTGCAATAAGGTGTAAAACAAAAACCTATTTTTCTCGAAAACGGTTAGTTTTATCGGAAAAGAAGAAAAATAACTTTTTTGTTGAGAAAAGGTCAGAGTATTCGAAAAAGTTTTCAGCTCTGTAAAATGACACCTGTCGAAAATTGCGCTCAAAAGGTTTGGTGGCAAGTCCTTTCCTGGTTCTCTCTACAATTTCAAATATTGACTTCACTATGGTTTCATGAACCTTTATGGCCTACTACACAAGATACTAAAATTTCATCAAATTATACAAGCCGGTTCAAAAGTTAGCTGAAAAATGAAATCGATGGGAATCCCTTTAGGGCTCTGTATCTCCGTTAGGAGGCGCTTAAGAAAAAAGTTTTATGACAAACTAGGTATATTTTGACCTCCCTTATACGCTTCCGAAATTATGCCATGAACTTACCGGACACCCTGTATAAATGAAATATCAGTAATTAGAGGGGTATTCAATGAAAATTTGGGTATATTTGAAACTCTTTGAAGTTTTCTAGTTGTCAGAAAACTGTAACTACAGTTATCCAGAGAAATAACTTTTACTCTACAGTTACTCTTGATTATCAAGAATTTTATTTCAGAGCAAAAAGGATTATGTCGAGTTATCTCCAAGAAATATACCAGTTGAGAACGTGGAAAAATGGTATAACTCAAGATAAATCTTTTTGCCTGATTTAAATGATGCCAATCGCGAGTATTATGTGGCTACAGTGACGCCATTCAGCCTGATATCCACCATGTTCAGGCGAACTCTGGGGCACGTTCCAGAACGTCGCTATTTTTGAAAAATAAGAATAAGTAAATGATATAATAAATAAGTACGTACGTGGACAAAATAAGAACTCCCATGTGGCAGCAATGTTCACATACTTGATGCCAGTCAAAACATCAATTGAGACCGTCGATCGTAAGTTCCTTATACTCCAGGGAAGTTATTTTCAATTACATGGTGCTCGTGGAACAAAATCCCCTAAAGCTGATTTTTGGAGGAATACTAGGTCTTGTCGTCCAGATTAACATACTAAAAGTCCCCACCCCTACGAGGGTGCAAACAACCCCAAAACTACCCCAATAGGTACATTTTTTTACTTTTTGCCAATTATCTCGAATATGGCTGGGTTTTCACAAAAAATGCTAGAGATGTAATAAATTACCTACAAATTGATGTATATATGTTTGGATTTTGACTGACGCAGTGGCGCACAACAAGCATTCAAAGTCAGCATTAATTGTTTAGTCTTTGATAATTATGTTCTGGGGGCGCAAACGACATTATATTACTGTTGTAGGTCAATGTTAACTAAAATTAAGAGAAATTAGAACAAAATCACTATGAAAATTGTCTGTTTTTATTTCTAAAAGTTCACGGGCTGCACTGTAGAAAACTACGTGCCTGTATATACCTATAGTAGGCGCCCAATAAATGGCCAGTGCCAGCGAGCCAGCGTGGGCGGGCAGTAGCGTTAACGACGTTGACGTAAGCAATCAGCAATCAATCATACTCGTAACTTAGCTTATGTGGATCTTGTTCATCATAAATGTGCATTTTTTTCACCCAAGACAAACATGTAAGTACTCTTATGTTTTTAAACATTTTATCTAGCATTCGCGGTTTTTATTTGGAGGTTAGGTATATTCGCGAGACCTACTATACAAACAAATCGGCCAAAAAATAAAATTATTTATGAATTTTGAAAATAAGTATATTTTTTCAGTTTCAAAATTCAAAATGGATCAGTGCGCGATATGTGACCAATCTCTTAATCTGCTGAAGACTACAAATGTTCACAAAAAAGGACTTGAAACGTTAATAAAATCAAGCCACCTTAGAGCTGATGGGAAGTGGGCGATTTTCGAAAATAAAGATTCAATTGAATTACATGAAAAATGTCGACGGGACTATACAAGATCTTCAAGTATCAAAGCCTTTTTGACTGCAAGTAACAATGATGCATCTGATCAACCTTCTACATCAACAGCGAGACGATCCGCGAGTGAAAAAATAAACTTTAAAACTCACTGTCTATTTTGTGCAAAAGATGTAAATATTCGTAAAAAAGTTATGCAAAAAGTGTGTGTTGTGAGAACCCTGAACATCAAGGATACAATTCTAAAGCATTGTTTGCAACGGAATGATGAATGGGGAGAACAAGTTCGCCATCGAATTGACTCGGAAATAGACATGGTAGCCGCGGAGGCCCGTTATCATCAAAACTGTTATGGCACCTTCATTCATAAATATACACTGGATAAAGGACGCCCATTGAATGTAAAAAACATCGATTTATTAGATAAATTATGTGCATATATTGATGACAACAAGGAAAGTATGTGTCAATTCACTATGACTGATATAATATCCAAATTGAATGAACTAGCGGAAGATGATGAAGTTCAACTTTGGACTCCTAAATATGTTAAGAAAAAACTACTTGACCATTACAAAGAAGAAGTAATACTCATAGAAAAACGATTCCATCCTGCAATTTTTTGTTTCAAAGGCAATAATACCGAAATTTTGAATGACCTCTTTAATAATCCCAAACTGAGCTGTTCCGAGAAAAGAGAGAAGATTATCATGAGTGCTGCTAACATTTTAAAAGAAGATATCCGGTCCAAATATTATATTTTAGATGAGTATCCAACAGCAGAAGAGATTTCAAAGGGCGGAATTGAAGGTGTGCCATACTTATTACTTTTCTTCTTGTCTACTTTAAATGGAGATCACAATGAAACCAAAAATGTAGCAATAGCAAATGCATTGATTTCAGCTGTGAGGCCCAGATCTTACATATCACCAGTTTTGTTTGGGACTGGGGTACACATGCATCGAAAATATTGCTCGAAGAATTTGATTGATCATCTTGCTGCTTTAGGATTTTCTGTATCATATAAAGAAATTCTTAAGTTTGAAGCGTCCGCTGTCTCGAGCAGTGAGTACCAACTTACACAAAATGCTTATCAACAATTTGTGTTTGATAACGCTGACTTTAACATAAAAACCCTTGATGGGTATGGGACATTTCACTCTATGGGCGGTATTGTTTGTATATCACCAAGTAGTGAACTTTCTTCACCTAGCAATATAGCTCGCCCAAAGAATATACCTAAAGCAAAAGATACAGGAAAATTTGGCTATCTTCCACTGGTGCCATACAAAAAAAAATGTTTTGGATTGAACAACATTGAAGCTGAAGAGATTGCTTTCACATTGCCGGAAGAAAAAATTAAACAACTGCAACTACATAACTGTTTGTGGATGGCATCTCATCTGTGTCAACTTGAACGTAGACCGTCCTGGAATGGATTTATGGCATCATCTGTCACTGGTTATTTCGTGACTACCTGTGTATTACCCGTACCATTTATAAATTTGGACCCAGGAAATTTAACTACAATTCACTCGGCATTGCAATATTCTGCAAATCAATGTAAAAAGCAGGGTCAAAAGATATGTTTTGTGACGTTTGATCAACCTCTATACATCAAAGCTGTGGAAATGGTATTAGCAGCGGAATGTGATAGCAATCTTAAAAATCTTATAATACGATTGGGCGGGTTCCACATGTTGATGTCTTTCCTAGGATCAATTGGATACTTAATGACGGGAAGTGATCTGGAGGAGATGTGGAATACCGTTTATGCAAAAAATAGTATACCTGCAATGATCAATGGACATTCTTTTTCGAGAGCTGTACGAGCACATTTTCTTACACAATTGGTACTGTCTTTGAACGTTTTAAAATCCCTAGATCTAGACAACAATATCACATGCAAAGTTCAAGAGCTTCATTCAAAAACAGAGGAAGATTTGGAAAATACATGTGTTGAACATATCTTTGATGAGTTACGAAATCAATTTGCGACACAAAGTCAAAAGAGTAGAACGGCTAAACTCTGGGTTTTATATTGGGATTTAGTTGAACTTGCAAAAATGTTTATTCGAGCAGAAAGATCCGGGGACTTGGACTTACATTTATACTGCGTTAATTCCATGATACCAATTTTCCATGCAACTGGTCATCTACCCTATGCCAAGTCTTCCCATATATATTTCCAGCAGATGAAAAATCTTGCAACTACCTTGGACCCAATCGAATATCAACATTTTCGACAGTTCTTTACTATCCGGAGAACAAACATTAAACTATGGTCGGGTGTTTGGACGGACATGACGATAGAGCAGGTACTTATGAGGTCATTGAAGGCAGAAGGTGGACTAACTCGAGGTCGAGGACTAACTGAGAGTAACCTAGCGAAGTGGGTTTCTTCTATGCCTGAGTGTTCGAAAGTGTCTGATGCGATAGAAGTGTTCACCGGAAACAAAGCTACCTATTCTGAACAACACATCGAGTTAAGGGAATCCAGGGAACAGCGAGACAAAAAGGACGTTGGGAAGTTCTTGGAATGGATATCTATTAATTCTCCATTTAATCGGGACATTCCTGATTTGATGTCACTAGCGTCGGGAATGGTTGCCACAGAACAAATAAACTGTGATTTAGCTCGTGAAGTAGGGGAGTCTATCACAAAAACCCTCGTTGGAGAAAGTTTTGGTCAAATAAAACTCAAACATTCAAGCAAAGTGAAAAATTTAACTTTCATACATAAAACGGTGAAAGTGTATAATCAGCCTCTCCCAGTTAATCCAACTCAACTTTTCAATAGAATTATATGTATGTATCGCTCACAAGAAGATCTGAAGGATTGTTTTTGTTACGAGTTAGCACCGTACCCTCTATCGCTGTTCGACAATGGAACCTTCCAAAAAACAAAAAAATCAGCACTGTTTGAATTATTTGATAAGAAATGTAAACCATCACATACCGTTCCTGAAAATACCTTTTTTGTCATCGATGGAGGTTATTTGATCCATAAGATAATTTGGCAATTTCCAGCCACTTACGCTGTTTTATACAAACAGTATGTTGATTATATTCGTTACCATTATGGACAAAAGTGCATTGTTGTCTTTGATGGATATGAAAAAGGCCTTTCTACCAAATCGCAAGAACATTTACGTCGATATGAAAAAAGGTCTTGTTCCAACATCATATTTTCAGAAGAAACCATGACGACCATCAATCAAGGTCAGTTTTTCTCCAATAAAAGCAACAAGATATTGTTCATTACACAACTAAGTCAAAAACTTCAGGCAGCTGGTTTTCAAGTATTTCAAGCACAGAGTGATGCAGATACACTGATTGTTGATAAAGTGCTTGAATTAAGAAGAACAGAAAATTCGGTCACTTTGGTTGGCGAAGACACTGATTTGATGGTTTTACTGTTGTTCAAAACAAACATGGACAATATTCATATGTTAAGACCAGGCAGCGCTGCAAAAGCTAACAAAACAACGGCCATAAACGAGATACAGAAAAAGATAGGTAGTATGACATCATCAATTTTATTTGCCATGTCTGGATGTGATACTACATCCGCAATTTATAAAAAAGGAAAATTGTCTACGTTCAAACTTCTGGAGAAACGTCAAGACCTACAAGCCAAGGTAGCCATTTTTTTAAACCCAGATGCAGATAAGAACGAGTTAACTACTGCAGGAGAAGAGTTTTTACTAGCTTTATATGGTGCGGGAAAAGTTGTGAACACTCTAGACCAACTTCGATTCTCAAAATTCCATAACAACACGTCACGGCGGAGCTTAAATGCAAACTTTTCGTTGGCTTCCCTTCCACCAACATCGGATGCTGCATCATTCCACAGTTTACGGGTATATCACCAAATTCAGGAGTGGTTGGGAAATGAACTGGATCCTACCGCTTGGGGCTGGAGAAAGCATGGAGAATCTCTATTACCAACGACAACCAATAAACCAATCGCACCGGAATTCATCCTAAAATTGATTTTCTGCAACTGTAAATCAGATTGTGGAAAACTCTGTAGTTGTAAGAAGGCCGGTATTAACTGCTCAAATCTGTGTGGGCAATGTCAAGGACAATCTTGCAGCAATATATCTGGAATTATTGAGAACGAAGGTGATGATGTAGAAGAATTCATGTTGGGATATTGAGTAGGTATCACGTTTTTTTTGTTTCAATATCTTTAAGTTTGAGTTTGTTTTTCAGATACCTACACATATTATGTAATATGTAGAAGCATCGCACGCCACTGGCTAGAAGCCTGCTGATTTTTTTTAACGTGTTGATAATACCAAACTACTATTTTTCAAATTTTGTCTAAACACTGATCTTTAATGCCTTGAAAACTAATTAAAATAATCGAAATACGTTATTTGAGGTTTTTATTAATATTCACCACATTTATTTGCTTGTTGTGCGCCACTGCGTCTGTCAAAATACAAACATATATACATCAATTTGTAGGTAATTTTATTGGCTTTCATTTACATCTCTAGCATTTTTTGTGAAAACCCAGCCATATTCGAGATAATTGGCAAAAAGTAGAAAAATGTACCTATTGGGGTAGTTTTGGGGTTGTTTGCACCCTCGTAGGGGTGGGGACTTTTAGTATGTTAATCTGGACGACAAGACCTAGTATTCCTCCAAAAATCAGCTTTAGGGGATTTTGTTCCACGAGCGACCCTAAATGCACTGGAGTATTATCCATGGACATACTCACATGGAATGCGACCCTGACCATGCCATTATAGAGAAGTTAAACAAAAAGAAAAGAAAGCACCATTTCCAATACACGTTCCAAGAGATTGGTTTCAATCTAGTGAGGATGGCTGGCAAATCTATTTCATGCAAAGACTCAAAATTTCAAGTCATAGAAAATAACCGCCCCCAACTTTTTTGTTTTATTTTTTTTTTTTAAAAGGACCTTTGATGCATGGAAAGGTCACTGTAAATAGAGAGAAGTTCACATTGAGGCCCATAAAATGGTTAAGATATGACGGCGAATTCGGGTTTATCAAATTCAAGAACTCACTCCTTGAAACTGACGACTCTGACTCCATTGATTATTATAAAGCTTCTTCACACAAAACCTCGTCAAATAGACAAAATGCATGAACAAATTTGCTGGACTTAATAAACGACAGTGTTAAACAGTTCTACATAGACTTAAGTGAGTCAGAAACTACGATGTTAACACATGTTTCAAAAGATTCAGATCCTGATATCGACCGGGAATTCAGTGAGGTTGAGTAACAGAAAAAATAAATGTGTTTTTATTTCTTTTTTGTTTTTTTTTTAATTTTTTTAATAGAAAAATATATCCTCTTTCAAAATATATAGAAATTATTTCATCATTACATTAGATTTTTTTGGAAAAAACTCAAAAATATACTTTCATTTCAATTAACGCCATCTAGCGGCGGCGGCGAAGGTAACAAATTCAAAACCAAATAGACAATTTGTACTGCAGATTATGCTCTTTTATATGAGCCCAAGTTCGTTTAAATCGGTCAAGCGAAACGACAAAAATCTTCATTTGCAGTCAGAAAATACAAAATATTGTCATCTTTTTACAACTTCAATCGAACATCAACTAGAATGCGAGAAAAAGGAATGCGAAGAAACTTTCCAGAAAACATTGAAGCTGGACACCGACGGGGACTTCATTGTAAAGCTACCAATCAAGGCAAGTCACCAGAACCTAGGTTTGTCATGTGATGCTGCCGTTAAAAAGCTGATGGCAATGGAGAGAAGATTTCGGAAAAATCCGAATTTTAAAGAGCAATATGTCTACTTTATGCAAGGGTACGAACAGCTGGGACATATGCTTAAAATAGATGCAAATGAAGTTGATATTCAGAACAACGGCGATAATGTCTTTTAGCTTCCACATCATTGCGTAACAAATGAAAGCAGTACAACCACGGCGCTACGAGAGGTGTTTGATGGCTCCTGTCAAACCAGTACTGGCGTTTCACTAAAGGACATTCTGATGGTAAGTTAAGTCATACAGGATGATTTGATCTCGATCGTCCTCAGATTCAGGCAGCATAACGTGGTGATAACTGTTGATGTAGCAGAAATGTACCGTCAGATGAAAATATCTGCAGAACAGTGTGACTTACAACGAATCGTGTGGCTAAAGAAATCAAAATATCAAATATCTCATTACCGATTGAGAACAGTAACTTATGAAACAACGTCCGCATCATTTTTGGCCACACGAGCATTGCAGCAATCGGCAATTGAGAAAAAAGATTAATTTCCTACTGCATGTGAAATTATAATGTCCGATTTCTACGTGGACTCATTACAGGTGCTAGCGATACAGCAAATGCAATCAAGATGAAAAAGGAAATTAGTGAAATTCTGGGTAATTATGAATTTAATGTGCGCAAATGGCTTCGAAATTATCCAGAAGTCATCGGACAGAATATTGTTGGAAATATTGACGGTTATTATATAGCTAAAACCGAAACGAACAGATCTGGGTCTTGTTTGGACTGCCAAATCAGATACTCTTTCCCATATTTTTAAGGTACCCAAACTTGATGTGGATAAAATAACAAAACGAGTCGGTTTCTCCACTATCTCAACCATTTTTGATCCTTAAGGACTTCTAGCAACAATTGTTATCAGGAGAAAAATTTTGATGCAGCAAATTTGGCAGGCAAAGATAGATTGGGATACTTCACTTTCGCTAGATATTCAAAAATCTTGGTGGGAACTATTGAAAGAATTGCCGTCAATCAACAAATTGAAAATAGACCGTCAGGTAGTGACTTCTGATCCTATAATCATCGAATTTCATTAATTCTGTGATGCGTCACAAGAAGCGTACGGAGCTTGCGCTTACCTAAGATCCATCCATTCAAATGAGCTTTGCTTTGTTCGACTCGTATGTGCATATTCAACTAACCCAAACCTGATAACAAACGATGTATTTCTGAAGAATGAGGAACCAGGAGAAGACACAGACGTTATCCAGCTTCAAAAATTACTGGAACAATGGAATTTATTGAAGCTTTAACCTGTGCTGAAAGGTGAAAACACTATTATTTGACTCTCTAAATAGATAACCCATTAAACTGTACCTTCACACCATATAGAAATAACATATTCTCCATAAAATTTCAATAACATACAATGAAACTGACGATTTCCAAAAAACAACTCACTATTTCTCAATAATTATTATTATTTTCAGATTAGATTCAATACCCGCGTCAATTATTTCATTCTGATAATTTGTGATTATTTATAATAATTCATTCAGTGCTCAACTTGACATTATTAAAATACTTGATTATTTAAGCCTTTTGTATAACGAATAGAAGCCTAGTTTATCTTTCTTAAGATGACTTCAAAAAACCAATACTAGATTTAGGATAAAGAGCCGAGTTTTCATCGAAATTATCTTTATGGACAAAAGTTGAGCTATGTTTTCTCGTTTCTCGTTCCACTGATCAAGTCGACGGTATTGACAAAAATATGCTATTTCAGCATAATATAGATGATGAAACGATAACAAACCAATCTAAAGTTGCGTCTTGGCTTGATAGTTCTTCAGTTCCATCGGCATCTCGTATATCATCACCATCACATGCTTCTGGTAAGCTGTCAAAGGTGGGTAGTTTAATATTTATAAAAGAGCTTCTGGCAAATACAACACCTATTAATTTATTCATTATTTTGAAGAAGCGTCTATCTAAGAAAATTATATTTTTCTTCTCATAAGAACATAGGTTGAAAAATGCTACGTTTTAGACATACAGGGTGTTCAAATTTAAATTGAAATTGATTTTTGAATTAATTTTTTTTTTAAACAAGATCTTTTCGAGAGAATGTATTTACAGGGTGTTCCCGTATATTTTTGCACCCCACCTAGAGAGTTTATTCGAAAAAATATTGAATAAGGTTAATACAAAACTCTCATGGTTTTTCATGAACTTTCAGAACCTGTAGGCAAAAATGTCAAAAAAAGTAAGTAAATGTCAAATATTGACAGGTTGATGATTTTTTCAAATGGAACACCCTGTATATTATTTCAAATTTTTGTAGACCTTTTTATTCTCTTCAAATATATATTATTATAATATATTTGTGGCATTTCATGCATAAGTTTCCGAAATATAAGCGTCCAAAGTTTAAAATGACTGTCACATATTCAGCCATGATAATACCAATTATTTTTATCAGTTATTATATTGACATTATTATATTTGGCAAGGGAAACTGATGTCAATAAACTATCAGTTTGACTTCAACCTGTCAAATATAATAATAATTCTGATAATAATTATTATTATTTACCTTACCACGGCATTGAAAGATGGGTTATTCCGATGAAGAAAAACTTGACATGATCAAACTATTTCATTCAAATGGAGAAAATGCATCCAGAGCTAGTATCGAATATCATAGACATTTTCCAGATAGAAGACCACCAACTCGCCAGACAATATTAAACGTTGAGAGATTATTGAAGGAAAGAAAGACACTTAAGAGGAAAGTGAGAACAATCGAAAAAAATACTGACGAAAATTTGAATATTTTGCTATATTCTAAAGGTATTTTTCTTTTGCTATATTTGCGTTTCTATATTTCACTATTTTCTGCCTTTCAGAAACTGAGCGCTCAATTTCCAATTCAGCATTTTTTTTCAACAAATCTCGTCGCAAAATACATTCAGTTATGAGATATTATTAATATAAGCGTTATAAATTTTTACCTGTTCAAGAATTAAGTGATGAGAACAAAATTAGCCGATTAAACTGTTGTCAGGAAATACAAAGGAGATCAATGGCAGGAAAACCCATCAGATATTCGTTTAGATTATTTTTGATTTTTCTTGCCATAGTTTTGCCGATAGTGTTAAAATAATGGTTGAAACACTCTGCTATATCTTCTTCATTATTTAAAATTTGGTAATTGTTCTCAATCTCACTGATATGCTTTCTTGTTTGTTTTTTGTTTAAAATATTTTTGTCATTTTTCCAAAGTTTGTCCGATCGATTAAGGTTCTTGTCCATTTTGGATTTAAAGTAATTTATGTAAGCCTCATCAAGGACTTTATTCAAATTATTTCTGTAATCTTCATATTGGCGCGTAGTCACAGGATTTGTAGGGTATTTCCTTGATCTGTTTAATAGCTCATATTTTGTATTTATCGATTTTAGCAAGGCTGGAGTGATCCAAGGATTTTTATTGACCTTCCTGCTATCGAATTTTTTTATTGTTGTTGCTGACTTTACATGAGTTTGCAATATTTTTATAAATATTTATGTTGATAAATCTACATCCTTTTCGTTGTATACGTGTTCCCATGTTTCTTGTGATATTATTTTTTTTTTAGTTTATTTTTGTTGATATATGTTTTATCAGATTCAGTATTTTTCAAGTGTTTTTTCCATAGAATTGATTTTTATCTGCTATATGTATCACAATCGGATAATGATCAGTTATTTGGTTTTGGAATATAAAAGATTGCACTCTATCGATTGAACTTCTCGACTTCAGGAAAATATGGTCCAGACAAGTTCCTGATTGAGGTCGTGTGACATCACTATTGCAGATATAAAACCATTTTCAATTAAACAATTTTTGTATTCTTCGATGAAATTCTCGTTTTTGAGTAAATTTTTGTTTATGTCTCCTATTATCATACAGTGATCAAATTTTTTCAGTGTATTTCTGTTTTGCTCTAAATAAAAGTCAAGGTTCCGGTTGAATATATCTACATTAGTTGACGGGGACCTATACAGTCCGAAGATTTTAACATTTCCATGTTTATGCTTTATTTGTAGGAGTTGTAGGATTGCCTCATTTCAATATCTTTTCAAATAAACTTTGTAGGTGGGGTGCAAAAATAAACGGAAAAACCCTGTACAAATTTCTGCATCGTTGCAGGTTAGAACCCCATAAACGCTATACCTACCTATAGACCAAGAGAAAAAACATTTTGAGCCTTGTTCATATGAAAAAAAAAAAACAAGTTTTCTTAAGCAGAATCCCCCTCAAGCTGTTTTGCTGTTGTTCTCTAACACCCTGTATAACATATTTCATTTATAAAGAAGTGGTGGTTATTGGGAATGAGGACAGTAGTGAAAAATCACTTTTTCGAAAATTATTCCCGACATTTCGGCCATTAATTCAAGCTTGTTTCAAGGGCTGAAACAAATGAATACAGATGTTATTCTTTTGTAATTATCAAGTTGTAAAATCTTTGAATTGTTGAACGCAGCTATCGATATCTTTCCCTTGACCTTTGACGTTGACAATTTGACATATTATGACGTTGAATGATCATAATGTTAACTGTTGTAGTACATAGCGCCATCTATCGGCAGGATTTGTCAATCTTAGGATGGAAATTCCCATCAATCTAGTGAAAGACTACTACCATTGGTCGCCATTAACTTAAAGACTACCACCATTGGTCGCCTTACTTAGCCCCATAGCCCTACTGATGAGTCCTAGTAGGACGAAATGTATATGGATTGGTCATGGTCAGACTGAGAAAACAGTTTCAAGATTTTCAATGCTCATAATTTTATTGATTGTAATTAATATTTTAATAATTAATGTGAGCTCCATGTTCGGTTTTCGTGTTTCGTTTGTCGCCTTTTAAGTTATAGTCTATTTTACCATTTTTATCTTAAATTATGTGTAATCAATGTTGGTGCCCGGAATGCCATGTTCCAGTTTTGATGTACCGTCACTTACTGAAATTGATTGAAAGATTTTATCATTTAATAATTAGGAAAGAATAACATCTGTATTCATTTGTTTCGGCCCTTGAAAAAGGCCTGAATTAAAGGCCGAAACGTCGGGAATAATTTTCGAATAAGTGATTCTTATCAGACCACGATTCAACTAAGAACTTCACATCGTCGTTATCTTTGTCTCTCTCAGGTCATATGACGCCCTCACGCAGCCTGAGAGAGAGGGAAACATCGGCGGTGAAAAGTTCTTAGTTGAATCGTACTCTACTTCTGTCCTCATTCCCAATAACCACCACTTCTCTATCAATCTGAAGGGCGTACTTGACCCTCATCTTACAAGTTACAACGTTTCTTGTCCTTTCTACAAATGTATGTTTCCCCATGTTGCATGTGAGGTCCTTCAATGTTTTATGTATCTTATGACGTCCTTGTAACTTGAATATTGTAAGTATAAGTTTAGGTTAGATAAGTTTGATAGTTACTAATAGCCCCCTTCTTGATATTATAGCCTTTAGTTTCGATGACCTGAGGATGGGGTGCAAAGTGTAGACCCCGAAACTGGTAGTCACATAATAAATATTTGAATAAACAGTAGGAATTTGTGAGATTGAAGACTTTTTTCCACATCATTTTTTCAAAAATGAACTCACATCAGTTATCATTTCTTTACTTCTCTATCAATCTGCAAAGGATGCTAATTTTTTGATCATATTTTATTTATTTTTGATGCTATGATATTGATTTTCATTCTAGGGTCTTTGTGCTCTTTTGAAGGAATCTAATAAATGCCGGTCAGTTTTAGAACATTATAAGAATCAAGCGTCACAAGAATGAGATCGTCGAGATGCCATCGTATCCATAATTTTGGAAGACATCCTATACAATTGTTCCGACTTGTCTCCGAAAGATTATCCCTCAATACTCAAAAAGATAGAAAATACATTTTCCAATAAAAATACTTTTTTGGTAAAATGTTTAAAAGCTTATTTAACAAAACATTCATTTATTATGTTTTTTTTTCAGGACTATTACTATTTTTCTAGACAAAAGAGAAAAAATCCTGGAGGGCGACTATAAAACAAGTACATCAATGCCATTACAAAACTAAGAAAAGTAGAAAATTCATCTCGCACATGATTTTTTGCTGATAGTCCCAAAGAACCGGACAATCAAGGGTTTGAAGTGGATATTTTAAACTCTATAAAAACATCTCTATAAAGGGATTTCACAAACTGGACGGAAGTGAAGGATCGATGAGAAGAAACATTAGTATCATGTTATTAACTTCTAATTGACGGCTATTTGAACATCCTACAAAATTTTGAAACCGACTACTTGGACAACGTGCCGCTCGCTGTTCGCAGAAATCTTTTTTATCAGCATGATGGAGCACCTCCATCCACACTCCATCCACATGGGGGCTACCTAGTTGATAACTTTCTACAACATTTTTCTGAGGATCGATGGATAGCTGGTTTTCATCAACGACATTGGTGACGTCATAGGTGTGGAACATCAAATGTTTGCTGATGATCTCAAGTTGTATGTATCAGTTGATAGTATTGAAGACTGTGAGGTATTGCAAGACAGTGTGAACGAAGTGCAAACTTGGTGTACCCTGAATAGACTAGGTCTAAATGTCAATAAATGTTCAGTAATGACGATAACTCGGAAAAAGGTGACGATCAATTATCAGTATCAGATCAATTCGACAAATATTTAGAAGGCTTATTCTGACAAGGTAAGTAAGGTAATAATTGACTCTAAATTGAACTTCGACGTTCATATAAGAACTGTGGTTTCTGATGCGACGAGAATTTAAGGTTTTATTGTAAGAAACTGTCGCAATTTCACTGATATTTATACCTTCAAAGCACTTTGGTTTGCTCTTGTTCGAAGTAGGTTGAAGTATGCTTCACTTATCTGGTCGCCAATAAATCAGAAATATATCATGCTGATTGAATCAACGCAGGGGAAATTTATGACATTTTTAGCACTCAAGGTTTAAGTTGATCAATGGCAATATTAACTCGTCATACTTTTTAAATGATATTTTTTCAGTACACCAAGAATGTCTAGTAGATCCAGTAATTTCTTCTACCTGAGCACAGCCAACACCAATGTTGCCTATATGTCCCCAACCTACAAAGTTTGCTCTACTTATAATAGAATAGCCAACTCCAGTGATTTGAGCGAACCATTCTAAATATTTGTCAGAAATTGTTATGCTAGATTGTAAGACTGTCCCAATATCTACTATTTCTACTATTATAAATATGATCTCTTTATATTATATGCATATGGTACATGCTCTGTTTGTTATGCTGCTAGTTAAAGAAATTGATTGTACGGCCCTGTAAATTATTATCTCTATTGTTGGGCTTTGTTTACATAGATAAAATAAAAATAAATAAAATAAAAGGACCAAGGTTTTGGCCACCGCGCTTTCCCGATCTCCTAGTGCTCGAATTTAGTAATTGGGATACAATCAAAGATTATTATCAATTGATATTAATCGGATTTTGTTAGAGCTGAAACAGATAGTAACTGATAAGAACCTGAACAAAAGCTAATCCGTTAATATCCGCCAAAATGTACATCTATGGAAGAAAGAGTGAATGTTGAGAGAGATGCGCAAATTGATCATCTATTTCATATATATGACTTGATAGTTCGTGAGCTCCCCGTCGGCGGGCTTCCTCTTCTACTTCTTACACTATCAATCTGGACACGTCAGGGAAGATAGCAGTCTTAGTTGCGACTGTGTTTACTGCGTTACGCAAAGAGCAGAACAAGACAGGGGCCTCCGACAAATATTTGACTTATGAAGCCAAAATTGAAGCAACTTCCATCATAATCGGGGACTTGGTGAAAGAATTTGAGGCTAGTAACAGTGACTACATGCTAGCCACTCCTCTGATGAACATGCTTCAAATGTTATTTCGATGAAGTGCGTACCGGAGTAACCAGGTTCTTTGTTAGGCAATCACCAAATCGCGTAAGAGGGATGCAAGAGGAACACCTGTTCAGCTAACAAAAGGGGACAGAATGATGAAAATCTCATCATATGGTTCTAACAACCAACACATTCCTTTTTTTCAGATGATCACAATCTTTCCCGAGCGCAGAACTGGCATGCTGCGGAGTTTAGGCCCAATGGCACAATGCATTTGGTGATCAATGAGGACAGATTCCTTTAAAAACTTGTTGAGGCCGTAAAAAACTCACTCAGCATGCTCCCTATGAATGCGGAAATTGCCCCAGCATTGAAGGACGCGCAGCATCATGGAAATATGCAGGGTCTCCTTAGAGACCTCGGTGAGGTGCTGCTCCTGACTACAGCCCGTTCCACTCCACACAGATTTTTTCTCCGTATCTCTTTCGCACGCTCGCCCCTGGTGTCTGAGCGATCTGTTTGACCCAATGTGCGCTACGTTACCTACCAGTTGGGCCATTTTGCAACGCCACCACTTGTTTCCGCCATATTCACATAGACATCATTGGCCCACTGGTCCATATCGTTACTGCCTGACAGCTATCAATCGTTTTACCAGGCCAATGGAGCTCATCACTGCAGTGGATGTAGCCATCGCACTTTTCTCTGGTTGGGTCTCGCGTTTTGGCACCACATCGAAGTTCACTACTGATCAAGGATGATAGTTCGGGTAAACGCTCTTCAAGGCTCTTGGTGTATGTTCCAGCTACCAACGTGCAGCGAGACGGCATGACTGAACGTCCCGATCGTAAACTGGAGGATGTATTGATGTGTCATACAAAATCTTCTTAGCTTAAGGTGCTTTGTGTTGTCCTTTTGGGTATGAGCAGTGCATTCAAAGACTGTTTGCAAGCCTCCGCAGCGGAACTCGTATATGGCGAGCCCCTAAGACTAACCGTTGAGATGATCTCAGTCCATCTCCACTCCTTCAATTTCCCATGACGTCACGGGTTTCACCGACAATCTGCATGAACTCATGGCTCAGCTCCGTCCCGCACCTGCATCCCGAAACACTCAGCCTTCCGTGTTTGTCTTCAAGGGCTTGTCAACGTTCTCGCATACGTTTCTGAGGGATGACACAGTCAACGGCGCTCTTCAACTACCTTATTCAGGCCCCCATCCAGTAGTCAGTCGTACTGCTAAGACTTCCGTGCTCCGCATCCATGGCAAAAACAAGACCGTCTTCATAGACTGTCATCATCGACGACTTATCTGGAACAATTGATCCAGAAAAAGCCTTCCTAGACCACGCTTTGGTTCCGGCTCCGCGCATCCCGCTTAGTACAGATGTAGGCGTAGGCCGCTCAGTGAATATGTCAGCACCACCAGCTTTACCTGCAACTGATTCTAGACCTGATAATTTCCCTGCTCACTTGAAAACCTAGGTTTTCCAACTCCTCACGGGGGTGATGTGGCAAGGTCGCATCTACGGACCTCACAAGAAAGCTGTAACCAGCAGAAAAAAATGTCTAGTATTCGAGACGCGCGACGTTCACAAGTCAGACCGTCTTCCATTGGCCACTTTCGCTCCAATCTGCTCAAATTTTTGATTCCAACTTCAATAGACTCATTATTGTTATTGTGTTGAGAACCACTGATGACCAATCAACAACGGCAATCAATAAATATAGAAGAATTCGCGGATAATTCACCTGATTATGATTTCGTAAATCTACCACTAGAAAATATGGAGATTTTGGGAAATGTTAACACTCGGCTATTTGAAGATAAAGAGTTTTTCAAGAAAATGGTGGGCTACCTCGATGTGGTATATACTGTTTAATCGATTGTGATTTTCACGTGAATATTTTGAAAACAATTGGAGGAAGAGACCAGCGGAGAACGTGCGTAAATATTTTGAAGAGGCTGATCAGAAACAAGCTTGGCAGCAAATTCGGTCTACTGGGAAAGAAAAAAAAAATTGTCAGTATTGGAGGCAAATATTCTCCACCCAATTTGCCACTGGTGGAATCGCTGAGCAAGCAGTTTTGTTGCTATGTACAGACACGTTAAGCAAGATGATGGTGAGTGGTTGGCCTAGCCAACTACTCTCCATTGTGAGTAGTATAATCCCTCTCACCCTGAGTAGTGTAAACCATCGCAGCCTCAAAGAACATGCTTGTCCTATTGTTATGGTGAAGATAGATGGGATGTACTATAGACGATGATAAACTGGAGTTCCCATTAACGAGATTCCCTACTGTTCAACCCAGCTACGTTCTCTGGAGCACGTCAGGTGTTGTGAGTCCAAACGGAGGCCCAGTCTGACACCTTACGAGAATAAGAAGCCCTAGACCTTTGACCACTAATGGTTCAAAATGTTAGAACCCAGGAGCAACGTCTATGATCACCCTACCCATTTTAGTAGGCACAACAATACTTCAGTAACTTTTTTTTTCTTCGTAACAACATAACTCATTTTCGGAAACTGATTTGCATCGAACATATAAGTGTGCATTTGAGGCCCACCTACGATAGAAAAAAATATGATACCCAATGGTATCTGGACAATAAAGGGAGAAAACTAGAACTGTTTCACAATAATTTCAACACTACCCCATAACCCATTGCAAGCCTAAAAGAACACATAAAGAGACCGACAACACCTATATATCCAGCTCTCTGTTCTATGACAGCATCATAGTGACCAGCTCCCGCACAGTGCCCTCCGCTACCAGCAGCGACTCACGCGTGGAGCCGCCTCTGACTGGACAAACCCTCACTCTGACTGTAGAACTCACTCCCCGTGCACCACCCAGGACACCATCTCTAAGGATCACTCCGGAACTCAACCACGAGTCTCCGGAATATCCTTCATTGGACAAGATAGAGGAGCTGTAAGGGGACATCCTGTCCTCAGATTCTCCGGAGATCCATTAGGAGTTTGGAATGAGCCGTGCCAGTCACTATCCTCTCCAATAAGCGCAGCAGAGATGGCTTTCGCCAAGAAAAAATGGAGGCGCTCAGCCCCAGGGCTCGACGGCATGTCTGTGGATGCAGTCTCCGGCATCCCTGACTATCACTTGTACACCATCTTCTCAGCTATTCTGACAGAGAACATACAACCAACCCCTTGGCGGACTCTGCGCACCGCCTTGGAGCCAAATGATGGAGACAGGAAAAACCCGAGCAACTGGAGAACGATCGCCATCGGATCGCCATCGGATCGGCCTGCCAGAGACTTCGACACTGATTCTGAACGACAGGATTCATCCAACATCAAGCTGAACCATTACGGTTTTGCGAAGGTGGATGGTACCCTCGCAAACGTCCCACTGCTGGACCACTTCATCACGTCTCGACAGGAAGAAGGGAAAGCATATCATCTGGCGTCCCATCTATGGAAGGCGTTTGACACGGTAGGTCACCATTTTTTTGCAGGGCCCTCCGGAGAAAGGGAGTTGACCAAACGCCTGAGCGATATATCATGGGCACTTTCGAGGCAACCACGTCCATCAAGGTTGGCAATGAGACGACCAGGGCCATCCCCATGAGACGTGGCTTCTGGAATCTCGTGAATGGTCAATCGTAGAGCAAATGGAAAAAACAAAATGCAGAGTTCAAAATTCTCTACATAAAGTTTCTCTTGACATTTTTTGCTAAACGTAAGGATTGTCGAGTTACGACAAAAAACCCGATAATGTTTTTTTCTTTAAACATTTCATGAACGGCAAATCGTAGCACAAAAGAAAAACGAACAACATTTATGAATTTTGAAATTCTCTACAGAAAGCGCCTCCTGATGTTTTCTGCTGAACGTAAGGGTTGTCGAGATACAACAAAAAAAACGATCATTTTTATTTTTTCTCAAATTTCTAATGAACGGCTAATAGTAGCGCAAAACTGGAAAAAACAAAGTTTGTAAAGTGGAGACTCTACAAAAAGTCTTTACTGATTTTTTTTTTCTAAAAGTGAGGGTGGTCGAGTTTCTGTAATTGAAATTTTTTAGGTACAGAACTGCGTCCCTCCGTTTACATATACGCTAGCTAAATGATTAGGCCACGCCTACGTTAGTGCTTTATTGTTTTTCATTGGACTAGGCAAATGGAATAAATTGAATAGAGTCAAATAATCATCATCATTCGAGATCCAGTAGCCATTCGGAAAGGTCGTGTTTACCTGTTATCTCTGTGTTCTGTCATGTTTCAAGTTTGGGTCTAAGTTTCTAGTGCGAAGAATAGTTGGTGTGCCTACCACTATTCGACTTCTGTTGGCATAAGTTATTATGTCAACAAGTTATCGCGTTTCGAAACTTTTCGTTGGTGCAGAAAGCGTCATTTCTGCTGACGAACCGCCGCATCCAGGCGTTGGCCCACCACCCATACACACTCTTGAGCTATCTCAACGTGCTCGGTTGAGCAGTTCTTTGCTCCATCCTTCAGCAGTATTGAGGCTGATTACTCAAATATTGGAGAGATCAGATGAGCCCGAGGACTTGAAAAGTTTCCCTCAAAGTTCCGAGACCAGACAAGCCAGCCAAGTGACTGCACGATCAAGCAGCGACGATGACCTGCGAAGGAACGCTTTTCCGACGTAAAGTGGAAAAGCGTACACATGAGCAGCGTTTGCAACTATGTGTAGTAGAGAAAAGAAATGCACAACTAAAACAAAATGTTGAAACATACAAAGCCATGCACGACAATGTTTCGTCCCTAATGGCCTATATGGAGAAACGTTCCATGGAAAAACTGGCTCAGCAAGCCCAGTTCTAGCCGCTGCGTCCCAAACCGCCACACCCTAGACGGCGTCAACTCCTGTCGCCATGGACATCCAGTTCGTGGAAATATCAGACTTCGACGTAATTACCATGTCTCAGAAATTACATCGTAAGAAAAGAAGCGTATCTGGTGACCAATGCGCAGGTAGTCAGACAACTGTCACCCATGCCACACCTGGGATCAGCCAAACCCAGGTACCCAAACCCAGACCTGGAGTCAAAACTCCGCGACCCATGGTCCGGGGCACGAACCAAAGCCAACATCGATCACAACCCATGCCATTCCGTGATGGATTCAGGGACAACCCCAGACCAGCTCAAGTTGTGAGCCTAGTCCAGCACCACAGATGTCACAGATGTCAATTTCACGGGCACTCGCGATCCAAGAGCCATGCCAATCCCAAGTGCTTGGAGTGTGCAGATAGTCAATTCACAGACACTTCATCCAGACCGCGGATAGGGCCAGCAAAGTGAGCAAAATGTAATGAACCCAACCCAATGTCCTCCCAGGGCTGCCCCAGTAACCCCAAGCATAAGAAAGCCTCACCACCAAAAGACTAGCTACACAGCGTCCAACCAGGCCTCCTTTCCAATGAGGCACTCAAAACAACGGGCCAGCTGCACTCGCAACTAAGCCCACACCACCCACGAGGAATGAGTTCCCAGTTCTCAGGGGTGAGCCCACTTCTCCTCATACCAAAAAGGAGAAGTGGCAAGCGAACCTGCATCTGCAGGAACAACAACAAATCCAACAGACACAGATGCAGGAGCAACAGCAGAACCTGCAGAGACAGATACAACATCTGATGAAAGAATTCCAACACGCCTCGACGTATTGTTTCATGGAACGTCAATGGGCTGTTGGGAAAGAAAGAGGAGTTCGTTTAGCTCATGCAGAGCAGCGGTTCGACGTCCTGGTCTAGAAAAGTTTCCTGTGATCAGAAAAAAAATTATCGCTGCCGAACTACTCAGTAACCAGGACTGACGGACTCCGCAATCGGAGGGGTGGGACTATCATCGCAGTCCGAGGGAAGCTCAGGTCATGTGAGCTTTCCAGCCTGTATGACAACCGACTAGAAGCCACGTTCGTGACCTTGGAATTGGACAGACGGAGGATTCTGACCTTGGGTTCTCTGTACGCCAGCGTTGCAGAAAACTATCGCTGAGGAACTGGAGGCCGCAGAAGCAATGGTCATAGATCGCATTGTGGACGCACTAGAGGAATTAAAGCTGTCCATTCATGCACAACACCCAAGCTCCTGCCTGCTGAGCTTCAGCAGAAAATCAGAATGGGGAACCGGCTTTGGAAAAGAGCGTTCTGGCCCAAGGACTTCTCCAGCAACTGTACAGACGCAACAGAGCTATCAAATCCCAGATCAAGACCATCCAGATGTAGAGAAGCTCTGTGGCATGGTGTACTCGGGAAAGTCACTGCAACGGTCAAAAACGTTTTGACCAAGCATAATGTCAAACTGTCGCTTCTTTTGGTGGACGGCAACACAGTTATAACCCCACAAGACGAAGTGGAGGCCATAGAAAACATTCTGAAGGCCCAGTGCTCCATGTATCCTGCCCGTCCCAGGAGAAGCACCAGGACACACTCGTCAGGGTTGCCATCAACCGGAAGCTACCAGTCGAGGTCATTCCGTCCGTAACTCCTGCAACCACTTCTCTACCCTCGAGAACAGATTACTTCTCGAAGGGCCGGATTCCGTGTACTGTGGGATTCCATAGCGAAACGTCGCTCTCTGGATAAAATGATGAGAGAGCGACGTGTTGCTTGGATTCCACAGGTACACGGAATTCGACTCCAGATGGCCGGTGTCCCCTGGTTCGTCCGTAACACGACGATCAGGCGGGACTCATCCCATTGGAGACCTTCCTCGAGGATCTCTCCACTGGCCATTCCTCGTCGAGCGACCACTCGGCGGATCCGCTGATCACGAGCACGCATCGACTCACAAGGCCCGAGGAGTAATGGCACTCTCCTCGCGGAGACTTGGGTGTCGATTGATGGCACCGACTTTTCGGGACGCATTTAGGCAAAACGTACCACGTATTAACCAATGCGCAGAAATCTGACGTTCTGATTGGTCCGCGACTATGAGAGGTACTTTTTGTCTATATTGGGATGAACGCGGGTACGTATTGTCCTTACAATACAGATGACTATTTCGAATAGATGCGAGGTGACAAAAAATGTTTTCTTCATTTGGTGGAAGACGGAGAATATGCGCATTGCGTTTGACAAGATTCAACAATTTCAATTCAACTGCAGATTTATTGCTCCCCGGTTATTATCACGCCGTATTGATTGATGGTTTGTGCATCTCGTTATCAATTTGGTGGCTTGAACCTGCTCAAATGTGCCTCATATTTGAAAAAAGAGAATATAAAAACAGTTTTACTGTTCAATTTACAAAGTATCCTCTAGTACTAGCTTGGAAATATTATACGATGTTCGTTTGAATGTGGGTTTTTGGACCTGTGAAAATTGAGGAAACTATGCAAACACCACGCAGGAGTTCTGTGACTATTTTTCATTATTGAAGATACCACTACAGAAGAGCGATATGCAATGGCCGTTCTGCTGCCAATTTCTACGATTTTTATGTTCCCCTTTCAAAAATTAAAAGCAAACTTTCAACGCTTCGATAAACTCTTTTATAATTGACAAACCTGGATCAGGCATCAGCAAATGATTCACAAGAGCAAAATACAGCATTCACAGTGTCTGTTGACGATAAATTACAACAACTTTCAGACACAATGAAAACCAATCACGAACAATTTAGTTCCTCCAAAAAAATCTGTTCGTGTAGTGACTGCAGTAATGCACTGGTTTGCAAATATATTGTATTCTAAACGGATCAATAAAATAAATGGATGAGAATTCACAAATCGAAAATGATATTGTCACAATAGGCGTAAGATTGGGCCTTCGACTGGACCCTCACCTATCGTGCCCCAGGGACGTAGCCGTCAGACGGGAGTAAAACTCGGGCAGCCCATAACAACATCTATTGTCTTCCCAAATACAGCCTACAGCACACACAGTGGGATGAGCATGTTGGACCTTGGCCAGTCCGGGTCCCAACAGTAGACTCGCTGCGGGGGCAGAAAAGTATTGTGAATACGGGAGAACTTCTTGTCTTGCGACTGACACTGCTCGTGGGAAGGAAGATCGGAGTAGATCACGTTTCTTCCAACCACTTGAATAGCGTATCGGGCTTCTACTAATACCAGAAAAGTGCCGAGTAAGCATGACCTGGTTGTGCGTCGTCCATTTGAGTGGATTGATTTACTCCATGTTCCTTTGATCCGTTCGTATTCACATGACAATATCTTTCAATGTAAGAATCACATCATGTAGAAAAGTATGTTGTATGGTGTCATGACGTGTTCCAATAGTAGTGCTGGATAACTCCCAACCTTTCTTTCTTTTTATAGTTTGTGTTATTAAATGTCGTATTTTCGTGAATCATACTTTTGATAAGCTCATAAAATGTTTTCCACTCGCGGACTTCACCGGAAAATTCAGGTAACTCTATCCTTGGGAGAGTGGGTGAAACTTTATTTGGTAAATTTTGATTTTGACCCCTCGACACCTGACTCGCATCTTCTTCCGACCTCTTCAATGTAGCTGCCGAAGAATGTATATGACAACACATCCGATTTATATTGCTTAGAAATTTATAATCCGGTGTAAATTCTTCGTCCACCTCAAAGCTTGCCTCATTTATTTCATCTACTACGCCAACCAAAGATTACCGCGTTGAATCTACCGAGTGATACAACACTAAAAATTTATCTTTATCTGCTCTAGTCGTAAGCTTTTTAGATAAATCGATCCTGCAAAATCAAAAATAACGATTCTTTTTTTGCTGTTAGCATTTTGACTTTCCGTTCCGCTTTTGTCCCACCCATAATAATTATTGAGGTATGTTTGGCCAAAATCTAACACATTTCCGAGAACCCCACAAACACCGCGTTAAAAAACAACTTCCGAAAGTCCTACCCAATTAAAAGCCGTTCGATAAATCAACCAAATCCCACACAAGTTCAAAAAAAAACCCAAACCGGAAGCGTACTATTTCTGAACTATATTCCAATGTTCAGGTATTTTACCGAGAAGCTGGCAACACCGTACCCAGCGAACAAATCCTTCGAGCGGTTGAACGCAAAAACTTTACTTATAAGCCGACCAACTTTTTTCACCAAACCGATTCTCGTGAACAAAGATGCTATTTTCACCGCTAAATACCAAAATCAAATCCGTCTCCAATAGGACCAAAAAATGTATTATTTGTTTTCAATCGATTCGACAAACTATTGTGGAATACTTGAAATTGTATACAAAGATAAACTTACCCACCAATTCGGGGTTCGCTGCTTCGATGATATTGTTGGTATCTAAGTGAAGAAATACGTGTTGGGGAGGGAATAGGAAGAAAGGGATGATCGGGAATACCTTAAACCGTACGTCTTATGCGGCTGGCACTTATATCCGTTATACCGGGGGTTTGCTGCCCGCTTTATCACAATAATAATTATCGTGGACTGTATTTTTTACATGGACGGAATTCGGCACGCTTAATTTCCAACGCGCCCTGAGACGGGATTTTGTAGACTCTCTGCGCTCAACCACGGAAACTCTCTAGAAGGCACTCTATGTGGTTGCCAAGCTTCACAATCTTATTCTACGTTGAGACTTTGGCTCAAACATGGAGGTTTTGGGAAATGTTAACACTCGGCTATTTGAAGATAAAGAGTTTTTCAAGAAAATGGTAGGCTACCTCGATGTGGTTTATACTGTTTAATCAATTGTGATTTTCACGTGAATATTCTGAAAACAATTGGAGGAAGAGACCAGCGGAGAACGTGCGTAAATATTTTGAAGAGGCTGATCAGAAACAAGCTTGGCACCAAATTCAGTCTACTGGGAAAGAAAAAAAAATTGTCATGTCAGTATTGGAGGCAAATATTCTCCACCCAATTTGCCACTAGTGGAATCGCTTAGCAAGCAGTTTTGTTGCAATGAATAGACACGTTAAGCAAGATGATGGTGAGTGGTTGGCCTAGCCAACTACTCTTCATTGTGAGTAGTATAATCCCTCTCACCCTGAGTAGTGTAAACCCTCTCAGCCTCAAAGAACATGCTTGTCCTATTGTTATGGTGAAGATAGATGGGATGTACCATCGACGATGATAAACTGGAGTTCCCATTACAAAGAACCCAGCTACGTTCTCTGGAGCACGTCAGGTGTTAGGGTCCAAACGAAGGCCCAGTCTGACACCTTACGAGAATAAGAAGCCCTAGACCTTTGTCCGCTAATGATTCAAAATATTAGAACCCAGGATCTACGTCTATGATCACCCTACCCATTTTAGTGGGCACAACAATACTTCAGTAACTTTTTTTTTCTCTGTAACAACATAACCCATTTTCGGAAACTGATTTGCATCGAACATATAAGTGTGCATTTGAGGCCCACCTACGATAGAAAAAATCATGATACCCAATGGTATCTGGACAATAAAGGAAGAAAACTAGAACTGTTTCACAATAATTTTAACCCTGCCCCATAACCTATTGCAAGCCTAAAAGAGACCGACAACACCTATATATCCAGCTCTCTGTTCTATGACAGCATCATAGTGACCAACTCCCGCACAGTGCCCTCCGCGACCAGCAGCGACTCACGCCTGGAGCCGCCTCTGACTGGACAAACCCTCACTCCGACTGTAGAACTCACTCCCCGTGCACTACCCAGGACACCAGCCCTAAGGATCAGTCTGGATCCGGAACTCAACCACGAGTCTCCGGAAAATCCTTCATTGGACGCGATAGAGGAGCTGTAAGGGGGCATCCTGTCCTCAGATTCTCCGGAGATCCGGGAGGACTTTGGATTGAGCCGTGCCAGTCACTATCTTCTCCAATAAGCGCAGCAGAGGTGGCTTCCGCCAAGAAAAAATGGAGGCGCTCAGCCCCAGGGCTCGACGGCATGTCTGTGGATGCAGTCTCCGGCATTCCTGACTATCACTTGTCCACCATCTTCTCAGCTATTCTGACAAGGAAAATACAACTTACCCCTTGGCGGACTCTGCGCACCGCCTTGGAGCCGGATGATGGAGACAGGAAGAACCCGAGCAACTGGAGACCGATCGCCATCGGATCGGCCTGCCAGAGACTTCGACACTGATTATGAACGACAGGATTCATCCAACATCAAGCTGAACCATTACGGTTTTGCGAAGGTGGATGGTCCAAACGTCCTACCGCTGGACCACTTCATCACGTATCGGCAGGAAGAAGGGAAAGCATATCATCTGGCGTCCCTGGATCTATGTAAGGCGTTTGACACGGTTTGCAGGCCCTCCGGAGGAAGGGAGTTGACCAAACGACTGAGCGATATATTGTCAACGGATCAAGGCAGCACCGAGTAAATCAACCCACTCAAACGGACGACGCACAATCAGGTCATGCTTACTCGGCACTTTTTTGGTATAAATAGAAGCCCGATACGCTATTCAAATGGTTGGAAGAAACGTGATGTACTCCGATATTCTTTCCCACGAGCAGTGCCAGTCGCAAGACAACAAGTCCTCTCGTATTCACTGCACACTTCTGCCCCGTTAGGTCCCGGACCGGCCAAGGTCCAACATGTTCATCCCACTGTGTGTGCTGTAGGCTGTATTTGAGGAGGCAATAGATGTTGTTATGTGCTGCCCTAGTTTTACTCCCGACTGACGGCCACGTCCCTGGAGCACGATAGGTGAGGGTCCAGACAAAGACCCAATCCTACGCCTATCGTGACATTTGGGTTAGTTGAATTGCCGCTTATAAATCAGGGTAAGTTTTAGCCCAGGGTAGTTTTCATTGTCTCATGAAAAAATGTCTTGTCTTCAGACCTGGTTCCCAAAAAAAAGAGAGCTATCAAATCTGGATGGAAAAAAAATTTTAGCAAACAGAAACGCCTTAAGGGTGAGGAATATGTTGGTTTTCGTAATGTGATTCACCCAGGAAGACCAAGGAAGACCAATCACACCAAAATCACAGCTGTTGCTCTCTGATTGTGAATGATACCAGATTATTGATTTATAAAGATTCTCGTAATCTTGACTCACTTGACAAGCAACGTCAGTTGGTGCTCAATCGCGTTGAACAGACGCCGAAGAAAAGAACCACTAGAAATATTGCTAATTCTAGAAAAAAACTCGGAAATCACTACTACTTGACGGTCAACGGTAAGAAACAGGTTGTTTGCCGCGAATTTTTTATGAGCACTATAAATGTGACAGACGCTTTCATAAGAGGGTCTCTCGCTGAAAAATCTAAGGGGGAATTTTTGGAGCCAGACAAACGTGGCAAGCATATTCCGCACAACAAGTTGACAGATGAGCAAAGAGAATTCATACGGAGCCATATTCTGTCTTTCCCCGCTGTAGAATCTCACTACTGCAGGAAAAATACGAGCAGACGCTACTTGGACTCAAAGATTAACATTTCTGTGATGTACAGGCTCTATCAGGAGAAATGTTCGGCTGAAAATAAAAAACCTGTCTCTCTGGTCAAATATAGGCGTGTTTTCAAAGAATATAATCTTGGGTTTTTTAAACCCAAGAAAGACCAGTGTAGAAGATGTCTTGCATATAAAAATTTGAATGACGAACAGAAAAAAGAAGCAGCACCTGTTTATCAAGAACACCTTCAGAAGAAAGAGGATGCAAGACATCAACGGGACATTGATAAGATGGAAGCAAGAGATAATTCTCAAATATTGTCATTCAATTTTGATATGCAGGCTGTGCTCAGCACTCCCGAAGGTCCCGCCGGACAAATCTTTTATCTCAGAAAATTGGCCGTTTATAACTTAACGATCTATAATCTTGGCAATCAGGAATTGTGCTGCTACTTGTGGGACGAGGCTCAGGGCAACAGGGGATCCAATGAGATTTCCATCTGTATTTTCAATTACTAAATGAGAGGTCAATCACCGATGTACGTATGATGTCCGACGGATGTGGAGGACAACAAGAAAAAATCTATTTTGGCGTTGATGTGCCTTTATACAGTGATCAATCATCCAACGGTGAAAACTATCGAACACAAATTTTTTCAAGCAGGTCATACAGAAATGGAGTGTGACTCCATCCACTCCAAAATTGAAAAGAAATCCAAATTTGTGCCAGTCTACGTGCCTGAAGGATGGGCTCAATTAATCAGAGGCTCTCGAGTCAACCCCAAACCTTTTGATGTGCAGACTCTCACATACAAAGATTTTTTTGACTTCAAGTCGCATTCCTCAAAATTCAAGATGGCTGTGCCCTAGAGAGACATCTGTTGCCTTCACTATGAGAGAGATCAAGCTTCAAAGATATTCTACAAGACTAGTTTCAAGGACACCAATTTCAAACAAACTGACCTTAAGAAATATGAGATACGTAACCAAAAAACCGAAGTAAATTCAGCAAATCAGGAAAAACTACCTATCACTGCTGCAAAATACAAGGATTTGCAAAAAATGTGCCAAGACGGAACAATACCTTCCATTCACCACCAATTTTACAATGGTCTTATAGCAGACAGAAAAACAAAAAATTAGCTGCCGGAGCCTCACATTGATGAAGACTTCGAATATGAATAGACGATTTGTCTTTGATTTTTGTAATACACATGCTTTTTTATATGTCCAGCAATAAATATTCATTTTCTCAATAATCTGTATTATTGACTTGATTCGCGAATAAGGTTTTGATTAAAGCTTTGGTCCGCCAAACTCACGAATGTGCTTTTTCTTGGGCAAAAAGCTACATTTTGAACTCCACCGGCTGACCACATCATTGTAGTGATTATTTGTTATTTTATTTTCATTTCCAATCCACCCTATCATTTGGCAATCATCGCCATAGTGCAGAATGAAGTGAGAGCTATTCTTTGAATCGTGATACCCCAAAACATTGAAAATGCACATTCGTGACTTTGGCAGACAAGTCTTGCTCAAGTTCAAGTACCTCCAATTGATACGATGATTTTGGATAATGTAGCAATTTTGACTCAGATATCGGGTGGAAATAGCGATCGTTTTCATATCGTTTTGCCACAAGCCCTTCACTATTTTCATGCTGAAACTCTTTTCTTTCTGCTAAATGATAATAATAATCGGATTTTACGTGATTGGATCGAAATATTCTGTCACAGGAAAGATATAATCGGTACCTTTGGAGTAGCTCCGGTTTTTGGAGAAAATAACGTAAGATGGACCGGTCACGCACATCCACGATTGTTGTCACGCTTTCTGAGTGATTTACCCAGGGTGAATCTACTTTCTGCCGCGTATTCCTTAGAGTCTTTGTTTCCTGAATTTGTATTATCGAAGTTGGACTTGGCACAATTAACTCAAACGCTTGAGATAAACGCCAATAGAGCTGAGCCGTTGACCCCTCTTATCAACAGTCCCGTAACTGAGAATAACTTTTCCGACTTTAGAAAGATAATCGCCGCCATGTCTTTGCCACAACAGATTCAAGTTGACATCATATTCACACTAAGCATAACGAAATTGCTAACGGAGTTATTGGTCTTCTCGCTAAATTACTTTTTTCCACCAGCCCCGGAATGAGAACGATCACCAGAAGAAGTGCTCAAGAAACGGACAGTGTAATCGGAAAAATGTTGGTCAGAATAGGGTATAGGAACGCTGATGCCATGCAACAATTGCAAGACCATTGCAGGAATTGATCAAAAAAGTAGGCAGTTTGATTGGGGTCAGAAAGAGGAACAGGCGTTCAATGAACTAAAACGAAAACTGGTGTCCGCCCCTGTCCTACAGCACTTCAACCCTGGAAAGGAGACAATCCTGCACACTGACGCGTCGACAATAGGAATTGGAGCAATCCTTCTGCAGGAAGGTGAAGATGGGAAGAATCATCCAGTAGCTCATATTAGCCGAAGTTTGTCATCCTGTGAGAAGAACTACTCCATCAGTGAGCTGGAGCTACTCAGCATAGTATGGGCTATGGGGTACCTTCGGCATCTGATCTATGGACGACCGGTTACCATCGTTTCCGACCACCACGCTTTATGCTGGCTGGACTCCATCAAAGACAACAATCGGCGACTAGCAACATGGGCTTCAAAAATCGCCGAGTTCGATTATAAGGTCCTTTATACGTCTGGAAAGACCCACATGGACGCTGATTGCTTGTCACGAAATCCAGTATCACCCCCAGCAGATGAACAGGAGATTGAAAACCAAAATGAAGTCCCCACCTTCGCCATCAGAAGTCAGGAAATAGCCGAGCTACAAAGGAGGGATCCAGAACTTCGAATGCTAATACAAACCATCACAAATCCAGATAACTCCCCAATAGCTCTCAGAAGTCGTGCCAGAAACTTTAGAATAAGGGATGACTGCCTGTACAAAGTCAACACAGGTCGGGGAGATGTAAAATACCTGCTGGTAGTACCGAGGTCTATGAAAGAAGAGATAATGTGGGAATTGCACGCTGCACCAACCTGTGGTCCCTGGGACTAAGTAAGTCTCTGGACAAGGTCAAGAATAGATTGTAATGGAATGGGATGGCTAAAGATGTTGAGAGATATGTGAGAGGTTGCGTCGACTGCCAAGCTAGGAAAGGACAGCTCTACAGGAAAACCCCAGGTTTCCTACAGCCAATTCCCATCGGAACAATTTTTAACAAAATAGGAATTGATCTATTAGGGCCTTTCCGAAAAATTAATAAGGGGAAGACGATGATGGTAGTTACCACTGACTACGCGTCTAGGTATGCAATGACAGCCGCATTACCAAACGGAAAAGCAGAGGCAGTTGCGCAATTTATCCTGGAAAAAGTCATTCTCATTCACGGGGCACCAAGGACAATCCTGAGCGACAGAGAAAAAGTGTTTCAATCAGAACTAGTGAAGGAACTCACACAAATTATGGGCGTGAGAAGACAGTTCACCACAGCTTACCATCCCTGTTGCAACGGATTGACCGAACGTCTGAACAAAACCATGGCCGACATGCTAGGGATGTACTGCAATACGGAGCAAACGGACTGGTGCAGTTACGTGCCTTTTGTCACCTTTGCATATAACACTGCCAATCAGGATACAACTAAATTCAGCCCGTTTATGCTTACCTTCGCAAGAGAACCTACACTACCACCAGAAGCAGGACTCTTGGACAACAATTCTTCGACAGATGCATTAAAACTTCGAGAAAAAGCATTGGCAATAAGGGCAGTGGGCAGTGGCAGCGGAGAATATTCAAAGAAGACAAAAGAATCACAAGGTGCGGTTTGACGAAAAACACAGGGACCTACAATTTTAAGCTGGCGATAAGGTGGTAGAGTTGATACGAAATACTAGGAACGCGTACGGCGGAACAGGTATCAGCGAATAACAGTCTGTAACAGGTATCGATTTGAAAAAAACCATGTTTCCGAAATACTCGTCAGTTCGGTTTGCAAGGCGCGTACTTTGCATACGTTTAACGAGAAACCTGAACCAGCTCTGACCGAAATACTAGGTGTGTTTGTTATCCTCTACAAGTGCACACGAATTTACACTTTTCTACACTACTACACTCAGTGTGGCTTTGATTTTAATTCTAAAATATCGGTTTTCAATGAAAGATATCTTCATCAAATGTACTAACAAGTTTGGTGATTCTCCTTCACTTACACTGTTAGCCATAAGCTACACCATCAATCTGCATTACACTATTTTACACTAAACTAACAAACACACCTAATGATGATAAGCTTATCATGGATAAACTGATGTGAAAAAAAAACCAAAACCTTACAAACCCATATATACTGAGCTGGCAAACTGCCTAGCAGGAGTCCAACCGTCCCTACAACCAACCAACAAAAAAACTAAATGACTCTCATTATATTTTGATATTTTCACTTTTCACCACGTGAACGTGCAACGGCAAGGTACATATTCGAACTAAAATTAAAGAACGGGGATGGGAAAGCGATTATAAATTATATGTATTATATTACTATCTCCGTCGTCTTTTATGGCATCCAGCATGCGGACAAGAAAGCAATAAACTTAATTTTCGACTTGAGTATGAAAAGTGGATAAGTACAAGCCAAAATTTTGAGCTTAATTTTGAAATTTTAAAGTCACCTTGAGAATATGTTGTATAAAACAACTCACAAAAGGATAGGTGAGTATAATAAATTCAAAACAAAAATTACTCTATTTTTGAGACGTTTTTCTCGTTTTTCTCGAAATTCAAAATTTGGTCTTTAACCACTTATCATTCTCAGGTCTTCAATTATTCAAAGGGTACGTATGGACGGATGGTCGCCAAACCCTCTTATTTAGTGAATGTGAGGGTAAGGTACTTTATTGGTATAAAATATCAGAACTATCGCAATAAAAAAGCTTGATTCACTTGGAAATAATTGTAGTTAACAGTTTAAACAAATAAAAGATAACATACTCCTATTATGACCCGGACTCCTATAACTTTTTTTGCTATTAGAGTTGACAACAATCGACAACAATACATTGTCAATGACACATCATAATATATTAACTGGGTACTTGATAAACTGCCAGGTAACAGGTCACGCATCGTACTCACGTCTGCGTCGATACCCACATACATGTTATTTTTCAATCCTCTCGTCCAACCAGACCAGCAAATTCCTGACGCGGCTACCGAAACTGGTGAAAATACAAGGTATCAAAATAACAGGTATTTGGAACAGGTATGGAATTGGACCTGTTACAGAGCGTACCTGTTATCAAAAAATACTGATTTGTATCAACTCTAAGTAGAAGATCTTCATTCCCGTGAGAAAAGTCGGAAGAAGTGAGAAACTCCTGCTCAGATGGTTTGGGCCGTACGTAGTAACCAAAAAGATGAGGGAAGTTAATTATGAAGTTAAAAGGATTGGTGGCAAATCAAAGACAAACACAGTACATGTGGGCAGGATGCTGCCATATAACGATCCCTGGACGGAAGAAGCTCCAATAGAAGAAGCTCCAATAGAAGAAGCCCCAATACAGGAACTAGTAGAAGAAGACGAAAATGAAGAAGAAGTAGACGAGGAATATTTTAGTAGTGAAGAAGGAGAAGAGGAATGAAAGGTCTAGTAAGAAGAACTTAAGATATAAGTAGCATAGAAGAGTAAATAACGTAGCGAACACCTCTAAAAATATGGAAGGAAAAGACTGATAAATAATAGAAGATAATAGCAAACACCGACACATACCGATGAGCATCACTGAGCCATCCACTCCGAACCGATTGCCAAGCTAACCAACCTGCAGTCAGGAAACTTATGATCTCTTAATGATGTCCTTGTCCAAAAAACAGAAGAGGGTTGACAATAACACTCACGCTACCAGCAGCATGAACGACCCCCGATCGTTCGTGTTAAACCCTATATCGTCATCATGAGCAATAACATCCATCTCTGTTCCAATATTGTTTATACAGGGTGTCCCGAAATTACGCGTCAGGATTTTAAGAAGAAATAATTTGAAACCATATAAAATACATGTCAGCCAAACGTTGCATCCAGGGGATCCCGGAAGAAGGCTAACATATTGCTTCTGGATGCGCGACCAAATTAATCGATACGGGGATGTATTTCTAGAGAAGATCATCTGGTCTGATGAAACCAGATTCACCAATTGCGGTGAATATACCGTCACAATGAACACATCTGGGCCTCCGAGAACCCTGAAGAAAATCGGGAAATCCGACCTCAAGTTCGATTTGGTATGAATGTTTGGGCTGGAATATTGGGAAATCGAATCTTGGGACCGTATTTTTTTGACGAAAATTTAACTTCAGTTGGATATTTGAACTTCTTAAGCACTAAATTCCAAGAGTACCTCATGGATATCCCTCTGGCCAATTTACGAAACGTTTGGTTCCAACAGGATGGTGCTCCTGCACATAACAGTAGGACTGTGCGTCAATTTCTTCATGAGGAATTTCCGCAGCGCTGGATAGGAAATCGAGGTTTCGTAGAATGGCCAGCAAGATCTCCAAATCTCACACCTCTGGATTTTTATTTGTGGGGTACACTTAAAAATTCAATTTACAAAGAACCTATTAATAATAGGGAAGAATTAAGAAACAAAATCACAATCGCTTTTGTGGTCTTGGATAGAAGGGGTGTTCTTAGAGCAGTTGCAAGTATTAGAACAAAAATAAATGATTGTATAATAGCAAATGGCCATATTTTTGAACACTCGCGCCGAAATTAAATTAATTTTGTAATTTTTTTATTTCCATATTTCTTATTTGTTGAAGGTTTAACTAAATATTATTTAGGTACCGTTATTGAATTGTCATTATTTCATTCTTTGTTAGTTTAGTAACGTGTCGAATAAAGATGAGTTTGTGCTAGAGAGACAAGGGTGGTTTATTAATTTTCAAGGGTGTTATTTTTAAGATAGGTTTTTTTTTTCGGTGATTATGATACCTCATTGCCTTGAGAGAGTCAAAAGGTGAGTGAAAATAAAATAAAAACTCCAGGGTCGTATTCGAAAAAATGAACATGATGATGGCCACTCAAAGACGAAACGTCAGATTTTCAATTTGATACCGCCATCTTGTAGAGAAGAAAAAGTGGCAATGAGAAAGTGTAACTCATTTTACAATATCTTCTCAAATAAACTCAGAAAATAATAAAAACGTTTTTGCGTAATTTCGGTTTTTTTCGAATATCTTCGGAAGTAGTCGGAATTTTTCAAGTTTCAAAACGGCATTTTGTTGAGCATAAAAATGCGCAACTTTGCAATCATTTGACCGACCCTGTATCTCTTATGATGACTGAGATCCCCATGCTTGCACTCGAATCTGTGGCACCCTGTATAGGTGAGTTTTTATAAAATTGTCCATTCCAAAAATTCTTATTTTTATTTTATTGTTATTGTTCTTTTATTTTTGGAATGAATAATATTCAATTAAATGTCACCTCTATTTTCAATTGATGATAATTTAATTTTTGATCAGCGCCATTCTTGACCTAAATACTCAAATATCCCAAAAACGCCTGTACTAAGGTGTAGATAGGACATGATTGGCATGATAATATATCAAATCTGTCTAGAATTTATCACGCAAGAATTTAAGCGCAAGCTTAGCTCAAGCACTCTCAGTCCTGCAACTATCAAACCTCTCAATTTGAAGCCACGTTGGCTAAGCTTACCCGGAACTCAGAGTTCTGGAGCTTTTGGGGGGGTTTATTTAAAATGGGCGCCAGAGATTCGTGCAGGTGAATCCCAACCTTCGAGGTCTTCTCGATTCCAATTGAGTTTATTTAACAATTAACGAAAGAAAGTACGTAGCTGCCTTACTTACCGCCGACAAAACCAGGATCAGGACTACCAACTCTCAAATCAAACTAGTTAATTAATTCCCAAGACACTTATATTAAAATCCAAAAATCCAATATTATCTTTTACAGAAATAGGTACCGTGCCTACTTGCAAAGTACTCAAAACATACGTCCGTATCGTATGTACAAGAAATCGGTAAATAATAAACTTGTATTTTCCAAAACTCAGTTCAACTATATGTGCAATTTATGTAATGAATCGGCATCAAGAAAAAGGTTCAGTACAAATCCGATCATTATTAATTAAAAACGCTATAACCTTAATAACGTTATTCTGTCAAATTTTTATAATCCAACAAGCGAGCAGTTGAACCGATTAATTTATAAAAAGATCACTCACAAACTGAGTTGCCGCTATGTGACGTCACAACGCTTCACAAAAGTATTCATAAAAAAAAAGAATAGATAAATCTCGACCGACCGTAACACTGACGTAAATAAAACAAAATATAGATACGGCTCACCGCAACAGCTTGCTAGGTTCTTTACTCCACCAAAAACCAAGAAGAAAAAAACCCCAAAACAGTCCGTGTAGGCTGTACTGTACCAGTTCCCCAAGCAGATGAATGATCTTGACCGGTTTTTTTATTCAAGCTTCACTCAACAACTCCTCAAGGATTGGTAATTAATCCCATGCTCAGGTTCGGCAATTAAGCAATTAGGGTGGAGTGGATCAATCACGGTCGTGGTAGGGAAGAAAACACCCTTAACGTGGTACCTACATCAGTGGGAGGTGGTCATCATCTTAGGCCTGAATGCGTACAAACGTTGAAGAAAAAATGCTCAACTCAATGAAAGGAAAACGAGTTACCTGAATGGACTATCTTGGGGTTACTTATTTTCTACCCCCTGGATCTAACACATGGAGATGCGAATGTCTTCCAACCGTTCGCTACCAAGGTCGAGTTCGAAAAGAAAGATACGTTTAATGAAAAACTGACATCAGACATCAGCGACGTACAAGACTTTTAACCAGTGCGCTGTTGCCAGTAAATCAAACGACTACAGGGGAGATCGAAAAAGTAACATACCACATTAATGTTGATTAATAGTAATGGGACAAGCAGTGATAACGCTTTTGGCCCGTGATAAATTACTTACGTATAATCCAGGCAATGTGATAATCTTATACTTCATTTCTTTTTTTATAGCACCATGGAGATGTTGAGTTATTCAGAACCAGATCCAGATCCTTTCCATAATTCATCAGGAAGTGATTTAGATTATGTCCCTAGGGCTAAAAAACCAGCCGTAACAACCAAAATATCAGACTTTTTCAAAAAATTTCGGCCATCGACTCCGTCTCCTAGGGAAACTGAAAACATGCATTCCAAAGTTTCCGATGTAGAAATTGTTGCTAGCCCCACTGTTGCATCCACCTCAACATCTTCATCATCTACGACTGTAGTAAGTACCATTGAAAACTGCAAGAACAACCCAATGCTAGACGGAACATTTTCCGTCGTTGAAACGTGTGACAAGAGTTTGCATGTCGAAGCTCTATGCCAATCATGTCTTCCTTCGACAAAGATGATTAAGGGCGCCGCGGAAAGTACGACAAATTTTGTAAAACACTTAAAAAGAGTGCATGGAACCAAATCTTATAATGAGTATCTCAAACACAAAGACAAATTTAAAGTCAGCAAAAGCAAGAAGTAGAGGTGCGAAATCCAAGCAAGCAAAATTGAGTATCATGAATCCAAAAAGTGTGATCACGCAGAAGGAGTTTGAAAAAAGAATAGTGTATTTCATTGTCAACACTATGTCTGCTGAGTCAATTATCAAAAATGAAAGTTTTCAGAGGTTATTTGATGGAATGAACGTTATTGTCCCCCGAAGGAAAGCTGCAATGAGATTCATCGAAGATGTGTATAATTCTCATATAGAGAATCTTAATAACGAAATTCAAAAACAGAACTACGTTTGTAGCATCGCTGACATATGGTCCACTAAAACAAGAAGCTACATTGCACTGGAAAGATGCAAACTTGGAAGAAAAGTCAGTAGCTTTATCCGGCAAAAGATTTTCTGGCACACATGACTACAAGAACATTGTAGAAAGGCTTGAAAACATAAATTTGAATTTTGATATTAGATCAGCCCAAATTGTGTCAACCGACAATGGTTCGAATTTTGTTGAAGAATTCCGTGAATTTTTGGTTATAGGAGAAACCCAAGAATTAGAAGTTATCAAAACAAGACATGGACTAGATCAAGATCATGAAGAAGAAGATCAGATGAATGAGATCGAATATGATGATGAAGAAGAAGTGACAGTCCATGAAATCAAAATTACGAATATACGTGACGATAGAATAACGCTACCTGCCATAGACTTAAAATAACAAGACAAGTAACAAAACAAGTATTGCTAACCCCAAAATCTCCCTCATGAAGCTATTTACTTTATTTCAGCGCCGTTGTCATGTGCTCTCAATGTTCTAGAGCTTTATGAAAAATACCGGAAAAAATCATTTAATTCAACTACCAAATCATCAATCTTGCACACCTATAATTCCGTATTCTCAGTTTTCCGTCACAAATGACTTTTCTGTCGTTTAAAAACATTGTTGAAGGTGAACACTTGTATTAAGCTCTATATTTCATGATGAAATATGGCAACATCCGGTCGCAACTTTGAGGACGGACCGGCTGACGCATTGATTACAAACGTCCACTTAAGTGAGGTTAATGCGTTTATAGTTTGCTTATTTCTCAATTATTCAGAAAAAGTCTTGCTCTGTGAAGTATTTTCTGTTCTAAATTGCGAGATTTATGCTGGGTTTATACAACATTTACATAGTCATAATCATAATCATAGTCATAATCACAAAAGTTGAAAGCAGGTTTTCTTATGTATCCGTTTATACAACATGTCGCAGTCGTAATCATAATCATAAGCATAACTACTGACCTTGAGAGTTGGTAATTTTCATCTTTTAAGACTAGAATTATGACGAGAATGGAACTGAGCAGGCGTAATAATGTTCGACAGTCATTTGTTTATCGATTTGTGGAGTGGAACGTGAGTGGGAACCTGGAACTTGTGGAAAGTGAATATGGTGTTGTTGACAAGCGTTTGTCTGTGTATTTCAATTTTCACTATTTTTGAGTTGATTTTGTGGTGAATTTGGAATCATTGTAGTGACTCTTGTAACATTGAATCTTATTTATGTATTGTGGTTGTGGATCATGGGGAGTTTCGCTGAAGGAGAAGGATTCTTCATTGAAGCAGTGGAAAATTTTCCAGTAATCTGGGCAAAACTTAAAAATAAATAGGCCAAGCCTATTATTTTCACTTTTTCCTTGCGAACGAGCTTCATATTTATCAAAACTCGGTAATTTCAGACAATTTTACACCAAAACCGCAGAATTTGCGCCAAAACTATGAAGGTTAGAAAAACAAATCAATGTCAACATACCACTGGGGCGAGTTCAGAAACGTCACACACGGTGTGAGTGTGATCCAAGTGTCAAACACTAACCCTCCCGATACGGCAAGTCGTTTTACTTTTTATTCATCAGTGCTTATAAAGTGTCATACAAACAGTTTTTATGATACTTTATGAGCAGGGTTGAATAAAAAGCAAAACGGCTTGCCATATCTGAACGGTTAGGGTTTGACATTTGGATCACACTCGCACCGGGTGTGACGTTTCTGAACTCGCCCCTGATGTATTGCCAGTTTTGAAAGACAAATGACTTCAATTTTTATGCTTTGACTGTGATGTTGTATAAACCACCTTCTTATGCGTTATGATTATGATTATGATAAAGACTGTGCTTATGACTATGATTATGATTACGACTATGTAAAATGTTGTATAAACCCAGCTTTAGTGTTTAATTGATGAACAATGCCTAAAAAGTGTGTGGCCAGAGAAAAAAAACAGGCGAAAATCGAGCGTTTCACCGGTGAGTGAACATAACAAAATCGAAGCCATTGCCGTATCATAAGGATGGAAGTTGGAATAAGTGGATATTTCTAGAAAAATGTATACAGTGAGGACGTAAATAGTCCCCCCCCCTCTAACTTTTGAACGCATTAACATTTTTGGCTCAAATTTGGAGGTGTTGTTCAGGGTAGGCATTACTAAGTTTTGACCTCCAAAAAAAAATTTCAACTGTCAAACTGACAGCTGGGCACCATTTTGAAACAAATTATTAAATGGAAAAGGGGGTCATGTGATACCTTATTTGAAAGGTCCTTCCATTCTCTTTTCACCCCCAAAGTTTGAAGTCCTTAGCATTTTTCTTAAGGAAATGGCGCCATATCGAAAATAAATTATTTGGGTCAAAATACTATCTCTAATTCTTAAAAGAACTTTATTAACAATGAAAAAACTAACCTATAACATAAGTGATTGTTTCTACAACAGTATTTAATAAAAAAAATCAAAAAAACCTAATACTAAAGATAATATTAAGAACGAAATCATGCAAAATTATCTCAATAAATTTTTAAAATGCTGTCCCTGAACCTTGGGGGTGAAAAGAGAATGGAAGGACCTTTCAAATTAAGTATCACATGACCCCCTTCTCCATTTAATTTTTTGTTTCAAAATGGTGCCCAGCTGTCAGTTTGACAGATGAAAATTTTTTTTGGAGGTCAAAACTTAGTAAAGCCTACTCTGAAACACACTTCCAAATTTGAGCCAAAAATATGAATGCGTTCAAAAGTTAGAGGGGGGGGGACTATTTACGTCCTCACTGTATATCTTCTTAACCAAAGAGAAATCCCGGATATTGTTTTGAATAAGGTTCGATTTGAATAAAAAAACCAAACTTATTTTTCAAAAGATTTCATGTGAATCAGATTAGATATTATCAAGATCTCGTTTTAGTCCCATTCTTATGAATGTAGCCAAATTTATAAATAAAATCATAAACGAAATCAAGTTAACTCATAGTTAAGCCATACAATCATAGTCATTGTTAATATTCGGAAATAAAAATATACACATTATGTTGTATATCAATAAATATATCATCAAAATCACACTTCTTGTCACACTTATTCATAATAACATGGAAAAGTTATTGTATTTATAACAAGTGATGAATTTTATGATGACTAAAATGGGTAGATTGTCGATTTTCTTATTAATTAATTAACAGCCGTTTTGTAGGATTGTTTTTTTAATTCGTTAGCTTTGTACCTACCGTAATAAATTACTGAAACTTTTTAATCTGGGTATTTTAAAATATGATATGGTATTATAGGATTCCTCTAGACAAAAGGCGGAAAAATTGGCTGGAAGCTTTGGGACTTAAAGATACCAAAAAGTCGGCTACTGTCTGCTCGGATCATTTTGAAAAAAGTGATCACCATAGCAAGGAAAACAAGAAGAAAACTTTGAAGCTTTTTGCAGTACCATCCGTTTGTATATCTTTGGATACATCAGTAAACAGGTTAGTAATACCTACCCTCGTACCTACGCAATATACCCTCTAATATATCATAAACAAAACTTTGCGGTATAAATTTCCGGAATTGAAATCAAAATTAAATTTAATCCTCTATAGGATAGGAGAGAAAAAAGGTCGAAGTCGTAGGTACAGTGTAATTCGTTCTTTGAATAAAGGCAATACATCCTTTTAAATGTCAATCAAGTACTGTATGATTCTCTCGGAGATTAGCTCTGTTCACGGGAGAAATCCTGAACTACAGCTAACGCCAAGCAATTTTCGATTTACGTCATCAATGTCACCAAGCGCCTTGTTATGAAGTTTGCTGGTATCGATATTTGATCACCAGCAAATCACATAACAACGCGCTTGGTGGCATTGATGACGTAAATCGAAAATTGTTTGGCGTTTACTGTAGTTCGGTATTGAAAAAATTCATGCGCCTTTAAATTTTGACCGAGTTTGACGTTCGTGGGAAACAAAAATCCTCGTTCGGATATAAAAATTCCACGTTCGCGTCACAAGGATTTTGTGTTCAGAACTAATTCCGAACACGTTCGTTAAATCCCGGAGTAAAAGCAACAGGATAGAAACCTGCAAACGGACTTGATTTTATTTTACAGTAATCAACATTTCTCAAACTACAGAAACGATCGTTCAAACGTTAAATGCATTTGGTGAAAGTTATTCAGTATTCGTATATTTTTATTCAACTTTTCAGTGATCTTAATGGATGTTACATGAATAATATACAAATTCATTTTATTCAAATAATATTTTATGCAAATAAATGTTCTGATTTGTTTTTTGAAATGATTATGCATATAGGCTCCAGCGATGAGGATTTGGAAGAATTGCTTGCAAATCATGAGGTACCGAAAGTACCTAATTTTTTTGACGATACTGTTCCTGAAACGCGTTCGCGGGTTACCTAGATCTCAAACTAGTTTGGAAGGATACATGCGCAATGTACTAGTATGCTCACTAATTCGGAATGTATTCCCAACTAGTTCAGGATTTCTTCCGGGAACAAAAGTATTATCAAGTTCATTTATTTCGTCGAGAATATCTGAAATTTCCTAACATTCATCAAAAAATCTAGAAATTTCCTAAATGTTGCATTAACATCACTCATGGTCACATAAATAATATTATATGCCTAAATTTTGACAAGACTTTGATCCTGTATCAGTTATCAAAGAAGTGATTGTACATTTAAAAACTTCAACCAATTTTTCAGTTGATGTGTCCTGGTGATTCTTTTCAATAAATTGTTTGATGCTCTTTTTCCACGTTTCAAAAGTAGGTTGAAAATGAAACTTTTTGCTTTGTTACTTTTAATAAAAATGGCTAGCACCATTTGAAAGAGTGGCAAAATGATGTAGGGTCAATCGGGGTGAATAAGAACGAAAATTATAAATTAAAATTATCCTATGTATGGCGGTTCTTTCTCAGATTGGCCTGTCAGGATTTTCACAGAAAAACATGTGAATTATCAACAAGGGGAAAGTAGGAAAGTTTTTACTATGTTACCATTTGCCCATTATACTGGGGTAAACTAAAACAGCTTCGTTTTTATAGTGTATATTAGTTAAACCCACTGTGGGGCAAATGAAAACATTCTTTGTAAGTCAGTGAGAACGATTTATTCATGAAAAGAACATTGAACAACACAATAAAAAATATTCAAGGAATAAATTTGAATAAAACGTTTAAAAACTTCAGTCCATTTTAAGACTTTCTCTGTATAAGAAGCTTGCCGATTCGTCAAATTATTGGCCAATACATAAGCCACTGCTTCTCGTGAGTGTGGTGACATACTAGGCGAATAATCGCAAAAAAAGCGATTTTCCGCCTTTCACCTATGTCTATACGTTTTAATGATATTACTTAGCGGATAATCGCTTTTTTTTAGATTAATCGCCTAGTTTGTCACTACACTAAGGATGAATATGATCGTATTGGTTTTTTTCCTAGGTGTTATGAGAATTCTGTATTATACCCACTACCCACAACATGCCACTACGAAAGCGCACTGGCTTCAACACTCTAGCCGGAGTGTCCAAATCGACTAGTATTTGTAGATGAATGTTTTTTTCAAAGCCTAGCTGATTTCAACACCCTGGTGTCAACACACGCTAGCATCCGTAAATATGCCACCGGGACACGTCAACTGACAAATGGATTGCAGTTTTTCTTTTCAATGCACCATACCTTCCTTGATAACTGATGAATGATCAAAGTATTATCAAATTCTAGGCATGTGCGATTCATGTGCTCATGAGTGTATGTATCAGTGATTCAGTTATCTAACATATTTCAAGATAAAATGATCTTCAACATCAAAATTGGGCTTTATGTAGCTTTCAAACTGCTGTTTGACTATTTTAAAAGATCTTTTATTTATAGGGATTTCCCAATTCAATCTGATTCTGCAAATATCTCTGGAAAAAGCATGTATAAATGAATGTGTATCCTTCAGCCCATTGAGGTACCTATAATGAATATTATATTATTATCAAGATTATTATAAATTCTATCATAGTTTCACTCACTTTCATACCACAATATCGTCGTAGTGAACGCAATAGGTCGGATTTTTGCAGTTCATAACAAGGGCAGTTTTGATTCCATAGAATGCCATAAAATGAAAAACGATTTTTTTGGATATACGATCTATTGCGTTCACCACGATAATATGTAGCGCGTTAAATAATCAATTATTATCACGTACTATTTTTGCATTCGGCAGCTCTGTGTCGGTAGGCTTGGAGTTCGTGGATAATGGCCAGCTGATCAATTTGCTGTTAGATAGTTAATACTTACTTATAAAATCCCGATTAGGCGCCACTCAGTTTTCTTTATTAGGCAAAACTAAGAAACCTGTTTGATTATAGGAATTTGTTTCCGTTAACCAGACTCATCAAAAAAGAACACCTTTATAGTCCACAAATAACATTACTTTATTCACTCAAATAAATGATGCTTTAACATGAAATTTGATATAATATGATATTTTACTAATTCTCCAAAATCAAGGAGTTAAAATGGTAGAATTTGAATGAAATCTCAATTTATAAATAGCGTTGGTTGGCAGAAAATTACTGGTTGGTACAAAGTGAAATATCAATGATAAAATTACGGATAAAATGGATCAAGTCGCAGGGGCAAATACGTTCGAACGATTTGGGGATTGCGCTATGTTTCACAAATAGTGGCAGAGTGATGGAACAAAAATAGTTAAATCGTACCGCGCAGTGTACAAATAATTTAGAATAATTAACCAATAAAAATATGTAAATCTGAGATCTTTCTACGCAAAGATAATGTTTTTATGGGTGACAATGTTGATATAAAAATATAAGATATTAGGCAGCTTTCGATGTAGTTGACATTTAATGTTTAATTAGTTAAAAAAAAAAATTATTGAAATGGTAATCTGATTGAAGTTGGCGAAATGGATTGGATAAAGATAATTAAAACGACTGGCCTGTTAATTGTTCCAGACTCCTGGCTCCTGATTTCCGATCTTTTTTCTTGGAATGCGGCTGGGATACGTCACGAGCTAACCCCAGACTCGTCACTCAACAGTACTTCCAGATCTCGAGCCATAACCAAAAAGGGGACCGGGGATTGATAACGTTGCGGATCACCCACGTGATTCACGTCGCCAAACATCAACAGTAGACAGGATAGGTTGTAGAATTTTGATACTCAAATCAACACATTCATTCGGTTTAAATTACGTGTCAAGAAAAAAACCCTGAAACAATGGATGAGATTGAAAAATTGCCAGAAGAGAAGTGGGAAATAAAAGAATGGCAAAAAAACCGGGAATGCATGCTCACCTTGCTAGGTTTCACAAATCCGTTTTCATCTGAGGCATCCTCAGAAATAATACATTCTGTGAAGTATGGGGAGTGAGATACACTCAGTTAAACTCCTTTCTCCAGCACAATTTCACAATGCCGCCAAGAGAATTAAAACATGTTTGGTTTCAAAAAAAATACGTGTGTGTCTGCCTTCACACACGGGAGAAGACTCACTTCTTTGTGACAATTGACAATCCACCTCCAAAAGTGAAACAATGTACCCAACCGTACCAAAATTGATAACACCAACACCCAAACATTGACGGAATTTTACGTCTATTGGCAGCAATTATGCCGCGACAGAAACATTGAGTACTATCCTAGTTGATACGTAGATGGACCAAGCTATTGAAAGGTCGCATCCGCCTAAACAAGAAGAAATCATCCCTTGGACAACTTTAGGATGAAACGAACGCTACAAATATTACCATGATAATCTCTATAAATATTTCAGAACGCAGACTCATTCATCATCTACTCTGACTGCATCTGAAGAAATGACTTTGACAGCTTCAGAGGAAATATTTAGCTCATAACGCACTATGACAGCCTCAGAAACTTCAGATATGCAATACAATATTCATGGGGATGATAAAATGGGCAAACATTCATCTTCTAAAAGGTATATTAATTCACAAGTTAGGTACGCATATGTTTTAACATTCATTTTTTATATGTAATTCATAATTATTATCATTGTAACTGTCCAAGTAACTACCCATAGTTATTTCTAGGGCACTGGAAGAAGCGTCTTCTAGCTCAAGTTTTCAAAGTTGTATGAAGTCAAGTAGCAATGCATTTGTACCTACTAGTGCTTGTGATATTTCAAATCCGCCAAAAAAAAAGGTGAGTATGATCCGGGATTCCTAATCGAAATTTGCAAAAATGCTTTGGTGACCTTTTCGGGAGAAAAAAAAAATAGTTAAAGGGATTTTACTCTTAGATTTTGAGACTATGTGAAAATATTGTAGAGAGAAAAGTAGCAGATTTTCTAATCATCTAGAACTTTCTCATCTCATCTCAAAACCATACTTTACCTCTTTAAAACCCTCACCACTCCTCGTCTGCATGCATTCAGTTGTTGATTTTTTTCCCAGCATTAGTTATGTCTTTTTCTACCCTTCCTAAATTGCGATTACCCTGTAACGATATTTTTCCTAATCTGTATTATTTTGAGATGATTAGCCTGTCTTAAAGGGTACATTCAAGCTAGACCATCTTTATATGAATAAGTGAATAATCTAACTCTTTTTCACTGCGAGGATGTGGGGGCCGATAGCCAGGTATAAGAGAGCCACCGCAACAGGACAAAAAGGCAAAAGTTTTTTCCGATTGACGCGCTCAGTCGAGAAGAACTTCCTTCGCTACAGTGAGGCTTTTCATCTGTTTTGCTCACATATTGGACAGGCGCGCTGGACTAGAGAGACTGTGTTTCTGATTGACGTGGGTTCGAACCTCACGGTGAGGAGAAAATATTTGTCTGTTCTGTATTTAATGGCACTCTTAATGGCTAGTGAAACTGAGTAGGCTGTAGTATTATTGATTACTGACAGTCAAAAAGTTAATAATTAGCCTAAATTATGGATCCTGCATGCTCAATACTAAAACAAGGTGATGTTCTCAATCAGTACCTTAATTAGAACTGCGCTTAGTGTGTAAGTTTTAACCTGTTGTCTTTTCCATGATTGTAGTATGTATTGAATAAAGAACTTTGAGGAGAGAGTTCGACCGTTCAGTATGCTTATCCCGCTCTGGTTGAATATTAGGCCACCCGTCAAATAGAGAGCGACCCCAACTGTCAAATCAACAATGGCCGCCAATATCTCCACTGATTCGGGTAACCGCTTCCTTATGGCAAGACCAAGGGAACCAGCTATCTTGAGGGCCATAAGGTTGTACCTCGCCTATCTGCATGACCAACCTACATCGGTATGCTATGAAGGCTTTACCAGCACCAGTGTTAGATTGTTCCTAGCATCTGAGGGCCTACCTATTCAGAACGACTTCTTGCGTAAGGTATATCATGACTTTCACGATGCATATGGGTTCCATCGCTCTGAAGTGGAAGCTGACCTTTGTGCCTACAGATCCCATGTTGTTTAAGAGAGAACGATCCAGCTTCAGAAGTCCAGAGAGGGTCACCAAAAATACTTTTCCGGTGGCTCTTCGAAAAAAAATTTTTGAGCGATATGACGTGTTCTGAGCGACTAGATTCCTCGAATTTTGACGCCAGGCTTAGCATGGTTCTTATTAACATTGCCTCATTGAGAAACAAAACTAATGAGTTGTACTTGTTTTTGGAAGAATTAGGGTTCCTCCAGCTCGTAGCAATCACGGAACACTGGCTAAAATTGAACGACCTCTTTATATTGAAAATTCCTCTACAATAGCCAGATATAATCGGAAAAACTCAGCTCATGGAAGAACACTGATTTTATCCTTGAGTGATGACTTCCTTCCAATAGATAAGTACGACTATCTGCTCGCGGACAACTCCTTCGAGTTTTCCATAGTTTACAGTAATAATTTTGATCTTTACGTTATCTGCATATATAGAGCTCCAAATACTGATGTGGAACTGTTTTTTGATAGCCTGCTAAACCTGCTAGACAGTCTACCGGTGAAGGGTAGGAAAATTTTGTGCGGGGATTCTAATATTGACTACGCTGCCGCTTCTACTGCCCAAAAAGCTTTAATTTCTATTTTTGATTCTTTTGGTCTCTCAATGCATGTAACTTCACCAACCAGGATTTCTAAAAACTCCTCCTCTATTATTGATTATGTAGCGTCTGACTTTCCCTCATCTGATGTCCATTCATCAGTATCTAGCGCTAGTCTATCTGATCATGAAGCAGTAATTTCTAAATTTAATATTTCTCGCAGCCCCCTGAAGAAAACTCGTCACTTAGGTCGAATCTTCTCAGTCTCTAATTTTGCTTCGTTTTACAATCTTTGTTTGAGCACGAACTGGAATTTTGAATCGGACGATGTGGATTTCAACTTTAAAGATTTTCTAAATAAAATTACATGTGCCTTCAATAAAGCATTTCCACTTAGGAGAATGAAGCCCAAACATCATAAACCTTGGACCACGAAAGGATTACGCATTTCTGCAAAGAACATGCGTTCTCTCCTGTATATCCGAAAATTCACCGACTCTACTCATGTTCTTGAATTTATCACGAATTATAGGAGGATCTACCTAAAACTACTTAGGTCAGCAAAGAAACTTTTTTATCAAAACCGTCTATCAAGGGCTAAAAATGTCTACAAAGAAACCTGGTCCATTATTAACGATCTAAGAGGCAAAGTAAACTCCGTGAATCAAAGTATGCCAGAACCCAACGACTTGAACGAATACTTTATCAACGTAAGCAAGAACGTTACTTCCGGAATTTCACCAGGTCTTGACCCCCTTTCGTTTCTTCCACGCTCTAAAAAAGTTTCTGATAGCTTTTTTCTACATCCAGTAACCAACCTTGAACTACTACAAGTAATAAACAGCATAAAAAGTAAATCTTCTTGTAGCACCAATAATCTATAAATTAAAATATACCACAACCTCCCACCTCCCGCATTAGATGCCCTAACAAACTTGATAAATGAATCTTTCATGAAAGGAGTTTTTCCGGAATGCCTCAAAACGGCAATTATTATTCCTCTCCATAAAGGAGGTGAGAAATCAAACTCAAGTGATTATCGTCCAATTGCTTTGCTACCTGTGCTGTCAAAAATCATTGAGAGGTTACTAAAAAATCGTCTCATGCCATTTCTCGTCAAACATATTATTCCCGGATCAATTCGGATTTTCACCAAACAAGTGCACCAACGACGCAATGTTCTCGTTGCTTCATGATGTTTACTCCTCTCTGAATAGCAAACGCCTCACCGTTTCAGTCTTCTGTGACTATGCAAAAGCATTTGACTGTGTTTGTCATGATATTTTGTTGATAAAGCTAGAGTTCTATGGGATCCGTGGTGTTTCTTCGATCTGGTTCAAATCTTATCTTGAAAATAGGCAACAAATTGTAAGGGCAAATGGTTCTGATTCTGATTGTAAATTAATCACCAGTGGCGTTCCACAAGGTTCTGTTCTAGGGCCCATTCTTTTTCTGTTATACATTAATGACATCACCTACCTGAAAATCAACGGTGGAGTTTCCCTATTTGCGGACGATACCAGCATTACATGGAGTGATTCTGATGCCTTGTCCCTGCATTATAATATTTCCAAAGATCTTGTCACAATCAAAGCTTGGTCTGAATCCAATTTCTTGTGTTTCAACGGTGATAAAACGGTAGCCTTATCTTACAAAGAAGCTCTACAACCATTACTGCTTCATGACAGAAACATCAAATACGTCGAGTCGGTAAAATTCCTGGGTTTAAATATAAATGCCAATCTTAAGTGGTCTGCTCATATCGACTTTTTGTCAGAAAAGCTCTCTTCGGCTTGCTTCGCAATTCGTCCAGTTTCGAAAGATCTAAATATTTGCTCTGCTAGACTCACATACTTGTCTTTATTTGAATCTAACCTCCGCTACGGCTTTCCTTCTTGGGGCTGCTGTACCATCGAACAATTCCAGAGCATTTTCAAGTTGCAAAAGAGAGCAATACGCTATGTATTCGGTTTAAAGAGCAAGGCTCACTGCAAACATTACTTTAACGCTTCCTGCTCTGTTTATTTTAGAGACAGCCTGTTTGATACGTAAACACCAAATCACCTCTCCTGAAAAGCCACAGCATAAGTATCCCACCAGGAATTCGTGTCTCGATATCTACCTACCCTTTCCTACGATCTAACAAAAAATTCTATCATTTACAACGCCAAGAAGCTATACAATCATCTACCGCTACACCTCAAATCTATTCCCACATTTACTAGCTTCCGTAAAGAAACGGAAACCTTCCTCCTGGAAAGACCTTTTTATAATGTAAATGAGTTTTTCACGGAATAGTTCCATATCTCTGTTTGGCCACCATAAGCGGCAGTTTGACAATAACTCATTGGTGAAGTGGAAGTTGTTCTAGGGCATTCAGTAAACATTGGAGTATTCATATTTTTTAGTGGTCAACAATCGCCTAGTTTGGTAATTCATACAACACTAAAAACTGGATATCAACACGTTTTGGTTGAAAGTTCCTTGTTTGATGTTTAAGTCAGAAATAATTACATGCTGCAGGCAGTGCGGGAACAAGATGACTAAAGATTTATAAATTAAATTTCGAGTTCACCGATTTCGCTCACCCCACCTGGGTACCGATTCTGGGACCGATAGAACGGTCATACGAGAGAGATAAACGATCACCTCCATATAATTCTCCGTTTACTGTCTCTCTCTTTCTCTCGATATGACCGTTGTATCGGTCCCAGAAAAGGCACCCTGATGTTTATTTTTTGAATGGGAAGCGGAAAAAAACGTGAGAAATCATTGGTTCCTTGTTCGATTCTTAACACCGCATGTATTATTGTTCTACAATAATTGTTGATTTTGCTATGTTATTGTTTTACTGACTTGTCATCATAACATAACTGGAAGTGTGCCGATGTTTATTGTTGTCCATGAGCAATTTCCAAATAAATTTAAATTTGACAAAATATTGGGTAAATATATTTGTACTAGTTTGTTCTATTGTTTACGTAATTGTTCTCGTAATGTATACTATTATCATGTTTTTTATTGTTTTTATACTTTAGCATTTTGCATTTGTATTTGCTTTGTCCGTAAAATTTATTTAAATTTTTCTGTGGCAATAAATCATATTTGATTTGATTTGATTTGATTTCACCGTCTATCGACTACTTCCTGGTAGAGCCCATGCTACACAGTTCACCACGACGCCCTAGTCGTGGAGGCTCTCACCTACCCCTGTCTATACCTTTTCAAATTCAAAATGGGAATGGGGAACTTGCATCAATATTTTTTTATTGCGGGATTCGAAAATCCATGAGAAACTTTTTCTTCTTGGTTCGAAAATTGACGGATATATAACGCCTTGAAATGTGCTAAAATCGCAGAGTTATGACGTCACACCATGATCAGTATATCAAGATATAACGAACTTAAAACTTGAATAACTTCTGGAAAAATCATATTTGAACGAAATAAAGAAATACGTATCGATTTTTTTACGATTTTCTACAGTTCGCAATAAAAAATGTATTGAATTTTTCGTGCAAGTTCCCCATTAAAAATATATTTTAAGAACATATAGTTTCTGCTGAGCCCCGCTTCAATGCTTCATGCTTGATGGAAAACACTGTATGATACAACTGATTTCATTTTGTTGTGGTTTTATCCAGAAAGAAGCTAGTCAGAAAACGATATGTAGGAGATTTTACAAGTGAAGATTTAACATCCCCTAATCAAGCTAAATCAGCTTTCAAAATAGCAAAGATGAAAATAATTGACTACCAAAAAAAAATCACCTGCTTCACAAGAAGAATAGAAGAAAATCAACCAGGGTGAAAGACTTGAAGTCACTTCTCACATCCATGAAACAGAGTAACTTGATATCTGAATCTGCACATGAATCAATTGAGGTGAGTTTCTCTTCTAATACTGCGTAAATTCAATGGCAAAAATTAGTCAAAACTAACATCTCAGACAAACAAATTATAGAACAAAGGTGGTTTTAGTTTTGACTCTCTTGTTTAACTTTTTTGAGTCATCCTATTTCTTATTACTCAATATTCTTTAAATCATCGTTGGCTGCGAATGATGCCAATTCTGCCCTCATAAGCAGAACTGCGGTATGTCCTGACTGGATAGTTTTGAGTTGATGACATGAACATGATCGAATGAGATTTCAGAATTATATGATATGATAACCATTTGTTTCATGTATTGTACATGTTATTTGGGTTTGCTAGAGTAAATAAAAATGGTTTTTGAACACAAAATACATATAATTATCAAAATATAAGCATTAAAAGTAGATGCCGCTTTTTTATTTATGACAGGTGAACCTGAACAGAATATAAAAAATAAATAAACACACGGTATCTACATAGGTGAAATGAAAGGATTACATGTTTTTGTTACAAATGTTATGAAATAACAATATTAGCTACCCTTAATTCTTTAAGTTTCATTAAAATAATCAGCATAATCACCAAGATGCACGTTTTGATTTTTTTTTCTTTTCTGCGGCTTCTGCGGTGGGTCACGTAGTGTTTTCCAGAATATTTTGCGGTTTTCCGGTAGTATATTACGTAAGTTGTGTAATATGTTATCCTTTTTTTGTCTTGAGAATCCATCCGGTTGTTGTTTTCGGATAGGAAAGGTCATACCATCTTTTTTCATTGCAGATTTCTTTAAAAAATCTGAATCTTTGAATTCCTCTGTATCTTCATGAGTCTTTTTATATTTTAAGGTGTGGTTCCCTCGAAGGAATTTTAAGCAAACTATATCTGCAAGACGTGGACGACTCGCGTCCTTCAGTTTAACTGCTGATGAATAATCAACCCAGTCATAAAAATCCTTGTAATCCATTACTTTGGTAGTAACATGGCAGTTATTTGATTCCTGAACTGCAGAGCAAAAGTCGTTGAAATCATAAACTTTACCCATTTTTTTTAATGACTTCTCTATCTGGTGGTGAAAACTGTCAGCACTCATAAACGAGTGACCTGGTTCAAAATAATGGATTATAATTTGTTCACAGGATATAACATCGGAATTGATCATGAAGACCAGAAAGCTCAGTAGACACCAGTTCTTATTTTGACTAGCCAGATCCCTAGAATTTCCTTGTCACGTTGATGATTCAAGAAAGCATAGAACGTGCTGATCAGCTGTTCTTTGCAACGCCTGGCGATTCCTTCGTGCCAAACGGTTGCAAAAAGTAGAGTTTTCGATTTCTGCCCCACTGGCACAAAGCATTCATTGTAGACGGTTAATCTTTTGGTGAAGATCACCTCTTTGAAGGTGTCGACCCGAGGTAGCTTGATCACCTTCTCTAGGTCAGCAGAAAAGCGTAGAGCTTCCTCATTTTTCTTAGCGTTGTCGGCATGCTTTTGGTACAATGCGCGGCTTTTCTTGTATCTATCCTGATGAATCTTGAAGATGTTACATGTTTCGCAATTTTCCTGCAAATTATTTTTGTCGTGCTCATGCAGCTTGATAGACTCGCATACAGAGCATTCCTCATGCCCCAATCTGGTGAAAGATATGTTATTTTTTTTTACTCTCTGTCGGTACGTTTCGTAACTCATCTTTACATTGGGATACTTTTTTCCGAAATCTTCGTGCATTAGTTTTGTGGTAATATCCGCTGGCAAATATCTCACATTCGGTGCATGTTCTCGGCGGTAATGAGAAATAGTTGGCTTGAAAGATTCTAAATGCTCCATAAATTCAACATCAGATATTTTGTTTGCAGACGCTTGTTTTCCTCGATTATCAGGCATGGGGTGCAAATTTCCAATTGGTGTTTTGGAAATCACATCGTGAAGTACTCTGTCATTGCTTTTTTTGTACCCTAATGTGGTTAAAAAGAATATTTTGCACACATCTACTTTTGAACCATTAGTATCTTTGAAAAAATATTTAAAAGTGTGGTTTCGCGTCAAACAATCGTCTTTTGTGGTGCGGCGTTTCACCTCCAGCCGTTCACAATTATTTAGAATAAAACTCCTCTCTAAACACTCCAGTTTCCAAAATTGTTCGTTGATGATAACCCTTCTTTCTTCCGAAATCTTTGATATACATTTTTTTTTGCAGACTGCATGGCTCCATAATTTTATGTTGGTCTGCTAACTCAATCAGTTTATTTTTCTTTTTGATTTCAAAAGAATTTTTTGTTCTCGACTTTCTTTTTCTGATAGTACCACGTTTTGTTATTTCCCGTGAAACTTCGGAAGTTTTCTCAGTATTAGAGTTATTATTACTATCTACAGTATCTGGATTAGCACAAAGTACTACAAAAAGACTTGCATATCCTCAATAATGATCGGAGTACTTACATTCTGATCCTCACTTATGTCACAGACTTCTGCTTGACGGAGAGACAGATCTTCTGACGGGCTATGCATTATATCTTTTGCAGGAGGAATATCCGGGAATATGTTATTGTCACTGCTAGAAATCTCGGCGTTGAAATTCTCGATTGGAAATGACTCAAGTTCTTCTGCCAGAAATGTTTCCTCCATCTGATTAATCAGAGCACCATCGGAAGTAGAATGCAAGTCCAATGTCTGGTTGATGAATACATCTTCAGGACTGGTGACTTCTGTAAACACAACATAATAAATCATAATTCAATTATAATCAATATTCTGATAGAAATCTCAAAATCAGGTATTTTCTATGAAGATTTTTGAAATAATGAGGGTTCAAGTGAAAACGATAGAACTAGGTTCCCTCGTAGGTATCTACTGAATGGAATATAATTTTACCTGGATCTGGTTCATCTGAACAAATTTTCCAAATAAATGAATGTCAAAGATTTGAAAATATAAAAGATGTGGATTTTCGACCCTAACACAAGTAAGTATGTATTAATAATGAATAATTACCTGGATTTGCTGCAAGTTGAAGATTGAGTATAGATATATCAGACAATATCATGATCTTGGGTTTCTTTCGAACACTAGGATACGCCGCCGCCGTGCTTTGAACACCGTCACTTGATAAATCAAATATCTTCTTTGTTCTACTTGACATTTTACCCTCAAAATCTCAGTTTTATTAGAATTTATAAAAATTACCGCAACTTTTCTGTTTACAAAACGACACTGACAAATGGGGTTGACAATTGATAATGATGTGACATCTGTCTGAACGCAGTACCTCAGCGCGAAAAAACATGCGCCGTACAACACAAAAAAGCGGCAACTACCTCTATTGAGCAGAAACGCGGCAACTACAAGCAGATGCCGCATTTATATTTTGAATTACACACAAGCCGCGTTCTTACTCAGTATTGTTAGCCTAACTTAAGAAGACGCGGCATATTTTCAGACGAGTTTAATGTGTTACTGTGTAGATACCGCAGTTTTATGTTGTTGAATCGACAGAAAACATCGCCTTGAACGGTATGGTGCAAAAAACCTAATTTTCGATTTTTCTGTAGATGCCGCACTTCTGCTTATGAGGGCAAAATTGGCGTCTTTCCATGCCTCAAGTATATGCGTCTGACACCAATTGGTGCACTGTGCCCGTTCTCGTATCATGTTTCAATTATTCAGCCCATAGACTTAAAATAACGTCTATGATTCAGCCAGCACAGCGCGACGTAGTCGTAACGTGGTCCGCACATTTTGGTAGTTTTGTCACGTTGATTTGCGCAGTCGTTCCGGATTCGTCGTTTTTTCACAAATCTATTCACATCTTGATATGACTTCGTCGGAAGCTAATCAGGAAGGTGCCTTGGGGGTAAAAAGAGAGTTCATTTTTTTTAAATAAATATTTTTAAGTGTTCAAGAAACGTTTTTTCCACGAAAATATTTTTTTTTCTCCAAATCTTCATACTATCATCATCCGGCTCCATTAGGCGACAAAGAATGAGTTTCTCAGGAAAGGTATTTTCTCAATTATCTCCATGGAAAAAAAGTAAAAATCATACAATTCAATTACAAAATTTTGTAAAAAACTACCATCGAAATTACCCTTCCCGCACTGGAGCGAAGTCATGATATCGGACCCACAGCGAAAGATTTAATACATCAAGTGAAGACATTTTCCATCTGAAAGTAACACTATCTATTTGTTACAGGCCTCCCTGTCTGGTTCAACAGCTGAAATAGTTAAAAGGATATTGAAAAGCTCAAAAAGAGAGACATACTCTCCTGCTCTGAGAGCATTTGCTCTTACACTGCATTTTTATTCGCCTCGGGCATATAATTATGTAAGGGACCGGTTCAATAAATCCTTGCCTCATCCATCTACAATCAGTAAGTGGTATTAAAAAGTAGATGCTTCACCAGGGTTCACCAAAGAATCATTGATTGCACTTCAAGAAAAAGTGGAACAAAACAAACGAAATGGAAAGGAAACCTTTGGTAACCTTGTCATGGATGAAATGTCTGTCCGAGAGAAAGTGGAGTGGGTTGGAGGCAAATTTGTGGGCTATGTGGATATTGGTGCAGATATTGATAATGATTCTTCCGAAGAAGCAAAAGAGGCAATTGTGTTCCTTGTCACAAGTGTCAATGGCAACTGGAAACTTCCTGTAGGATATTTCTTTATCTTTTTCTATTTCTTTAACTGGCACGGATAGAGCAAATCGGGCAAATCAGTGTCTGAGCTTTTTACACCAGTCTGGGGTAATAATTACATCATTGACATTTGACGGAGCAGCTGCCAACATAAAAATGGCTCAACAGTTGAGTGCAGACTTTTCCAATCCAAAGTCTTTAAAAACTTATTTTGACCACCCTGTTACTCACGACAGAGTGTTTATATTCTTTGATATCTGTCACATGGTAAAATTAATTCGAAACTGTTTGGGGGATCTGAAGTTATTAAAAACTGAAAAGGGGGAAGACATAAGATGGTCTTATCTTGAAAAGCTAGTTGATTTGCAGTGTGATGAAGGTTTGATGGCCGGTGCAAAAATAAAAAGACGTCACATACAATATGCAAAAGAAAAAATGCGTGTGAAAATAGCGACGAAAACGTTCAGCAAAAGTGTGAGTGACGCACTGCTTTTTCTAGAGAGAGACCTGAAACTACCTAACTAGTTACATTTACAAGAAAGCTTTTTCAGAAGAGACAGAAAATGATTTTGTTGTAAAATTCAACCAGATTCGAAATTATGTTTATGACATGAAGTTGGATGATAAAGCCGTCTTATATGGAACTAGAAAAACTGGATTTTTAGGTTTTCTGATCGGAATGACGTGTTTCGAAGAAATTTTCAAGAAATATGTGACATCGGAAGGCAAATTGAAAGGGTACAAATTCAGTCAAGATCATCTCGAAACCCTATTCATTGCAGTGAGAAGTATGCACGGGTACAACAATAACCCTAGTTGTAAGCAATTTCAGTCTGCTTATAAAAAATTGTTAATTTCTCGGGAGGTCAGGGGTGCAGAAACTGGAAATAGTGCTGTCAATTTTGATAACACTTTGATTTTGAATGTTTCAGGTAGAAAAATCACAGTGAACGATGAAATGGAAGACTTGGAGTCTACTGAAGAGTACAGGAAATTATGTGAACGGCTTGACGATCATGACTCCTTTTTAACTTCCGTTTGGAAGCTTTCATCATTTTAAATGATGTTATAGTTTATATTTCTGGATTTGTAGTGAAATCTTTGAGAAAATGTATCACTTGTTCAAAATGTGTATTTTTATTAGAACCAAGCGAAACATATTCATTGCTGCAAAAAAGAAAGACATTTGGAAATTTGGTTAAAACATCACCTTTTGTGAGTGATGTATGCACCTGGGGAGAAAAAATGTTTAGACAGGTTCAGCATATCAACTTCTTAACATCAAAATCAAAGAACATGATGAATATTTTGATACAGAAGGCAATACAGTCTTTGCCGTCTAAAATTTTTGATGCTTTTGGAGATGGAGAACTATTAGATAATCATCAATTATCAATAATCAAATTAATTTTGAAGCGATATCTTACTATTCGTATCCATCACGAAACCCGAAAAAAAAGTGATGCAGTGAAAGATCGTGTGAGGAGTATGTTAACGCACCTCATCTTATTCAAAAATCAATGAAATTGTCTACCTCAATAAATCACTGACAAACGTTTTTTCCAATCACAAAATGTCTTCTTGACCCATTTTTTGAATGAGACAAAAGGACACTAGGCAGATTTCTTAGAAAAACAGAGAAAAGTTTTTAGATACCCCATTATTTACATGTATTTATCAAATGCAAATGTTAGATTGTTGATATAATTTTGCACAATTATAATGCTGTATAAGTACTCTGTATGTAGGTATATTGATTTCTGTTTCCATTTCCTTAAGTTTTGTAAAATTAATTGTAAAATAAAATACCTGCGATCAATTTTCACAGCTTCAATTAGTTACGAAAGTAGACCCAAAACTTGAATATTTTATTTTAATTAACCACTCAGCATATAAATTTATTATGCCATTTTAATAATAATATGAGTATGTTTCATTTTTCTTATTGTATATAAGATAAGTACATTATTATTTGATAAATGACAAACCTACTTGTGTGTTTCATTATTATCATTCTTATAAATCGTGTAATACATTAATTCACTTATTATTATCTTTTATTTGAGAACAATCCAGAGATTTTGTATTTCATTTCATCCCAACCCTCAATTCACAAGCGAAATCGAAAGCAGCCCACACGCGATCACGCTAACATACTCTTGAATGAACACGCAGAGAAGACCTACATTCAAAGATTACAACAATAACACTAAACCTATAACATCCGGCAGATATCTGGATTTCGAACAAACCATCCAATGAAAAACAGTGTCATAATGTGACTAACAGACAGTGCAGGAACAAGAGAACCAAAGAACTAAAGAACCAAAGACCAAACAACCAAAGATTCAAAAAAACAAAGAATCAAAGACCAAAGAACCGAGGAACCAAAGACCAAAGAACCAAAAAACCAAACAACCGATGAACCAAAGAACCAAAGAATCAAATAACCAAAGAACCGAGGAACCAAAGAACCACATAACCGAAGGACCAAAGAACCAAAGAACCAAAGACCAAAGAATCAAAGAACCAACAAACAAAAGAACCGAGGAACCAAAGAACTATGAACCAAAGAACCAAAGACCAAAGACCAAAGAACCAAAGAACCAAAGAACCAAAGAACCAAGGAACCAAAGGCCAAAGAACCAAGGAACCAAAGATCAATGAACCAAAGAACCAAAGAATCAAAGAGCCAAAGAACCAATGAACCAAAGAACCAAAGAACCAAAGAATCAAAGAAGCAAAGAACCAAAGAACCAAAGAACTAATGAACCAAAGAACAAAAGACCAAAGAACCAAAAAATCAAAGAACCAAAAAACCGAGGAACCAAAGAGAAGAGAACAGAATAACCAAAGAGCCGAGGAACAAAAGAACCAAAGAACAAAAGTACCAAAGAACAAAGGAACCAAAGAACAAAAAGCCAAAGAACAAAACAAACATACGGATGTTTTTCTTATTGAAGATGGAAGAAAGTGATGTCAGCAAAACATTTTTGGCGATTGTTATGGAATTATGGAATACACATTTTTATATGATGAATCAAAAACCGACTTTAAAGATACCAAAAAAAAAAGGTGGAGCATGGAATGCAGTGGGGAACCACATGGTAATGTCCGGAAAAAAATGTATGTGGGCATTTGATATTTCAGGAGAATGGGCAAAACATTATTTCAAGTCTCTGAGGGCGAAATACATCAAAATAAAAAAAATCTTGGAAGACAACACAAGGAGTGGTGCCGGGGCCATCGAAGAAAAAGATTGGCTCATTCTCAAGCTGCTTCAAAGTTGAACAAAGTGAAAACAAGGCCAGAAAAAAGTCCAATTAAATTGGATATAGAAAACAACATTTCAACGGATGACATGCTGCGATGTGCACTACTTTCACCAACTTCAAGTGTCAAGAGTGTATTTTCTCCGGATGGCGGCGTTCAGACTGAGCCTGAGTGATCCTGATCCAGCATCATTGAAGTCGAGGGAATCTAAAAATAAGGAAGAAAAGTAACAGTTCAATTTTTTTTTCGATATCAGACACATTGAAAACAATCTGCGGCAGTCTAAAGCCCGACAACCCACCATCACCTAATAAGAGTTTCTGCCAATTTCTATCAAGTGAAATGGATAAATTGCCGGTCAAGATAATGGAAGATTCAAGAGACGAAATAATTAGCTTTTGATAGAAAAAAGGAAATTAGCTAAGAATCTTGAATGAAATTATCATGACGAACTAAAAGTGAATACATTTTTTTTTCTGTACACATGTTTTATTGACTCCTTATTTATTCATAGGTTATAGGTGATATGATATACAGGGTGTCCACGAACAACATCGTGAAACTTGGGGAGGAGATTGTATGTAATAGAATGATGGTGGTGAGTCATATAACAAAAATTTGTAATATCAATATCTTTCGACTTACAGCCAGTCAAATATCATTTTTTCTTTGTTATGGACGAACAGGGTGCGTCAAGGTGAGCGGTCTATTAGAACATCTTGAAAAATTGCGATTGGGATTCTGAAAATTTGTATTGTGAGATTTTCAATGATGCTCTCTTCAAATAAAATACTTATTTTTATTTTGGTATTTTTTTTATTATTTTTGGACTTGCTCATTTTTTCTTTATCTTATTTATTTATTTTAGTGTGCGTTCATGTCTATAAACACCGTAGAACAAATATCAGCCCTCAAATCGCACTAGTCATTTTACAATGAACAATCAAAGTTGACATCAACTCTGAGAAAATTCAAACGACTCAAAAAGCGCGGGAAATTTCTGAAGTCATAACGCGTATCTTTGGCAACCATTTCAATGTTTGAAGTCTGATGTGACATTGAGTTGATTATTTCATAGTTTTTGAAAAAAATAAAGATTTAACATAAATATTGGATATTGGTAAAATAAAATAACAAGGTCAATTTTTTCAATGTGTTATATGTATACGTACGTATGTGTACGTATACAGGGTGTTTCAGAATAACATGCTAGTAATAAAGAGGGAGATTCTTGGGCTCATTTTAAGAAAAAAAATTCATATGAACGTATGTCCTAAACGCCTTAACTTTTGAGATACAGGGTGTCAAAGTTTTAAAAAATAGAAACTTTTTTTACAATAACTTTGTCATTACTGTAGATATCTTTATGAAATTTGAGTCATGTATTTTAGGCATTAATACTCATTCTTTGATGCACCAACAATTTAATTATTCTGACCAGTGCCGTCCATGCGGGTTTTGGTTTGCATATTTTTTGGGAAAAGTTAAGGCGTTTAGGACATACGTTCATATGAATTTTTTTTCTTAAAATGAGCCCAAGAATCACCCCCTTTATTATTAGCATGTTATTCTGAAACACCCTGTATATACGTACCTAAGAATAAAATCTCTGAAATTGTGAAAAAACAATTATTGGTATTTTTGTCTCCAAAAACATAAATAGCGCTGCTTTTCAATGAGATATTCTCCACATTTCTTCTGCATGCTCTTAGTGATTTGCGGCACAATGAAATATCTATAGTACTTTCCTCTTTTTTTCAAAAACCATGGAATAAACTCGCTCAATGTCACTTCAGACTTCAAACATTCAAATGGTTGCCAAAGATCGCGTCATATCGTCAAAACTTTCCCGCGCTTTTTGCTTCGTTCGAATTTGCTCAGTCACGATGTCAACTTTGATTATTTATTGTGAAATAACTAGTGCGATTTAAGGGCTGATATTTGATATACGATGTTTTTAGATATGAACGCAAAAAAAATGGGCAAGTTCCCTATAAGACAAAATGATAAAAATTGTGGGGTTTTCATTTGAAAAAAATTAATTTGGCAGTCTTCTTTACTTATATTTTGACCTATTTTTGGGCCACCCGGTAATAATAGTTTTCAAAATGTTGTGGAACATCTTTGAAAAAAGATTCCTTCCAAGAAGACATGAAATACAACTTGAATAATGAATTTTTTTTTAACGAAATATATGGTGTTCCATCTGAAACAACCGAGTTGACACCTACTTCCGGTATAACCGGGAGCCGTGCAACGTTGCTAGTATTTCACTTGAAGAGAGCATCATTGAGAATCTTACCATACAAATTTTCAAAATCCCAATCGCTCTATTTCCCAAGATAATTATAATAATAAATCTTCTTTATTAAGAATTACAGAAAAAATAAATGAATAAATGAAGTAAAGGGTGGGCAACTAAGAATGCGAGGTACTGTATCTGGGAAACCATTCATCGTAGAGGCTCTGGGCAAAAAAATCATGACTAAAACGGCCAAGAGAAAACCCTGGAAAATATTTCTGTTTCTGATATGGCCGCTAGTGGGCGTGACAACCAACACGAAGTAGAAAAATAGGATTTTTATAGAATCTTGCCCAATGAAAGTAAATCGATGATATCATTTTTATATTTACTGACTTTTCCTACACTTTTTGTCTAAACCGTTTTTTTTTTCTATTTATCAAAATAAAGAGGTGGGGGAAGTTCAATAATTTTTTCAAACAAACGAAGTTTTCTCCCGTTTCGCTTGACCGATTTTAATAAACTTGGGCTCATATGAAAAAGCATAATCTGCACTACAAAATGCATGTTTGTTGCGTTAACTGAACTGGTAGCAAATTTTTGAGTTTTTGCCAAAAAAATCAAATGTTATGGTATATTCATTTTTATATATTTTAATAAAGGAATTCATTTTTTTATTAAAAAATTGAAAAAAGAAACAACAATATTGAATGTTTTTTTTTTCATTCTTCTAATAGATAAATGTATCCTCTGTTAAAATATTTTATTCATTTATTTATTTAGTATCATTGACTTTAACTACTATAGACTGGGCATCCCATTCATTAAATGGTATTAGTCTTGACGCCAACATCACAATAAGTGCGAAAGAGACAACACTATGAGTGGAAAGAGATAAAACGAGGAATCCGAACCCATCGGGCAACACCGCATGAGAACATGTGATTCTTATAATACGTACGTCCGAACTCGATTTTCATCTGGAACAGCGGCGGCACATTTCGAGTTTCTACTGTTTTGTATGAAAAATATAAATGAATATTAATTTGGGTAGTTACCTATGTCGTTATTGTTATATAACAGTATATCACATTTTTGACTTTCTGAAGCAATAAAAATTGAAATTTTCATAACATTAAAAATTAAATCTCCTGCTGTTCTTCCGACAATAATGAATTACGGTTCCGAATAAAATGACAACCAAAATACAAAATATTGCCGAAAGTTGGTGCACGTTCAATAATCTTATTATTAGGTGCACTTAAAACGGCTGCAAGTTATACATACATGAATACAAGGTACTTAGATCAAAAAATATAAAAATTGTACAAGACCAAAGTACCACAATTTAGAAAGAATGCAGCAAAATGTCATTGAGAAAAGTTGTTCAGAATTAAAAGTTATGCAATAACAAAAATCTAGCGTCTTAGAAAAAAAATTGTTGTTCTGAATTTCTAATATTAAACTATAAAATAGAAAATGAACCCTTAAAATGAGAGTTTTTCATATACCTACATATTATCATTACCTATACTGTTTTTGCGAAATTTTGAAGTTGTGTTATATATCGTTGAAACAAACATATTATTGAGTTTGTGATTCCGAGTGATTCCCTAAAAAATCAAAAATTAGGTCATAGGATTTCAAAAGGTTACAATTTTTATACTCAGGTTTTTGTTGATGCTGATAGACTCAGATTCTTTTCGTGCGAAATTCATGGAGCTGAAGAAAGTTTTCAAATCAATTCAAATCAAATATGCTATATTTACATGAGAAATAGAAACAATTTTTGGTACAACCTACACGTAAACTCCACTTTTCAATACATGTTACGGACGAAAGATGATTTTGACTCAGCTAATATCTGCCCTCGCTTCGCTCGGGCCCTTATACCCTCGTCAGAATCATCTACTTTCCGCCCTAGATGAAAAAATGTACTATTATCGGTAAAGCAAAATAAAATAAAAATGAATATAAGTACTATGAAAATACTAATGGTCAAAGATAAAAACAAAGAACACAAACAAATGATTGTAATAATCATATATCTTTATTTGGCATGAGTTATAAAAATGACAGTGTATAAAATATATATTATAATACAATAATTTATGAGCATGTATAAAATAATGATTCAAGTACCTATACTCAAGATGCATAAAATAATCAAATAATCTAAAGTAGTATGATATAAAAAGTAGAAATGTTCAAAATAACATATACAGGTGAAAATATAAACAGTATAGCAACACCACAGTTTAAAATGTTAACATTCCCTGAGCAGTCTTTTAAATACATTCAAGTTATCACAGTCTTTGATCTTTGGTGGCAAATTGTTAAATTCTTGTTAAGTTATTCAAATCAAAACGACACAAGAAATATACAAACAACGAACTACAAAAAATAAAAACACAGCCAAGCAGGATTATGGTGGCAAACATTCACACGACAATACAGTAAACACAATGATTGTTTTCAAATGAAAAAATTCACTACATAATACACACATGTTTGCATTTTTTTTATCACACAATTAAAAACTTGATAGATATAAGAATGTACTCATTTCTTTTGGAAATGGAAATTTTATTTTTCCGCAAGCACAGCAAAAAAAAATGAATTTTCAAAGTCTTGAGACAAAAAGTAATACCACATGGCTATGTCGATAGTTACACAGAAATAAAAAAGCTCACAACGGTCTAATCTACTCGTTTCTTAATAAGATTGTTTTTGTGTTAATGCTCCTTGTCCGGCCTATAAAAGAGATGTCTCTTTTTTTACTGGTCTCGTGGTGAATCCTCAATGTGAAGTATTTTTTTAAAATCAACTTTGTTAGTTCGACTCCGTGGTTATCCAATATCCCGTGGTCGTAAAGATGGTCACCAAAACAAGTATACACTTTATCAAGGAGTTCCGAGTCAATTGAATCAGTTATTAGAATATCCAAGAGGTTTTTAATGTTCTTGTTAAATATGCCAACGGTTTTGTCAAAACAACGAAAATATATTTCGCCTTTCTCACATATCTCCAAGGCCATTTTACTAGCATTTATCAATTTGCCATATGATTTTTGTTTTTGGAGACGGGAAACTGTATGGTCTGCTTCCAATAAGTTTATACATTTCTGACATGTTAATTTTTTTTCAACAGCGCGTACTACGTAGCCTGCAATATATGCCACAATATCATCGGCATATGAAGTAAGCATGCTCCCAAGTGACTTATCCAAAGTTAAGCAGTCATGAACTTGTTCTTTGATTTCTCTTTCTATATCGTCTGAATCTTCACTCCTCTGTAGGTCTTCTCCACCAGCAATTTCCAGATTATTACCAGACCCACAAGTTAGGATTGAAATTGTATCTAAATCGACAACGTTTGCTGCTTTTGATGCCCTTAGCAGACTTTGCACGAGTAGTCGCTTATAAGTCGCTTCAAACTGCCTGGCGGACGGGTTATTATTAAGTCCACCTTTACTTCTTATAACACTGAATAGCAGCTCCAAGTGGTCTTGCGATAATTTATATGTCAGAAGGTACTTTAAACATTTTTTCTCTTTAACATAAAATTCATATATTTTGCTGACGCTCTTGATGCAAATCAGTATTCCCAAGAATCCAGTTTTCCTTCCAGAGTTTAGGATCGGTTTGCCATTCAAAGTCAAACCTCTGATGTAATAATTCATTTCAGTGAAGCAGTCATAAAAAAGAACTTCAGTTTTAGGAGAAAATGGTCTTTTGTATGAATACTTCGCAAAATAATTCCTAGAATTCAAAATGTCAAAAATATCATTGAATTTCCGAATAAAATCTGCTGTAGCTGATGAATCCCGGAATTTTGGAAGTTGCAAGTCCTTCCGCAAAAATGAAAGAGCGTCGCTGACACTTCTGCTGCTCAATGTCTGCGCAGCTAGCTTCACTTTGATTATCTCCCTTTTATAATTCAAGTGTCTATGACTCACTCTCACAGCAGCAGGTAGTCCTTCCTTATTTTGCAGCTCCACCAGTTGCTCAATATATCTCCATTCAATTAGCTCATCCTCTCTATTCCTTATCCCATGTTGAGATGCAAAGCAATTCCTCACTAACTTTATCATATGGCATGGGTCCAGAATTAAAAAAACAGGTTCACCTGTTACTGGATGTGGAAAATCAGTTTTGAGGTTTTCTGGATCGGTTAAATTGGCCCCTAAAACTTCTGCTGCTTTGAAGTTCACAGGCGGACCATCAAAGGTTATTGACGTGATGGTAACGCCACTATTTCCTTCATCATGTAGAAACTTCAAGCATTTTTTAATCAAACTTGATTTCTCTATGGCAGATAGACGATTTATTAGAAAGTACCCGACAGGCACTTTCCAGGCACCATTAACACAGGTAACCAAAAAGACGGGAGCTTCTCTTGCTTCTTCTAGTGTATCTGAATTCAGGTTGGTCCCCACATCGACATATCCCGTGAACTTTCTGCCCGTCCACTCTACCAATTTTCTGATGGACATCTCGTCATAGACCAAGCTGGCCAAGAGTGGCCCAGAAGATTGTTGGCTTCTCAGTCTTAGGGCAAGCAATGATTCTTGAGTGAACCCTGGACCACCGTCGATTGTCCTAAACTACTTGGAAATGGTTGACAGATCTGGCAGAGAATTGTTGAATGTGTCCCTGACAAATTCATATGCCTTTGGCGAATAAAATGAAAGGGTCAGAGCAAATGATCGGAGATTCTCATTATACTTCTGCCTAGCGGGTGCTCGAAGAAGTCTCTCGAAGAGATCTTTTGGAACGCCTGATAATGAAGCCTGCCAACAAAAGTAAAAATCAATTCCTGACCCACTTTTTTCAGTTCAAAAGAAAATAGAATTGGATCTTGAGCACTTGAAATTACGTATATTGTGATTTGAAATCGTATATACAGTGTGCGCAAGGAAGGAGTTGACTATTCTAGAAAAATTTCATATTTTTTATTGTTCGGAAAGAAAGCAATTCTTGAAAATCTCTGACATATTCAAAATATACGACTTCTTTGGGCAGAGTGCACTACGAATATAGAAACGTAGATATGCAAATGAAAACTGTTCGAATTCAACTTTTTTGAAGCATGTTACGACCCTCAACTTCATTTTTTCCAATGGAAACCGCCATCTTATATTTCATTTTCGAATTCTATATGGATAATAATACACTAACTTAAATTTTAGTAGCATATTTTTATTGATTGCAGAACCAAAATTCAAAAGTTGGTGCATGTTCGATAAACTTATCAGGTGCAATTAGAATCATTGCAAGCCAAATATCATACACGGTGAGCATAGAAAAAGTATAGAAATTGTGAAGAGTAAAAAACTCTTATTTTTTAAAAAAATGTAAAATTTAATAAAGAAAAGTTGTTCAGAATTAGAAGTGATGCTTAAATATCAAAATTATGGCGTCCTTTTTTTTGAAAATCATTTATCATTGTCCCATTTTTTTTTCAATATTCACCTTGAACATATTCATAAATTGAACAAACATAGTAAACATCAGTAATCGTAATATACAGATCAAAAAACCTTTATTCATAGTGCAATTTTTGTATTTTATACAAATTTGCCTGAGTTAATAATTCAACAAGAAAAAAATATATTTTTTTTACGGCCCTATGTTTTTGGTATTTAGGCAAAACTTCTGATTCTGGACATCTATTCTTAATAACATTTTGCTGAATTTTGTTAAATAAGGGTACTTTACTCTTGTACAACTTTTTATTTTTTTTGACTCACCGTGTATGATGTTTGACCTGCAATCACTCTAATCGTGCCTAATAGGTTTTTTGAGCGTGATGGTATTTGAATTTTGGTTCTGCAATTAAAAAAAAATCCTATATTTTGCACACTTAAATAGCCACACTGTATACGTATAATATCAGCTTTCCATGAATAAGTCACTCTAGAAATAGTTAAATGTTGATAAAGTACAGTGGACAGTAAAACCTCTTTTATCGATGAACCAAAGGGTTAAACTGTGAAGATTTGACCCTGATGACAAATAAATAGTTCTTGTTTAAATGAATTGTTTTATTTGCTAAATCTGGGAAGTGATTGAAATAAGTAATAGTCGTTCAAAAATAGATATTTCAATGATTCATTTAAAAATTGTCTGCAATCAACACTACATCATTTGACCATTATAGTATGTATATCAAGATGTATATCTCCCTAAAGCTGGTTGTTATCGAAAGATTTTACTGTACTTGTTTTCTCTTACGGATCAACTACTACACTTCAAACTTACTGCAATGGCTGGTTCTGCTTGCTCAGTAATCAGTTGTTTGTCCCTCAAACATTGGAGTGAACTTTTCAGATTTGTAACTCTGAATTTCAACCTTTTCACTGACCTCTGCAAGGTTTTTATTTTTTTGCTTTTGGTTTTCAGTTTGGTTTTCATGAGTTTCAGATTTCTGCGCCTTTTCGTGGGTGTCGAAAAATCGCTACTTCCCAAATCTCCAGGGTAAGTCAGTCTCTTCCTATGTTAAAATATAATTGTTTGACCTACTATGATTAGAGCAAGACTAGGAAGAATGAAGAAAATATTATTTATGTAGATCCTCATAATACAATCAACTATTGATACATATTATGATCAATAAAATAAATATAATTTGTATGAAAGATTATAACCGTGAATATAAGCAATCTGCATAGCTCATGATATAGCATATTAGCTAATTGCGAATTTCAATTCAGAAACCAAATTGTAGGTATGATTCTCAAGTTTTTTCGAGGCTTTTTTATAAATGAAACTTTTTGTGATATCTCGAGACATTACAATTTGCTTCAACAATTTTTGAATTACGTACGTAATATAACTGAACAATGATAAATATTAATAAGTATAGGTCAACACCATTGACTTTACCTTATAAAACTCAATGGTCAACACATATTATTCACCATTACAATAGAAAGAAAATAGTTTGAAGATTTAGAGATTTTCGCAGAGCTATCTTATTTTAATCATCTTGTACCTATATCATATAAATGAAATATTTTTTTCTCTATACCTCTTGACAGGATACTTGCGTTCCAGAGGCTCTGAATTTGGACATTCAGTGGTTCCATAATCATCAGAACCTGTATCGGAGCTGTAAAAGGGATAATCAAAAGTTAAGATCATTTTTTTCCGATTATTTGTCTCTACCTTATACCAGGAAGATCTTGTTCCATACTTTCTAAGGGTGGACATTTAGACCCTTCATGGATCAACGAATCAGAACTGAAAACGGTTGAATGAGATTTTTATTACTACTGATTAGATATCTACCTTTTGCCTGGAGAACAATGTTCTGCAGCTTCTAGCGGTTGACACTCAGACGATTCATCTTTCAAAAAATCGGAACTGAAAAGCACATGAAATGTCAACTGGCTGTTCATTATTGAATAATATTATCTACCTTTTGCTAATCGGAGCCTCTAGGGGTGGACATTGGGGGATTTCGGAATGCAAAGAATCAGACCCCGTATCAGAACTGAAAAACGGATGATTCAATGTGATTTAATTAATTATCTAGATTTATGATTTAAATAAGGGTGCAGAAAGTATGCAGTTTCTAAGTGAATTTTATAAAATATCATCAAAAATTAAATATTAAATATTCCAATATTTGCAGTCTCTATTCACTTTTCGCATTCTCCAGAAAATTAAACATTTTTTATATATCCTATACCTACCTTAGAAACATAATTGCCATTTTTTCTGGCACGTTCTAAAATGTTAAGGTTTATTCGGAAGCCTTGGGAACCGGGTAAATATCTATTTTCAACCATTGAACTTTTATTTAAAACCGAGTTCAAAACTTTTTTCCAAACGTCAAATCAAAAAGTAAATTGCAGGGTCCATTTAGCTATGCCCTGTACAAGGTTTTTCTATATATCAATTGAGACCCCCTTTATCTTTTTTATTTGACGTTTCTGACAAAAATGTCCCTTCATAAAAGTCTATTCATTGGTTTTGAGCAAATTGTTGGAAAAACTATATTTCGCTTTTACAGGAAGAAAGACTGGGCGTCGTCAAAATTTTTAATTCCAATTGAAAGGTACAGGCAAAGAGGGCGATATATCAAAAAGTTAATTTCCAGATAAACGCGAGGTTTTAAGAGCTCTAAAAAGTGATAATAATAATAATAATTGTGAAAGTAAGCATTCTTACTTAAGACTTCAACCTTATTGTAATAAAAAAACGAAAATAAGACAGTTGAGGAAGTATCCAATAAATAATTCATCTTGACTCTCTATGAAATAATGGAATAGGTATTCAAGTGATATGAATATCCTTTCTTGTTTGAGAACAATCGGTTCCTATTGCATAAAACACTACCATTTTTCCAAATCAGTTTCATTTTTTCGTTGTTACCTATTCACGAATAAAAACAAAAATTCAAACTTCCCATAGATTGAAAAATCCTCATTTTAATGAATGGAATATGATGATGCCTACACTCTACACCACTGGATCCCTCGAAACCAGCTGTTTAAAGGCAGCGTTGCCGTGTACTAGGACTAATATTTACTATGTATCGCCTATACCCAATGCACAAAGAATCATTATTTAATGAATGTTAGTAATTAAGCTTTGAGAAGCACAAAAATATTTCACATTATTTATGATATGAAATAATATCATCATTAGACACTATCACCGTTGTTCAACATTGAGTTGATTCACACGAAATCATGGTTGTAAATGTGTCTCATTATGCGATAATCTAGAATAGTGAACCTTGATGCACCTTCTTGAAAAATGAACAATACTCAATCCTCCTTGATTTTCATTGTATCATGTCTTATCAATCAATTTCGTACACAGAGGAATTTTCATTGATGAAGATTTGCCCAAATCGGCAACCGCGTCCAAAGCAGGTCAGTTTTCGGCGACGCAGATAGATATAACTCGACAAGGATAGCGATACAGTGAATTTCTCAAGACATACGTCCAAAATTGGATGATGGTGCCATTATTTTTGAAGGTTTCCTTCTCTGAAGCCTTATAAAACTCAATGTTCAGTATCTACAGCCAAAGGCCAATTACAGACACCTTAAACTACATATCTAAAATATACAAATTGTGCTCTCCAAATGGGTACAATCACAATATTGAGATATATAAAGGAAAACAGCCCGATAGTAAAGAAGGTTCCAAGCTACAGGCAGTGGTGTTCCGACTAATAGATCCATTTTTAGACAAAGGCCATCACCTAATAATGGACAATTATTACAACAGCGTTGGATTGTCTAAGAATCTCCTCCAGAGAAAAACTCATACCACAGGTACATTGAGAACAAATAGAAAAGATAACCCAAAAACCCTTACTTTACAAAAACTCCAAAGAGGCGACCACGTTTGGAAAAGGAAGGGTAAAGTGTATGTCAGTAAGTGGAAGGACAAGCGTGATGTATTATGTATCACTACAAAATTCCACCCAACAATGATAGAAGTTACAAACTCTTATTGAAAAAAATCCAAAAAAACCATAGAAGTTCATGAATACAACTTGCACATGTCTGGAGTTGACAGATGCGACCAACTTACATCCTATTATAGCTGCCCCAGAAAATCAGTCAGATGGTACAAAAAGGTAATTTTTTACATGTTAGATGTCACAGTTGTGAATGGTTTCTTACTGTATCGAGAAATTACTACAAAAACAATCACCTTACTTCAATTCCGGGAGGCAATCGTTAGAGGTTTAGTTGGGATTCCAGATAGTTTGAAAGATGGAAGAAAACTTGTGAGCCGGCGTCCAGTGAATTCACCAGCTACTCCTGTACATGTTACAGCTGACAACACAAATAATGGAACAGTTGTTCAACATGTTCTGGAAAAAATTCCAGTTCCTGCAAACTCAAAGCGTAAGAGTCATTTTCTGCGATGCTGAGAGTGCTCGAAACAAAAGAAGCGTGGGCAGACATCTTCGAGATGTAAAATGTGTAACTCCAATCCCCCATTATGTGCTGGGGAATGTTTTGAGCAGTTTCATTTATCTATTCTATAATTTATTATACTTTTTTTTAGTAAGTAAGCTTTTTTAAAGTAGTTTGTTCAGTTTATGGTATTGTACTTTGAAGTTTTGTTTAGTTCTTTGTATTGTTCTATTACTTAAATAAACCAAAAGAAAAAAAAAAGTTGTCTGCATATGAAGTCATGTTCCTATAGGAGACAAATTTGTCATCTCATGGGACAGGACTGCGAAAGCAGACTCGGTGTTTTTTTGTGAAAAAAATCATAAAAATGAAAATTAAGTTTTTTCCATGTTTCATGACATCAATACAGACCGATTTTGAGAATAAAAAAAGATGACCCAAAAACACCCCCAAATGCCTTACCTTGTCCGCGAATGTGTTAACTGATCATTCTTTTGCTAAAGCTTTTTTCTACCATAAAAATTAGCTAAATACTGGTAAATATCACTCTATAACCTGAATCTCGAAGTTCTTTTAATACCGTAACTAACATTTTTGTAAAATATGCTTAGCTAAAAGCCAGTAAGTACACGGTGATAAGTCAAAACCTGGCAACTGCGTTGAAGTTACGTGGTTTTTGTTTAGCATAGGTTAGTTACCGTGATTCCGCTTCGTAAATGACATGTATATTTTAATGTTTGTACTACAACTGACTGTTAGTTACTAACCTATTATTTCAGTATAATAAATTTATTTATAGTCCTTATTGACTTGTTGATTGTTGCTTAACTAAGTGAAATTAATTGCAGCTGAAGTGTTTGGTTTCATCAATTTATCTTACACCGTGGCTTAGCGATATAATTTAACAGGTAAGTGGAGTATTCTTTGTTTAACTTGAAAAATATAGTAAGCTTGTATGCATCATAGGACAAAAAAAATGCATAAGATACTATCAATCTCATTGATTTCAGTTCTGTTTTTCACATCATAATAATAATATGAGGCATCCAATATTATTATGATATAAATTGTTTGCAGATAGTTTTACTGAGAATAAAATGCGCGGGAAAAAGCTCGTGGCTCTTTGCATGGAGAATAATACAGGGTGTTTCAGAATAACATGCTAATAATAAAGGGGGTGATTCTTGGGCTCATTTTAAGAAAAAAAATTCATATGAACGTATGTCCTAAACGCCTTAACTTTTGAGATACAGGGTGTCAAAGTTTTAAAAAATAGATATTTTTTTTACAATAACTTTGTCATTACTGTAGATATCTTTATGAAATTTGGGTCATGTATTTTAGGCATTAATACTCATTTTTTGATGCACCAACAATTTAGTTATTCTGACCAGTGCCGTCCATGCGGGTTTTGGTTTGCATATTTTTTGGGAAAAAAATAGTACACCACTGGTTTTTCTTGAAATAAAAATTATTTTTGAAATCTTCATTCATTTTTGAACAGATTTGCTTTCAAGGTAGTTTTTCGTCAGATGCATAGTTTTTGCTTGTTCTGTTAATCAATGTTTTAAGATCACCTCACAAGATATGATAACCTATTGAGGTCCGGGTCGGTCGCCATGCTTGTGGCATTTTATAAACATAAATAATTTTGACAGTTGTCGACTTAGTCTAATTGTCACGTATAATTAATTCATTTTATTTGTATTTTTTTAACGAAAAATGTTTCATTATACGAATTCCGAGTTAGCAGACATTCATTACATGTATGGCCTAGCTGACGGTAACGCACTACAAGCGAAGTGGTTGTATGAAGAACGTTTTCCCAATAGAAATGTTCCGGATGCCAGAACATTTTCAAACCTTCATAGAAGGTTGTGCGAAAAGGGAAGTTTTGATCAAGACAATCACCTAAAAGGAGTACAACGTACTGCAAGAACTCCAGAAATTGAGGATGCGGTTTTGAACGCAATTGAGGATGATCCCGGATTAAGCACTAGAAAAATTGCGAATAATTTGAATATTACTCATGTTCTTGTGTGGCGAATTTTGCACGACTTTCTTTTGTATCCCTACCATATCCAACGGGTTCAAGCTCTACTTCCCCATGACTTTCCATTACGGATGAACTTTTGTCAATGGTTTCTTCAGAAGGTGCATGAAAATCCCTTGTTTGACAACGAAATTTTATTCACCGATGAAGCCAATTTTTCCAGAAATGCCATTCAAAACTTCCACAACAATCATTTTTGGGCGGAAGAAAATCCACATGCTATATCAGAGTCTCGCCACCAGGTACAGTTTTCCGTTAATGTGTGGGCTGGAATATGCGGTGACTATTTGATTGGCCCGTATTTTCTTCATGAGCGGTTGAATGGGCAAAATTACAGACAGTTCCTTGAAGAAGAATTATCAGCTTTGATGGAGGATGTTCCTATTCTAGTAAGAAATCGTCTATGATTTATGCACGACGGGGCGCCAGCGCATTTTAGTGCACTGGCGCGCGAATATTTGAACCAAAACTATAACAATCGGTGGATAGGTCGCGGAGGACCACAAGCATGGCCACCCAGGTCCCCGGACCTTAATAGTTTAGATTATTTCTTGTGGGGTCATCTAAAAGCATTGGTCTACAGCACACCTATTCACACTGTAGATGAGCTGAGGAATCGAATAATAGTTTGTTGCCAAAGAATTCGAAATACACCCGGCATTTTCCAAAGAGTTCGTGAGTCCATGAGAAAGAGAGCAGATGCGTGCATTTTTGCTGGAGGTGGACATTTCCAACATCTCATTTAATTTACGTTCATGAGTGCTGACCATTATCATCATCAAATTGAACTCTCCCTCAAGCACTCAGGAAAAATCTATGATGTCAATGATTTTGTAGATGCAATTAAAAAAGCGAATAATGAAAAATCTGAAGTGAAGCAAATGGATAGCCACGACTTTCTCCAGTGGCCAGACTGTTCTTCATTATATAAAATAAACAAGCTTAAACCTAGACCGCTGTTGCATGACATGGTTCACATAAGGGCCGAAAATGGCAGTCAAGTATTAGAGTGTGTATATCAGTATTCAGTTGAGTGATAAATCAACCGCAATCATGCGCGCTAGCGCAGCAAACATCGACTCTGTCGAATATCCGCGAGGTTATTGTTACCTGCTATTAATAGACGACGTAAGTCGTCACTTGAACAGCACTTTACGTGCCAATCTACGCTATTAAGCGATTAAAGAACTAGGCGCATTACCGCCTGTAAATAGAGTGCTCGGATTGTGTTTCACGATCTGTAGAGACATCAACACAGGAGTTCATACTCCCCATATCACCACCAATGGTGGTCTAATTCACGTAAGCGCGGACTCGCGCATCACAACCCTCCTACAGCTTTAAATCACCTTCGCCGGACTCAGCTTACCTATCGGCGCCACCTCCGACAACACATTGCGCGGCTTCGCTGGTCTGCAGAATATGGGCGTCGACCCTGCGGGAGTCTACCAAGAATTGGCCGTGGAACAACTCAAGGACAACAAGACGAAGGTCAGACAATTACTGGATGCCAACTATTATGATCAGATCGTTGTCAATAGGGCCGCCCATAGGAAACCGGGCCGCACTATAATCAAGATGTCTATCTTACAGACATAGAAAAGCTATAGCTTATGGTTTCCTACTCGGAATTTGACTTGAAATACACCAATAACCGCAAGCAGCACCCGCACGCTATGCTGAGGCAATGCGCAGGTGCGAGCTTAACCTTCTGCTGCTCTATACAGCTTATAGGTTCGTCGACCACCCGTCCGGATACGGCTGCGCTTTCAGCGATGTGGGCGGCAGTTTCCTGGCGCATTTCTCAGCCGGCAGGACTAACATCCACGTCTGCAATCCCGTCTTGTCACCCAGGGACGATTGCAGATACAGCGAGCAAATCACTAACGTCGCGCAGAGGGTGAACCTGGCCACCAACCAAGTACGCATGCTTGCCATGCTTACCGATCCTGCCCAACGACCAAACCTAATGTGTAGGTACCCGGGTCAAGAATGCAAAGTCACCTCGAAAACCACCATATTTTTGCATTCTACATACGACATGTCCTTGGACGATATCTTGGACACGCTTGATAACAAAAACTCTTTCGTCGCGCATATTGCCTACATATTCGTCCCCGACATTATGCTGCACGATTCAGGTGTCATAACAGAAACGTCCATATCATGGCTCAAGAGGAAGGTGGACGGAGTCCTCTACATCTACTTCAGCTTCGAGGGCGATGCTTCTTAGGGCTACAGGCACAATTACGAGGATTATATGACCATTGCCAACACCAACTGGGCCTCGTCACGATCCGGCAATTCTTACTCCTTCGAGTTCGGCAGTAACAGGCTGGGTGTGCAGTACGTTAAAGTGGTCAGGTCTCTCACCAACACCAACCCTGCGGGCCATCTGTATAGAAATATTTCCACGTCACAATATAGGGATAGCTACAGCGTCACATATTATCGATGGGATCACTCAAAGACCAACATACCGTTGTGCTCCATGACAAAAGTGGTTGTGTTCGTGGGCAGGCGTCTTCTAGACACTTTGACATATGCCATTGGGTGCAATGACAATAAATTCAACCCTGGCGACGTCCTCAACATGTTAATTTCCCTACACAAGAGAGAAGTAACCAACGGGGTCTCTATCAAACCCCGGAAGACCGATCAACGCCTAACTTCCGAGGATCTTTTGTTCCTTGCTAACGCGATCTACGTACACGCGTACAAGTTGAAGTACGATGTCGGCAAGGCCTCAAAAGAGATTATTAAAGAGGTGAACGCGCTTAGGCAATACCAAAATACAATGCCGTTAAAACAATTTTTAACCTACCTAAAACTTTTCTTCGGTAATCTCATGGACCGATTGTGTGGCGATATAGCGGATTCATGCTTCTTCTGGATGTCTTTTCCAGAGTGTTTCCCTGTAAACATTGACAAATCACTAACTTATGTGCCCGCGGAGACGTACATACAGGAGCGTTTACCCGTGAGATCGCTACGCCTCACCAAGCAACCCATGGCCGAGGAAATCAACGTCGACCTAGATCTCGACGCGGACATAGTTAGCGCCATAGGTGTTGAAGACGTTACCGCCGCCGTGGATAAGTTGTTCGGCGTCGAGACCGAAACAGAGGACAGTTCATTAGATTTTGGCGGACTACCTGGAGTTCCCTTGGTCAATGAACCAGTCAAGCGTTTTCCTTTTGCGCAATATCCACCCTACAGCGTCGAGCTTAATTTGGGCGAATACAGATCTGTCAAACAATGCACTTCGGAGGAGACCATGGAGGAATATTCCGTGCCGGGAGACGGCAATTGTCAATTTGCGGCGCTCATTTACGCCAGTGGCATAAGAATCGGCGTTGGCGAGTTGCGGCGCCAACTGCGTCACTTCTACGACGACATTTTCGGCGGTGACGATAGGTCGGTCGTGGATGTCGTGGGCCTATTCGACACCGACACGGCCGTGGAGTCATCAAAATGGAGCAACGATAAAACATTGCACCTGTTTTCCTTGTGCTACGCACGCAACATTTGCGTGCACCACTCTAATCAGCAGGGTGGCCAGGATTACTATTATTTCGGATACCACTCATTCACGGAGACTATTCATCTAGTGCTAAGGAACCAGCACTACACTCCTCTCACAAGAGTGTTGGATGGCGGTTTCTTTTCAACTGCCGCGACTGCTGCACCCACGTTCGTTACTGGCGTGGGCAAGCTCGCATTGGTCGGAGCCACAACCACCACAGTGGTGAACGTCGTAGATCAGAACGGTAAGCGGCTCTGGCAGATAAACACAGACATTAAGGATAAAGTGCCCTCCAGGGTGTATGTCGACGCTTCGGCGACTGAAAGTGTGGCCTTGGGCGATCTCCGTACCAAACTTATTAGGTCATACTTTTATAACAACATTAGAAATAATCCCGGACCAGAGCTACCAAATGCGCTCACCAAATTCCCCACATACACTATATCGAACGACAACCCAACCGTCACCGCGGCACCGTCGTCAGTCGATGTGTCCGGTGGCGGCGCTTCCGATTCAAAAATTCCCGCTACACCGTCGGAACCCAATCAATCCGACCTGTACCTCGCCAACAGGTCCAGGTTTAATGATGACCAATTGGATTCGGTCATAAGTCGGTTGTTCAGACCCAACACCGACTACACCGACCGACTAGGTTATTGCTTAAAAATACTCTTGGAACAGAATAGCTTGGGGTGGGGCGGTGTGACGTCATCCGTTGGTGGGGGGTGGGGGGTGGGGGTCTTGAATGTGGGTCTTTAGTGGGGGTGGGGGTCTTGAGTGGGGGTCTTCGGTGGGGAGTGGGGAATGACATTACATTTTATGAACAAAAAAGTTCATGATTCAAGCCTTGAAGAAATTGAATATTGTGGGTAAGTGTTATCATCGTTGTGGTTTTCACGTCACACTCCTCTTATCAACAGTTCTAAATTTAGCTCGAATGCGCGGTGTTCTTATCAATAACTGAGTAAAACACACACTCTTGTTCAACTGTATTTATTTCAAAATAGGAACAAATTTTTCAACATCTTCTAAATAGCCCTCGAAATCTAGACGGCTCATGGTCTGCAGGAAACTATGCAGGTCTGATGTATCCAGGAACAGATCGCAGGCGTCAGCAGCTTCTTCGTATTTTTCAGCAATCCTCCTACATTCCTCCTCGCTATGGAATCTCTCAAAACCATAGATAGCCTCGTGTTCAGCATCAAATTGCAAATTTCGGAATCGTTGTGACAAGCTTTCTACAGCGGAAACCAGATTATGTAATCGTCTAGTCCCGATACCGGTGTAAGCTAACCACATCTTTGAGTGCTAAATGCGGAATGTCGAACCTTCTTTATAGTGGATCTAACCGAAGTCGGTGAACTGATAAGAAAACCGCAGACAGATGCCAATAATTGAATGTGGTGAGCCGACCGACGTCGCGTTGATTGTATGAATAGTCTTGCGGTTTCTAGGTGCCCCATCATTTACGATTGAGTTGTTGTTGGTTGTATTACAACTGCTTGACTATTTTTGTCAAAGGATTATAGCTTAATAATTTATCATGTAAAAATCAGACAATATACTGATGAATCCTTCTTGTATTATTATTTGTTTCGAATTCAACTCTCAAAACAAAACAGTATATCCTGCTTGAAGTGTTTCTTTGTGATGAGATCAATCACTGTGATTGGACACTTATTTTTGAGGGTTGAAAATTTGTGAATACGTACCTGTAAATATTTATAAAAAGGTGTTTGAAATAAAATAAAAAATGTAATCAAAAATGTGATTTATTCAATCAATAAACATGTTTTATACAAATTATAAACATTAGTAAGTGCACACATTGCAGGTGATGATAAATGGTATAGAAAATGTGGTTTTTTCATAACTAAAATATATCTAGGTATAATATCCTTTTTTATTGTTGAATATGGCTACATTTCATCTAAATCTGTTTGTTGGTTTGTGTAGGTAGCTCATCCACCACATCTTCATTGATAGTACTCATTATTGAACTGTTTTATTTTCAATCACTACGGGGCATTTTATTTGTAATTCACCATAAAATTCTGTTATTTTACTATCCGTTTCACGTCTAAACGCTATCAAATCACCTTTCTTAATAGATCTATTTTCCAGCTTTCCTGCTTTTCCATTAACCAACATGGAAACGTCTTTTTTAGGATATTCACCGAATAAAATGATTCCTTTTTCAAATGGGAAACGGTATGAAGTTCTTCCATCTTGCATCAACACGAAATTTTTTTCTGTTGGTGTATAGCGACCAATAAATGGTAAAACCATTACATAAGATAAATTAACCTCAGAAAAATTAAATGACTTGATATTGTTTTCTGTTTCATCTCTCTTGAATAAATGAGAACCGAACTTGTTGAGTGACATTTTCGGATTGATTCGTTTTACGTATTTGAGGATGTATTTATGCAATTACTTTAGCTTCACGTAACTCTTCGATTATTGATAGTATTTCATTATTATGACCAGTATGACCAGCTCTCATGGAAGCTGTTATTAGTCTCAATCTATCAACAAGTTCGTTGATATTATCCCAATAAACATAATCTATATCGTTTTTATTGATATTCCACAACCCCTTTCCCGTTCGCATTCTAGTTATTGGAGGTTTTAGTTTCTTTAAAAAACGAGAATATAATGGTTTGATGTGTCGTGTTTTTGTTATGCCATGTTTTTGTAGGTATGGTCCTATTATAGTTATATATTTTGATGATCCATTTCCCTGCACACGTTCATTTGGATCATTATTTCTTCGATATGCATTGGTTTTAGCTAAAATATCCATATAATTATCCAAATCCTCATCTTCATAGTCTTTAGGATATTTTTTAAATAGTAATTCATACAATCCTTTTGTACCATCATAAATTTTCCCATCTACTTTCACATTTTTTCCAATAATTTCTACAAATTTAAGTGTGGTCCCCAAATAGAATTTATCAGTATCTATGTCATGTACTATTCCATAATGATGATCAAAATTATGTTCAGTATCCTTCACACTAGCATCAATATAATCTCTTGGTAGTGGATCAAAACTTTTTAACCATATTTCATATGGTTGCGTGTCGATTAAATTTTGAACCGATTGCCTTGACTGTTCCAATATATCTGAAAGATTTTGATTTTCCGAGCTTTCGAAGGGGTTGGTTTGAGCTATAACACTAGTTTCTAGTATAGTTGGTAACTGACTACGTTCTTGTATAGTATTAGGTAACTGACTAGGTTCTTGTATAGATGGTAACTGGCTAACAGATGCAAGGCTTGTATCAAAAAATGATGGTATTTCCATCGGTAGAATAGGAGTTCTACCAGTTCTTGTAGGTCTTGTAGGTGTTGATGTCTCATAAAATAATCTTGAAAAACTTGGTTTAGGTTTTAATGGTGTTGTGTGAAACATAGAAGTTTCAGGTTCTTCTTCTTCTTCTTTGAATTCTTCCTTTATGTTGAAAGGTTCATTTATTTTGGAAATGAGTTGTTGTAGCGGTTGAGTTATTGGTTTGTAAGCTTGCTCTAGTTGTGATTGTGTAGTGGTCATAGCTAATTTTAGACTATTATATTTATCCTTGACAGCTTTTCTTGACTTCATCAATTCCTCAGCCAACCGCTTATCCATTTTATAGATATATGAATGAATCAAAATTTTTCCTATATCTTCCGCAATTCAGTTCACAATCTTTATCAATAACCAGAAAATTATAAGGTTCTTTCCAACAGTGTGCGCAGAGTTGCTTCAATTGCTCAAATGACATATCCAGCATACAATGATCATTATATATATGATTCAAATTCATAGAATCCTGCTTGAATAAAATTAGCAAATTAGCGTTCTCACGTATAAGTCTTTTCTGAATTGATGAATAACCTTGAAAAATAAAAAAGCAGTCTGTATTTTTATGTCTCGAATGTGTGAAATAGTCCCTTATTATAGTTTGTGTTCCACATGGTATATCATCAAATATGATGACCGATTCTGGTGCTATTTCATGAGGAGGAATGATATTTTCATCGCTCTCATACTCGAAATATCCAATCTCTTCCATGGGTGCCAATAGTTGTCTTAAATATTCATACTTTGGCTGTTGTAATGATTTGGAATAAAGGTACACGTTTGCAAATCTTATTCCATTTGGATGCTCAAGTAAAGCCAACATCACGTTGGTTTTACCTGAACCAGATGGTCCAACAATAAGACATCTTTTCGATTCCCCACCAAATAAATCGCCATGTTTTTGAATTGGTTTCGTAAAATCCTTCACATCATGGTTTGTGATGGATAAGGAAAACGATTGTTTTTCTATCCGCATTCTAGATATCAATAAACAGAATTGTTTTTTGCAAAAGTATTTATACATTAATCAGATGGACATATTGATCAGATAGCATGAAATCGATAGACAATCGTGTTGCAAATTTTTAAACTGAAAATAGTATTTAAATGATACACACAAACCTCTACAGGTATAAAATGATTGTACACGCTTCACGAAAGTACACTTCCTCCAAACACTCCAAGAGGAAAGGTCGAGGTTTAATAAACACTCTGATTAATAGACTACCTGTTGAGCTTCATATTCCTGGCTATCAATTTTGTGGTCCTGGTACAAATTTAGAAGAAAGATTGAATAGGGGAGAGTCTGGTATCAATCCATTGGATGCTGCGTGTCGAGAACACGATATCGCATACTCACAAACAACTGATTTACCTCAACGACATCGAGCGGATAAAGCTCTAGCAGATAAAGCTTGGCAGAGAGTTGGAGCAAAAGATTCCTCGGTAGGAGAAAGAATTGCTGCTCTAACAGTAAGTGGAATTATGAAAGGTAAACGGAAACTTGGAATGGGGATCAAGAGAACCGAAAGAAAAAAGAAAACACGAGTTATCAAACCCCCCAAAAAAATTGGTGGATTTCTTCCATTATTACTTCCAATTTTGGGTGCACTAGGAGCTTTAGGCGGTGGTGCAGCTGGAATAGCTAAGGCCGTTAATGATATTAAAGTATCAAAGGAGCAACTCGAAGAATTACATCGACACAATAAAGAAATGGAAAAACTTTCCAAGCAGGGTGGTGGATTATACATTAAACCCTACAAAGGAGGCACTATCAAGAAAAAAACCATAAAAAAAATCAAATAATATTTTCGCAGAGATCCCTTTCAAATAACGATATACTAAAATATGTGAAAATATTGAATATCTCACATTAAAGAGGTGTATTTATGTGTGACAACCTCCCCAAAAAAAAAAATTTAAAGTGAAGGAATGTGGTATTTTGAATCTAGAAAGTTAACAAAATCATGGAACTCATTGTACTGCATACATAATAAATGAAAATTAAGCGTTTTATTTTGATGGTTATGGAAACTTGAGACCACCTATCAAACTCGTTAATTATTTGAGAACTCATTACAAAGTCCATGAATCCTGGTATTCGTATGAAACAATCATTGCAATAGACATGCAGGGCTTCAATTTGGCACAAGATTTCAAAATCAAGGAGCTGTCAATCACAAATAGCCTTCAATCTAGTCATTTTCTTTTCTGAGAACATGTGTATTACAACTGCTTGACTATTTTTGTCAAAGGATTATAGCTTAATAATTTATCATGTAAAAATCAGACAATATACTGATGAATCCTTCTTGTATTATTATTTGTTTCGAATTCAACTCTCAAAACAAAGCAGTATATCCTGCTTGAAGTGTTTCTTTGTGATGAGAACAATCACTGTGTGTGTGATTGGACACAACAAGAAAACAAGAAAACAAGAACACAAGAAAACATGAAAACAAGAAAACAAGAACACAAGAAAACAAGAACCCAAGAACACAAGAAAACAAGAAAACAAGAAAACAAGAAAACAAGAACACTAGAACACAAGAAAACAAGAAAACAAGAAAACAAGACAACAAGAAAACAAGAAAACAAGAACACAAGAACACAAGAACACAAGAAAACAAGAAAACAAGACAACAAGACAACAAGAAAACAAGAAAACAAGAAAACAAGAAAACAAGAACACAAGAACACAAGAAAACAAGAAAACATGAAAACATGAAAACAAGAACACAAGAACACAAGAAAACAAGAAAACAAGAACACAAGAAAACATGAAAACAAGAACACTAGAACACAAGAAAACAAGAAAACAAGAACACTAGAACACAAGAAAACAAGAAAACAAGAAAACAAGAAAACAAGAACACAAGAAAACATGAAAACATGAAAACAAGAAAACAAGAACACAAGAAAACAAGAAAACAAGAAAACAAGAAAACAAGAACACAAGAAAACATGAAAACAAGAACACAAGAAAACAAGAAAACAAGAACACTAGAACACAAGAAAACAAGAAAACAAGAACACAAGAAAACATGAAAACAAGAAAACAAGAACACAAGAAAACAAGAAAACAAGAACACAAGAACACAAGAAAACAAGGAAACAAGAACACAAGAAAACATGAAAACAAGAACACTAGAACACAAGAAAACAAGAAAACAAGAACACTAGAACACAAGAAAACAAGAAAACAAGAAAACAAGAAAACAAGAAAACAAGAACACAAGAAAACATGAAAACAAGAAAACAAGACAACAAGAAAACAAGAAAACAAGAACACTAGAACACAAGAAAACAAGACAACAAGAAAACAAGAACACTAGAACACATAAATATTGCCACGATATATCCCTTAGTATAAAAATTAGCAATGACAACAGGACTTCCAGCAAAAGTATTGTTTCTGAGCGCCTTTTTAACAATACCTTGTATATACAAGTGGATTCAAATATACAAGAAACGTTTATTTGCATATCAACCAATCATAATGACTCTTGACCATCAAACTGAGAAAAATTAATTGTTAATAATGGATTGATTGGCTAAAAATTGATGAGTCAATTAAAAATTTGTCATATTTAGCTTTTAAGTTAAGACTTTATTTTGTAGATGAAAATTTTAAACCAACAAACTGGAATGTACTTATTGATTCGTTTGAATGTAAAAATCATATAGAATTCGCTATTATATCAATCTTTGCATTCATTTTTTGTATCATGCTACCCATTCTAGGAGTATATTTGTATAGAAATAAAAGAATTATCTACTAGCAAGTGTTTTTTATTGAATTACAAGATATTACAATACATTATTTTTCATAACCCATGAATTATGTGAATTATTCATGCCCAACCATTTAACATAAACTTTATTTCCCTTCCGTCTTAGAATCTTTTCTACCAAATACACGTCAGGATGTTTAACTTTTTGCAACTCCTCCTTATAAAATGCACCTTGTATCTCTTCACCTCTATGATCCTCCAATATGTAGGTTGTTGGATTTGTGATTTTTATTTTTTTAATCACAAAGATTTCATTTGACCAGTTAGGTGTATACCCTTTTGAAAACATCTCACGAAACTTACTTATTCGCACATAGTCTCCCTTTTCATATTTGGAAGGATTCACTGTTTTTATGCGACCATAAACTTTTTATAGTAGGTGCTTCTCATGTTCCTTAGATACTTGTATAGGTTTCATTCCAATAACAGAATGTTTGGTATTATTGTATTCTGATACTATCTCAGGTAATATTTTTAACCATTTATAGTTTCCCTGCAAACTGAATTTTTTCCACATTCTGTTTTTCAATGTTCTGTTCACCCTCTCTACGATGCTAGCTTTCATATTGGAAAATGTTGAGTAGTGATTGATGTTGAATTTTTTCATCAAATCTTGGAACTCTGTATTATAGAATTCCTTTCCCTGATCAGTCTGCAGATTTTTAGGGGGTGTTTTTACACTGTTTACAATTAATTTCATGGCTGTGGTTACATCTTTAGCAGTCTTTGTTTTGACAGGAATTGCCCAAACAAATTTTGAAAACACATTAATTATAACCAGAATATATCTATATCCTTTGTTAATTTTTGAATATGGTTGCATTTCAACTAAATCTGCTTGAAAAAGATCATTGATCCCCTTCACAATTACTGCTCTTCTTTTAAAAAATCTTCTGGCTGGTTTGTGTAGCTCACTCACCACATCTTCTTTGATAGTATTCATTATTGAACTGTTTTATTTTCAATCAATACAGAACCTTTTATTTGTAAGTCACCATAAAATTCTCATACTAAATGGTTAGATAAGCGAAGCTTCAATTCTGGAGACATACTGAACATCATTTAGAGAAATAGATGGTTTATATAATTATTTGAGAACATGCGAATTACAACTGCTTGACTATTTTTGTCAAAGGATTATAGCTTAATAATTTATCATGTAAAAATCAGACAATATACTGATGAATCCTTCTTGTATTATTATTTGTTTCGAATTCAACTCTCAAAACAAAACAGTATATCCTGCTTGAAGTGTTTTTTTGTGATGAGAACAATCACTGTGTGTGATTCGACACTTATTTTTGAGGGTTGAAAATTTGTGAATACCTACCTGTAAATATTTATAAAAAGGTGTTTGAAATAAAATAAAAAATGTAATCAAAAATGTGATTTATTCAATCATTAAACATGTTTTATACAAATTAAAAACATTAGTAAGTGCACACATTGCGGGTGATGATAAATGGTATAGACAATGTGGTTTTTCCAACGATAAAGGTGGTTTGTCATCAAGTTCGATAACGGGCTTCGATGAATATTTCCCAATGTATTGCGCCTTTTCTTTTCCTTTCACGTACACATGATCCACGTTTCTTGTTATGTTTTTCACAATGTCGGAGAACTTATGTGATTGCGTAAATCCTTCATTCCATGAAATACAATGATGATTTTTCATCAACCAGTTTGCTTGTTTACGCAGTTCTGGAGGCAAGTGTTCCATAGAAAAGGGACATCTAAATATATAATGACATATTTTTTCTCCATCATAGGCAGCCAGTTCTTTAGGAATAAATTTTTTGTTTTCAATTATAAATCCTTGTACATCCGAAACGAGTAGTTTCATATTTTCAATTGTGAGAATTTCACCATCATCTGCTATTCACCACTATAATCTTGAATTTGTTTTTCAATTCTTTCGATCTCTTTAAATGGTAAGATAAGCAGAGCTTCAATTCTCGAGACATACTGAACATGATTTAGAGAAATGAAATGGTTTATATAATTATTTGAGAACATGCGTATTACAATTGCTTGACTATTTTTGTTAAAGGATTGTAGCTAAATAATTTATCATGTAAAATCAGACAATATACTGATGTATCCTTTTTTGTATTATTATTTGTCTCGAATTCAACTCTCAAAACAACTGTACCTGTTTGAAGTGTTTCTTTCTGGTGGGAACAATCAATATGTGCGATTGGACACTTATTTTTAAAGTTTTGAGGGTTGAAAATTGGTTCGTTTGGTATATCATAGTAGGAATTTTTAAAGTTTGCAAACATTTCATAGAGAGCTGAAAACTTGTTATCATTGAAATTCAAATACAAATCATGATATGGATATCTTTCAGAATTCAAAAATACTCTAATATTTGAGAGATTTATATTATCGAATTGACTAGCATCTTTCATGATGTGTCCTTTTCTATTTTCTTGAAAACCAATTATTATATGACGAGGTGCTTCAAGTTTACTACTTGTTTTAACAGGCCAAGTATGACGGGTCGCTTCAGGTAGCGAGGAATATTCAACAATTTCCCAACTACGAAATCCAAGTAACAGATCTTTATTTGTTTCAAGAATTTGTGTTAAAGCTAGTTGTTGTGGTATATCAACTTGAATATGAGGTACTTTCCAATAGATCTTGTCAAATGTAACTTTTGGATTTTCCGCTTCGGGTGACGGATTTTGCATATCTTCAACATATAAAACTGCATCAACATCATCGCTGGCTCGGATCAAAACCAGTTCTTGTTTCATATTCAAGATTATTTTTTTATAGTCTTCAAAAAATCCCATCAACATTTTCAAAGGTATAGATACATTAAATTTTCTTTTATCATCAACTAAAATGTTTTCCTTTTCATCTCTATTTGGAAACCATCCAGCATTTTGCAGCTTTAGACTTTCATTTGTATTATATGAAAGATAACCCTTCAAGGTTGAAGCTAAACCAACATTTCTTACGGAATCTATAGTAACTCCATTAAGTTCATAGCGAATTTCTCGAAACAAATAAGCTATACCATTGTTGACAAATTGTAATTTTTTAGAATAGGCACCCTTATTGTTGGTCAAGGTACCTTCAATGTAAAGATGACTCCCTGAAGGTAGTGTGTATATATCAAGTTCTTGAACAGGTATGCGAATTTCATCATTGTATTCAAATTTTGAAGAGACAAACGGTTGATATGAATGAAGCTCAGAGCTTATTATTGAATTATCTACATATAATTTTTCATCAACGTTTAATATATCCATTATTTCAATACTTTTAACCCCAGAGATATAAGAAATTGGTGATTTTGTGATGTTAACTTGTTGGAGTCTCGTCTTGGGCTGGTTTCTTGTGATGTTAACTGGTTGGAGTTTCGTCTTGGACTGGTTTCTATAGACAGCTTCTCCCTTTTATATGGCGATTGTTTGAAATAGCGATAGTTGTATTTAATAACCATAATATTTTCTAATGTTTAAGATGTAATCGAACTGTTATGGTCTCGTTTCGGAAATTAATCAAATCACCGTCTTGATCTACTATTTTAACAGTGATGTTGTTGATTGTCTTGACGCTGATGGGGAAATAAAGTATTGGTAATGGTGATTCCACTATTTTATACCCTGGAGGAACAGAAGGAAAAAACTGATGAATTATATGAACGGGTAGACCATTACTATATGATCCAATGCAAATGTCGCAATCAACACAAATTGCATTAACTTTAAATATATTAACAACTTCATCCGATTCAGAAAATTCATTTGATGCAATTTTTCGTTTCTTAAAACCCAATATTTTCGCTATGGAGTCACTTGGTGTGAAATCTATTTCCTTTGTGCAATAAAGCTGACATTTTAATGTATTGGGGTTTGCTTTCATCTTAAACCCAACTTTTTCTCCAAAAATGTCATCAATTACAGAATTAATATATGTTTTAATATCTTTTAAATCGTAAGTTCCTTCTGGAATTGTGATAACTTTATCCGCTACATATATTTTATTGCTACCCGGTTGTATGTTAGGTATACTCATAAACGATTCAAAATCAGCCAACCCCAAAAAATATTCTTTATTTTCATCCAAAAATATAGGTGGATTGAATTCTGCTTTCAACACAGAAGTATTTCCCGTTATTGTTATAGTTCTAGTCATGATGACACTCTCAACGTTACTGATGGTTCTCGATCATGTCATATTATTATATAGAAATTCGATTGACAATTGTCCACAATTATTTGCATTGAATTTTCGTACTGATGGATTGGTTCTGAAAAAATGAATAAAATTGAAATGAGATAATTTTACATGGATAAATATCAAACTATAGTTTCTGAGACTTGCTATTTATAAGAGTGTGTGACGTGAAAACCACATCCTGTCTATTGGTGATAAGAAAACCACAGGCTGAGACTTGTTATTGATAAGAAAACCACATTCGAGCTAAATTTAGAACTGCTGATAAGAGTGTGACGTGAAAACCACATCCTGTTTACTGTTGATAAGAAAACCGCAGGCTGGGACTTGTTGTTACTGATAAGAAAACCGCATTCGAGCTAAATTTAGAACTGTTGTGGTTGGTTGGAAAACCACATCCTGTCTAATGGTGATAAGAAAACCGCGGGCTGAGACTCGTTGTTACTGATAAGAAAACCGCGCATTCGAGCTAAATTTAGAACTGAACGATGATAACACTCACCCGCAATATTCAATTTCTTCAATGCTTGAATCATGAACTTGTTTTGTTCATAGAATGTAATGTCATTCCTTAGCTGTTCCAATCGTCTACAGAATTCTGCAATTTTTTCTGCATCTGTTTTGTCCATCGTCTCGAACACAACTGATCCGCCTGCCCCCCACCACCGCAACCTACTGAGAACCCCCACTCCCCACCGAAGACCCCCACTCAAGACCCCCACCCCCACTAAAGACCCCCACTCAAGACATAAACCGAAGACCCCCACTCAAGACACAAACCGAAGACCCCCACCCCAACCCCCACTCAACCCACAGCCGAAGGATGACGTCACCACATCTCGTGGCACCACCTAGCGGCCCCCACTCAAGACCCCCACCCCCACTAAAGACCCACATTCAAGACCCCCACCCCCCACCCCCCACCAACGGATGACGTCTAGAACCGCCACAGCTCTAACTACTGCTGTCAATATTACAGAAAATGGAGCGATCTGCTTCCAAACCCGAATCTTATTTTGTGGACTTACAGCACCCTTGTGGTTTGACTTCCAGGGTCAACATGGTTCAGGGTGAAATAGACCGATTGCATCAAGGTAAGTTCTAGGTTTCTTATAGCTGTGGGTTTTTTTTGCACAGAGAAATTGCATACAGGAAATCGAAATAAATTATTTCAATGAGAGCCCTATTTTTTTTTATTCGATTTTTAGAATCTCATGAAAATTCACACTTCCTATGAAGCATACCCGAATTTTGTTATACAGGGTGTCCTATAAGTCATGGATCAAACGGCTCTGGGGGATAGGGGATGCGTTTTGCAATAAGAAAAACCTCATATTTATTGTTATTCAATTGTTGATCGTTTTCAAGATAGAAGAGGAGGGCCCATACAATCGCCAACTTATTCGTCCGACGTGAGTATTCAACAATCCCCTGATGAGCTGACACTCCTTGAAAAAATAATAGCTGTTGCGGAGCAAATCAGGCGCTATAAACAAACGCTACGCCAAATTAAACGATTTTCTTCCGATGTGCAGATTGTGCATTGGAGCAAGTGTGGACTTTTTTGAATATCTCCTTGAATCACTAAATAAATTGAATTCAATTTTTCACCCCCAGGTTCATTTTTATACCGGAGCTCAACCTAAAAATCAGCAGAACCCTGGGCACGGCAGCAACCAGACAGAACTGCTTGGCATAATGCAAGGGGCAATACAAATAGTAAAGGAAAATATAGTGGGTAAAAACAATATCTTCCTTACCGACAGCAAACAAGTTTTGCAATCCTTGAATAAAAATAAAATAACATCCAAACTGATTCTAGAATGCCACCAGATTCTTCAGTTGGTCTCCAATGAGGGACACAGTGGAATCAGGGGAAATGAAAAAGCGGACAGTTTAGCGCGAAAGGAAGCAAGAGAAAAACCTTTTGGTCCAGAACCCTTCGTTCCACTGTCCTCAAAGACCATAAATCGAAAAATTAATGAACAAACAGTAGAGGTTCTAAGGGGAAGATGGAAGACACGACGGTTCGGGCACTCGCGTGCCGCTATACACGGCCCCAAAGCTGCGCAAACGAATTGTCTCCTTGGGCTCTCGCGGAGCATCCTTAGAAAACTGACAGGAATACTTACAGGACACTGTAAGCTGAATAAGCACCACCACACCCTGAGTGTGGTAACAGATCCGACTTGTAGGGGGTGCAACGAAGACGACGAGAGCTGAGCATGTCCTTTGCCACTGCCCAGCTCTTGTGAATATCAGAGAATCTATTATGAGGGAAGGATGGCCAGACCTGGCCTCAATCGGGGGATGCTTAGCCGCCCTCAATCGGGGGATGCTTAGCCGCCACAGTCTTGAACTATATCAACGCTGTCGGCTGGCTCGACGAGTAGACCCCGAAGGAGGTTACAATGGGCCCATCTGAGCGGCCTAAGTAAAAGGATGGCGCATGCTACCCCTCCATAACTCTATCTTCTATCTATCTATCTAGGTACTCCAGAAATATAATGATCTATGGGAGAATGGTCTCATAACAGCTGCGCCTCCCGAAAGCCAAGTGGAACAACCACCTGCAAGAAGAACTTGGCTTCTGAGGATGAGGAAAATTTGATTAGATTAGTGTCTGAAAGACGGCCCCTATTTGATCATAGAATTCCACTTGAGGAAAGAAGCAGGGAATGTGTAAAAAGCCTATGGGAGAGAGTGAAATTGGAACTAGATGGTAAAATGCAATTTGTTTATAGAATTTACCACATCATCCCATTTTTTTTCTAGTTGATACATCAGTTGAAATAATAATGAAAAAATGGAAAAATATACGAGTTAGTTATTAGAACGAGAGGCAAATAAAGATTGCTTCTGGATCATCAGCAGAGGATAAAAAAGCTGCGATTAAACTGCAGAGAAAACATAAAAATTATGAATTGTTGTTGTTTTTGGAGGACACACTTGACCGTAAGTGAAGATGAAAATCACAACTATTTTTTTTTGTGAACGTACCCTTGCTATTGAATTAAAGATTAAAAAAAAATATATATATTTCAGAATGTATGAATCTATTAGCTATTTGCAAAATTTAAAAACCAAATTGAGATTGTTGGCGAAAAAGAAGCGATCAATCAGAATATATCGTCGTTGCCGCAGTAAAACCTCCTGTGTGTCAATTTAGCTGAAATTTTAATTTAAGCACCTACTGATTCGTTTTTCCAGCGCGCGTATGCTCATGAGACATCCTATCAGTTCCCGGTTTTTATAAACGTCTAATTCGGGGTTTTGTATACCCCCTCTATGTCTTGGTTTATATTGTGATTTGTTTTGTTTTTCCCGTCTCCTGTGAAGTCTAGTTTATAGCACATAGGAGCTATTATCGCGGCAACGACGATATATTTTTTTAATTGCTGCAGTTATGTCTCACTGACAAAATTAAATTTTAATTCACAGAACCTCATCAAACTTGGAAGACGTAAAAATGACTGATGAGACACTGGAGCCCAAAACACCATCGACCACTCCTGGACCTTCAAGAAGGTCCAGTCAAAGCCATTAAAAGTTTGCCACAAGCAAATGTTGCTCCTCCACCACCACAACCAACAGCAACTCAAAGTTTCTGTGCAACGCTGGCTGATGGGCTAGAGAAACTGCCTCCACGCATAAGAAACCAGCTGCAACTAGAGTTCTTGCAAAAACTGGTTGTGGCAGAAAATAAATATCTGTACGCTGATGATTAAAGAAACATTGAAATACTTGATTATCATTTCTTATACCAAGAAACCTAGTATTCAGGAACATCCCAACAAATATTTTTGTCCTTATCAACATATTTTAAAAAAAGTTTAGGGATCTGAAAAACTCATTGGCCTGTATTACTGAAATTTTCACAGTTCAAGTTCAAAACAAGTTATATCCAAAATCCAACCATATGAAACATGCAATTGCAGAAGGCGATGATAGTTTGGTTTAGCTTCTCTTATTTTTATTTGTTTGAGTTAAGATTAAGTATTTTTTCTTCACTTGAATAGACCTATATCAAGTGTAACGTTATTACTAAGTCTTAAAAATAACGCTGTGATCAAATTTTAATAGTCGCGAAGGTACATCTATTTGATTTTATTTTTGATAGGTATGCAAAAAACTAAATAAGAGCGACCTGCCTTGTGATCATGAACGCTGGGATTAATGGATCAACTGTATTTAATCTGAAACATGGCAAACTAAGCAAGAAATTTAATCAAAATCGGAGAAATAATTTTTAGACATAAATTTAAAGAGATAAAATATCAACCCTGTCCGGTATGTCTATAACAAAGCGTTTTCAGACAATGTCAATAAAGCAAGAGCTGTCTGTTCTCTTCAGTTTGTGGGTATGTTTACAATACGCCCTGTATAAAAAAATATAAATAAAGCAATACAAATTTCCTGTACATTATACAGTGTCCCGCCGGGCATAAGATCAAAAAAAGTTATATAGATCGATCTTGTTCCCGGTGGGACAACCTGGATATTAGTATGTATAATGAAAATTGTAGTAACTCTACAAACATAATTAAAACTGGAGCATGCTATGAATGATCCCATTGCCAGTTGATAGCACCTTCTTCATTAAAAAACTCTTTGAATCACTCTCGAACATCTCTTGTAGATCTTGTATATGTGTTTGTGCCCATTTGTCTAACATTCCTTACATTTCCTGCTCCGTCTCTCCACGAACCGCGATGAATAATTCCTTCATCTTCCTGGTCAACAAGAGTGGGGGTTATATAAGAATTATTGTCAAAATCAATCAAAAAGTTATAAAGGCAAACAGTGGCTTTGATGATATTATCAATATTTTACAACTTTCCAATGATGGAGTGTGATAGTATTCTCCATCTGGCCACAAGAATACCAAATGCATTTTCCACTATTCTCCTCGCTCGACAATGCCTGTAGTTATAGACTCTTTTGTCGATATCCATTTCACCTCTTCCTGGATAGGGTCGCATCAGATTATCCAGTAAAGGTAATGCTTCATCCCCTAATATGACGTATAGAAGGTCAGGTCTACCCTCGGAAAAACTTCTAGGTGGAGGAATATTCAATGATTTATACAGGCGTTTTCGACTCATTGCTGAGTTTTTGAATATCCCTCCATGACTCTGCCGGCCTTGACACCATCCACCAGTAGAAATTAGTATTTGTGGCCAACTACAGCCAATAAAACAATGGAATGGGTTCCCTTATAATTATAATAACAGCTCCCTGCTTTCGGTGGAGCCTGAAAAAAGAATAACCATATCTGTGCTGAGGTATATTGATCATGCTTTCTACACAATCATGATTTGGAACAAAATGATAGAATATCTTTAATTCTTCCCTGTATTTCAACATGTTTTCCATCAATTGCTCCTCCACAATTTGGAAAATTTCATTAATTTTCAAAGCCATCAGCCCCTTCTCTCCAATCATTTTCTGTGGGCACTTTCAAGAAAAAAGGTTGTAGTACTGTCCAAATGGCATCTGAAGTTTCAGCTATGATGTTAGAGACAGTAGATTTCCCCACTCTGAACAAGTAAGATAAGCTTGTCATGCTGTCTCCAGATGCAAGATATCTGCAAAAATGAACAATACCTATAACATTAAGCCTACTCAATTTGAGATAGTTATGAATCAACCAGGGAATCAACTTACCTCGGAGTAATTGATGGTCGAATTGACATAACTATTCAATGATGCTATCTTGTGATTCTTACAATGAAAGAAGTTATTATGTATGATTTTCCTTCGCTTGTCCTTGATATAATTACAACCCTGTAGTTTCCGTGAATCATGTTCTCGGCACGACGTTTAGAGCAAAAAATGTTTATTTTGCACTTTCTTATCACCTCGCCGGTCGATGGGTGGCCTGACCGTTGGGATTCATTCCGTTTGTCGTGTTCAAGGTACGCGTCGAAATTTTTGGTGTTGTGAAAATTATTGTGCTTAAAATGCCAAAACGTAAAATTCGCAGTGGTGATAAAAGTGAAGTGAAGAGACTTAGTAAAAAACTAAGAAAAATTCAAGACAAACTGGAGTTGTTGGAGTCGAGCTCTCCAAGTGCATCATCAAGCAGTGAAACATCAGGTAAAAATAACACACCTATAAATATAATGAGAGTAAAATCGCTCGATTGTAAAAAGACTCTCGTGCAGCAATCGCTTGCCAATGGATAACACTCGTTATTACATCAAAGTTATGATAAAAAATGAGGTTGCAATCGCTCGATTTCAGCAATAACCTCTGGTAGCACTCGCATACCATACAAAAATTGTACCGTTCGTGACTTACAAAAGGGTTGTTATTTTTCTCTTTCTTTTGACTTAGATTCCTCCTCGGAAATCGAACAACAAGCCGAACCGGATCGACAAGAAGTCGAAAATGCCGAGATAAATTTTGATTCTTTTGGTATTAAACCATTGGATAAGGCAAAAATTGGAGCCCCCATTCACAATGAAATAGCAGTGCGCTGGAAGGCAGTTTTACAATCAGGGTTAACCAGTGCGCAAAGAACAGAAATCACGGAAAAGTTTAAAATTCCGGAAAACTGCATGCCATTAATCCCACCCAAAACAAACGATGAAATACAGCCATGCTTACCGGACGGAGCCAGCAAGCATGACAAATTTATCACGGCGTTGCAGTTACAGCTAGCACATAGTCTTTCGGGCATTGCTACAGTAATAAATCAAAATCTAGTTGTCGCAGAACAAATCAATTACACACAAATTCTTGGAGAGGCTTCTCAGTTAATTGCAAACGTCCACTATGCACTCTCAATTCATAGGAAATACAAGGTCATGCCGCATTTACATCCTGAGTGTGCTCAAGTGGCAAAAACCATAAAAATGGACGAGAACCTTTTTGGAAAAGACTTTCACGAAGTTTTTAAAAATGATCAAGCCCTGAGAAAATACAGCACTCAGCTAAAAAAGAGGACATTCGTCACCCCATCGATCGCCGGACCATCTGGCATCCAAAATCAAAAGTACCGTCCACGCCAGTCTTTAAACTACCAGGGTCCACAGTACAAGGGGAGGTTCAAAGGACAGAAGAAGGGGGAGAAGTCGCCAACGAGGAAGAGCAAATGGAGTCACAACAGCAATGTGGTCAGGTATCCGCGACTCACCCGACAACTTTATCTTCGCTAATAATGCCCACTGCATTAGGTCGTTCATCTATCCAACGGCTCCCGGTGGTGGCTTAGACCCCGCCGTTCAAATCACTGGGCGCGTCCTGAGATATACCGCAGCCCCTATACCCGCAGTGGCGCGCCGCACCCTCGCCCTCAGCTGGGGTGAGGCTTACATACTCGAGTCTCTAAATACAGCAGAGATAATGAAATTCTTTATCGGAGGTACCATCAGTGAACGCGCTGTCACCAGCGCTATAGTGCCCAAACTACAACCAGGCAACCACAACACCGTCCGCAATCTCTCCGCATATCTGACAGAAGCAGTAAATGTTTGTGACAACTATGCGCTGTATGCCAAGATCTTTTGGCACGCGATGGTAGCGGATCTCTTTGCATCCCAAGGCGTGGTCCCCGTCGCCCAGCCTTACGAAGGTGAGGACCCAGTAACGGCGGTCAACCTCGATAACGCCCAACTCAATTACATGGACATCGCGCAGCCTATACAACGTGGCGAAATCATCTTGGTCGAGCGCGAAGACTACGACCCCGCCGACTTATTGCTAGTACACTATCTAGCTAGGGGAGGACATCGGTTCAACGGCCCCGCAGGAGGCATCACTCCTCATGCCACCTATGTTTCGTGGCCCGCGATCAATGTCACCCTACTAGTCCATGGCGCCCCCCCCGCCCCACCGGCTGAAGCGGTCGTGACGGCAGCACAACTGTACGCCTTCGCCATCAAACTTGCCGAGAGACGCGGGGAGGCGCAAGCCATGACGCGGGGGTTGTACTGGGTACTGGATCACATAGGTATCAGATACCTACGCAACGCACCTGCTGCTCAATACCAGTTTATCATGCCAGACTTTAGAGCGACGAATCTGAGGCTACCCCGCCCTAATGATTACAACGTGATCCTGAGACTAGCGGGCATCAGACCCCGGGTGTGCCCAGAAGACGGGGCCGAGGCGACCACCTTCGCGGGTCTTATGCTTGTTGAAAAAATCCGACTAGTATCACTATATGTGGCAAGCCTATCAGTCTTCACAACTACCGTCCTCCACTCAATCCAAGTGAGGAGCGAATATTTAACCGAATGGTATCATGGATTGGCAGGGAGCCCAGCAACAATGCAGATTATGACGTCCCTGAATAATCAGGGGGCGCAGGGGGCCATATTCAGCGAGGGCCAGCTGACAGACATGGCAAAAGACTGCTTCATGCGATTGATGTCAGTGGACGTGGTGAGGCACGTCAACAAGGGCAATGATTGGCTGGGGGCCTTTGGCTCCCAGCACGATGTTGAGTCGGCCTACGGGACGCTACCCCAGAACACCACAGCCCGGCTGTTCAACCCCCTTGTGATTGACAGCTTCATAGAATGCAGACCACGCGAATGGGGACTCCTCGACCCCGGAGTCAGCGCCGACTTCTCACATGAGATCGCCGTGAGAGCGAACGCTGATAATCGTGGATGGCAGGCACTGCTCGGCTCTGCGGAGTACGAGTCAATAGCCACCAGCAGCGCCCCATACACGTATGTAGAGTACGGGGCCTTTGCCATAAACGTGATCGCGCAATACATACGCGCAGATGAACTGCTCTTGTCAGCCCAAAGAGCATACTGCGTCACAGGTGGGAAGGCCTATTTTGCACCACCGGTGCCTCTTGCTGGGCCACAGTACATGCAGGTGCTCCACAGTTTCATGCCCTGCACTATAATGACGTGGGACGCTCAGAACGCCCACATGATGGCCCTGGCACTCACTGAGGCTAATTTGCCGCCCGCAGACCTACGTTCCTTACTATATTTTAAGGGCCAAGTCATCGATGCAGCTGGCTTGGCGAGAACAAACTTCGACTCGCGTGGCCTCACTTACACCTTGCCCCCCTTGTTTGACCGGGCACCTAACATCGGTGAACCGGTTATACCAGCGGCACAAGGACACAACCCCGATAAGCAAGCGGAAAACTAAGTCGGCCCCATGCTGAGGCACGCTCACGCTTCAGCATTGTGGTGGGCTCAGAGGGCGTATCAGTACTATGTACAGGCGCCAAGCCGTACCCCCTCCGAGGCCACCCCACCTCAACCGATGCCGCTCAAAAGATTAGAAACCTCATTCGAATGCAGGTTAATATGGCCACCAACACCCACAAGCGAGTTAATAGTCGCGTTATGGTGGCGTTTGATTTCTCAACGGGAAAAGCCATCTTGGCCCACGCCCGGTGGTGCGCCACAACAACGTCTATAGACACTGGGTTGTCTAGTGACGATGTTTGGCTTACCCAAATCATTTTCGACGCCCTGCAACGGGCCGCAACCGTCGGCTTCGTTGACAGTGAAGCCCCTACCTCACTACTCCATAAGTTGTTCCCTGAATATATCGTTGGCACCAGCAAGCAGGGGAGAGCCGAACTGCATCGCTGTCACGCCAGTTTTGAACTATATCAACGCTGTCGGCTGGCTCGACGAGTAGACCCCGAAGGAGGTTACAATGGGCCCATCTGAGCGGCCTAAGTAAAAGGATGGCGCATGCTACCCCTCCATAACTCTATCTTCTATCTATCTATCTAGGTACTCCAGAAATATAATGATCTATGGGAGAATGGTCTCATAACAGCTGCGCCTCCCGAAAGCCAAGTGGAACAACCACCTGCAAGAAGAACTTGGCTTCTGAGGATGAGGAAAATTTGATTCGATTAGTGTCTGAAAGACGGCCCCTATTTGATCATAGAATTCCACTTGAGGAAAGAAGCAGGGAATGTGTAAAAAGCCTATGGGAGAGAGTGAAATTGGAACTAGATGGTAAAATGCAATTTGTTTATAGAATTTACCACATCATCCCATTTTTTTTCTAGTTGATACATCAGTTGAAATAATAATGAAAAAATGGAAAAATATACGAGTTAGTTATTAGAACGAGAGGCAAATAAAGATTGCTTCTGGATCATCAGCAGAGGATAAAAAAGCTGCGATTAAACTGCAGAGAAAACATAAAAATTATGAATTGTTGTTGTTTTTGGAGGACACACTTGACCGTAAGTGAAGATGAAAATCACAACTATTTTTTTTTGTGAACGTACCCTTGCTATTGAATTAAAGATTAAAAAAAAATATATATATTTCAGAATGTATGAAGCTATTAGCTATTTGCAAAATTTAAAAACCAAATTGAGATTGTTGGCGAAAAAGAAGCGATCAATCAGAATATATCGTCGTTGCCGCAGTAAAACCTCCTTTGTGTCAATTTAGCTGAAATTTTAATTTAAGCACCTACTGATTCGTTTTTCCAGCGCGCGTATGCTCATGAGACATCCTATCAGTTCCCGGTTTTTATAAACGTCTAATTCGGGGTTTTGTATACCCCCTCTATGTCTTGGTTTATATTGTGATTTGTTTTGTTTTTCCCGTCTCCTGTGAAGTCTAGTTTATAGCACATAGGAGCTATTATCGCGGCAACGACGATATATTTTTTTAATTGCTGCAGTTATGTCTCACCGACAAAATTAAACTTTAATTCACAGAACCTCATCAAACTTGGAAGACGTAAAAATGACTGATGAGACACTGGAGCCCAAAACACCATCGACCACTCCTGGACCTTCAAGAAGGTCCAGTCCAAGCCATTAAAAGTTTGCCACAAGCAAATGTTGCTCCTCCACCACCACAACCAACAGCAACTCAAAGTTTCTGTGCAACGCTGGCTGATGGGCTAGAGAAACTGCCTCCACGCATAAGAAACCAGCTGCAACTAGAGTTCTTGCAAAAACTGGTTGTGGCAGAAAATAAATATCTGTACGCTGATGATTAAAGAAACATTGAAATACTTGATTATCATTTCTTATACCAAGAAACCTAGTATTCAGGAACATCCCAACAAATATTTTTGTCCTTATCAACATATTTTAAAAAAAGTTTAGGGATCTGAAAAACTCATTGGCCTGTATTACTGAAATTTTCACAGTTCAAGTTCAAAACAAGTTATATCCAAAATCCAACCATATGAAACATGCAATTGCAGAAGGCGATGATAGTTTGGTTTAGCTTCTCTTATTTTTATTTGTTTGAGTTAAGATTAAGTATTTTTTCTTCACTTGAATAGACCTATATCAAGTGTAACGTTATTACTAAGTCTTAAAAATAACGCTGTGATCAAATTTTAATAGTCGCGAAGGTACATCTATTTGATTTTATTTTTGATAGGTATGCAAAAAACTAAATAAGAGCGACCTGCCTTGTGATCATGAACGCTGGGATTAATGGATCAACTGTATTTAATCTGAAACATGGCAAACTAAGCAAGAAATTTAATCAAAATCGGAGAAATAATTTTTAGACATAAATTTAAAGAGATAAAATATCAACCCTGTCCGGTATGTCTATAACAAAGCGTTTTCAGACAATGTCAATAAAGCAAGAGCTGTCTGTTCTCTTCAGTTTGTGGGTATGTTTACAATACGCCCTGTATAAAAAAATATAAATAAAGCAATACAAATTTCCTGTACATTATACAGTGTCCCGCCGGGCATAAGATCAAAAAAAGTTATATAGATCGATCTTGTTCCCGGTGGGACAACCTGGATATTAGTATGTATAATGAAAATTGTAGTAACTCTACAAACATAATTAAAACTGGAGCATGCTATGAATGATCCCATTGCCAGTTGATAGCACCTTCTTCATTAAAAAACTCTTTGAATCACTCTCGAACATCTCTTGTAGATCTTGTATATGTGTTTGTGCCCATTTGTCTAACATTCCTTACATTTCCTGCTCCGTCTCTCCACGAACCGCGATGAATAATTCCTTCATCTTCCTGGTCAACAAGAGTGGGGGTTATATAAGAATTATTGTCAAAATCAATCAAAAAGTTATAAAGGCAAACAGTGGCTTTGATGATATTATCAATATTTTACAACTTTCCAATGATGGAGTGTGATAGTATTCTCCATCTGGCCACAAGAATACCAAATGCATTTTCCACTATTCTCCTCGCTCGACAATGCCTGTAGTTATAGACTCTTTTGTCGATATCCATTTCACCTCTTCCTGGATAGGGTCGCATCAGATTATCCAGTAAAGGTAATGCTTCATCCCCTAATATGACGTATAGAAGGTCAGGTCTACCCTCGGAAAAACTTCTAGGTGGAGGAATATTCAATGATTTATACAGGCGTTTTCGACTCATTGCTGAGTTTTTGAATATCCCTCCATGACTCTGCCGGCCTTGACACCATCCACCAGTAGAAATTAGTATTTGTGGCCAACTACAGCCAATAAAACAATGGAATGGGTTCCCTTATAATTATAATAACAGCTCCCTGCTTTCGGTGGAGCCTGAAAAAAGAATAACCATATCTGTGCTGAGGTATATTGATCATGCTTTCTACACAATCATGATTTGGAACAAAATGATAGAATATCTTTAATTCTTCCCTGTATTTCAACATGTTTTCCATCAATTGCTCCTCCACAATTTGGAAAATTTCATTAATTTTCAAAGCCATCAGCCCCTTCTCTCCAATCATTTTCTGTGGGCACTTTCAAGAAAAAAGGTTGTAGTACTGTCCAAATGGCATCTGAAGTTTCAGCTATGATGTTAGAGACAGTAGATTTCCCCACTCTGAACAAGTAAGATAAGCTTGTCATGCTGTCTCCAGATGCAAGATATCTGCAAAAATGAACAATACCTATAACATTAAGCCTACTCAATTTGAGATAGTTATGAATCAACCAGGGAATCAACTTACCTCGGAGTAATTGATGGTCGAATTGACATAACTATTCAATGATGCTATCTTGTGATTCTTACAATGAAAGAAGTTATTATGTATGATTTTCCTTCGCTTGTCCTTGATATAATTACAACCCTGTAGTTTCCGTGTATCATGTTCTCGGCACGACGTTTAGAGCAAAAAATGTTTATTATGCACTTTCTTATCACCTCGCCGGTCGATGGGTGGCCTGACCGTTGGGTTTCATTCCGTTTGTCGTGTTCAAGGTACGCGTCGAAATTTTTGGTGTTGTGAAAATTATTGTGCTTAAAATGCCAAAACGTAAAATTCGCAGTGGTGATAAAAGTGAAGTGAAGAGACTTAGTAAAAAACTAAGAAAAATTCAAGACAAACTGGAGTTGTTGGAGTCGAGCTCTCCAAGTGCATCATCAAGCAGTGAAACATCAGGTAAAAATAACACACCTATAAATATAATGAGAGTAAAATCGCTCGATTGTAAAAAGACTCTCGTGCAGCAATCGCTTGCCAATGGATAACACTCGTTAATACATCAAAGTTATGATAAAAAATGAGGTTGCAATCGCTCGATTTCAGCAATAACCTCTGGTAGCACTCGCATACCATACAAAAATTGTACCGTTCGTGACTTACAAAAGGGTTGTTATTTTTCTCTTTCTTTTGACTTAGATTCCTCCTCGGAAATCGAACAACAAGCCGAACCGGATCGACAAGAAGTCGAAAATGCCGAGATAAATTTTGATTCTTTTGGTATTAAACCATTGGATAAGGCAAAAATTGGAGCCCCCATTCACAATGAAATAGCAGTGCGCTGGAAGGCAGTTTTACAATCAGGGTTAACCAGTGCGCAAAGAACAGAAATCACGGAAAAGTTTAAAATTCCGGAAAACTGCATGTCATTAATCCCACCCAAAACAAACGATGAAATACAGCCATGCTTACCGGACGGAGCCAGCAAGCATGACAAATTTATCACGGCGTTGCAGTTACAGCTAGCACATAGTCTTTCGGGCATTGCTACAGTAATAAATCAAAATCTAGCTGTCGCAGAACAAATCAATTACACACAAATTCTTGGAGAGGCTTCTCAGTTAATTGCAAACGTCCACTATGCACTCTCAATTCATAGGAAATACAAGGTCATGCCGCATTTACATCCTGAGTGTGCTCAAGTGGCAAAAACCATAAAAATGGACGAGAACCTTTTTGGAAAAGACTTTCACGAAGTTTTTAAAAATGATCAAGCCCTGAGAAAATACAGCACTCAGCTAAAAAAGAGGACATTCGTCACCCCATCGATCGCCGGACCATCTGGCATCCAAAATCAAAAGTACCGTCCACGCCAGTCTTTAAACTACCAGGGTCCACAGTACAAGGGGAGGTTCAAAGGACAGAAGAAGGGGGAGAAGTCGCCAACGAGGAAGAGCAAATGGAGTCACAACAGCAATGTGGTCAGGTATCCGCGACTCACCCGACAACTTTATCTTCGCTAATAATGCCCACTGCATTAGGTCGTTCATCTATCCAACGGCTCCCGGTGGTGGCTTAGACCCCGCCGTTCAAATCACTGGGCGCGTCCTGAGATATACCGCAGCCCCTATACCCGCAGTGGCGCGCCGCACCCTCGCCCTCAGCTGGGGTGAGGCTTACATACTCGAGTCTCTAAATACAGCAGAGATAATGAAATTCTTTATCGGAGGTACCATCAGTGAACGCGCTGTCACCAGCGCTATAGTGCCCAAACTACAACCAGGCAACCACAACACCGTCCGCAATCTCTCCGCATATCTGACAGAAGCAGTAAATGTTTGTGACAACTATGCGCTGTATGCCAAGATCTTTTGGCACGCGATGGTAGCGGATCTCTTTGCATCCCAAGGCGTGGTCCCCGTCGCCCAGCCTTACGAAGGTGAGGACCCAGTAACGGCGGTCAACCTCGATAACGCCCAACTCAATTACATGGACATCGCGCAGCCTATACAACGTGGCGAAATCATCTTGGTCGAGCGCGAAGACTACGACCCCGCCGACTTATTGCTAGTACACTATCTAGCTAGGGGAGGACATCGGTTCAACGGCCCCGCAGGAGGCATCACTCCTCATGCCACCTATGTTTCGTGGCCCGCGATCAATGTCACCCTACTAGTCCATGGCGCCCCCCCCCCGCCCCACCGGCTGAAGCGGTCGTGACGGCAGCACAACTGTACGCCTTCGCCATCAAACTTGCCGAGAGACGCGGGGAGGCGCAAGCCATGACGCGGGGGTTGTACTGGGTACTGGATCACATAGGTATCAGATACCTACGCAACGCACCTGCTGCTCAATACCAGTTTATCATGCCAGACTTTAGAGCGACGAATCTGAGGCTACCCCGCCCTAATGATTACAACGTGATCCTGAGACTAGCGGGCATCAGACCCCGGGTGTGCCCAGAAGACGGGGCCGAGGCGACCACCTTCGCGGGTCTTATGCTTGTTGAAAAAATCCGACTAGTATCACTATATGTGGCAAGCCTATCAGTCTTCACAACTACCGTCCTCCACTCAATCCAAGTGAGGAGCGAATATTTAACCAAATGGTATCATGGATTGGCAGGGAGCCCAGCAACAATGCAGATTATGACGTCCCTGAATAATCAGGGGGCGCAGGGGGCCATATTCAGCGAGGGCCAGCTGACAGACATGGCAAAAGACTGCTTCATGCGATTGATGTCAGTGGACGTGGTGAGGCACGTCAACAAGGGCAATGATTGGCTGGGGGCCTTTGGCTCCCAGCACGATGTTGAGTCGGCCTACGGGACGCTACCCCAGAACACCACAGCCCGGCTGTTCAACCCCCTTGTGATTGACAGCTTCATAGAATGCAGACCACGCGAATGGGGACTCCTCGACCCCGGAGTCAGCGCCGACTTCTCACATGAGATCGCCGTGAGAGCGAACGCTGATAATCGTGGATGGCAGGCACTGCTCGGCTCTGCGGAGTACGAGTCAATAGCCACCAGCAGCGCCCCATACACGTATGTAGAGTACGGGGCCTTTGCCATAAACGTGATCGCGCAATACATACGCGCAGATGAACTGCTCTTGTCAGCCCAAAGAGCATACTGCGTCACAGGTGGGAAGGCCTATTCTGCACCACCTGTGCCTCTTGCTGGGCCACAGTACATGCAGGTGCTCCACAGTTTCATGCCCTGCACTATAATGACGTGGGACGCTCAGAACGCCCACATGATGGCCCTGGCACTCACTGAGGCTAATTTGCCGCCCGCAGACCTACGTTCCTTACTATATTTTAAGGGCCAAGTCATCGATGCAGCTGGCTTGGCGAGAACAAACTTCGACTCGCGTGGCCTCACTTACACCTTGCCCCCCTTGTTTGACCGGGCACCTAACATCGGTGAACCGGTTATACCAGCGGCACAAGGACACAACCCCGATAAGCAAGCGGAAAACTAAGTCGGCCCCATGCTGAGGCACGCTCACGCTTCAGCATTGTGGTGGGCTCAGAGGGCGTATCAGTACTATGTACAGGCGCCAAGCCGTACCCCCTCCGAGGCCACCCCACCTCAACCGATGCCGCTCAAAAGATTAGAAACCTCATTCGAATGCAGGTTAATATGGTCACCAACACCCACAAGCGAGTTAATAGTCGCGTTATGGTGGCGTTTGATTTCTCAACGGGAAAAGCCATCTTGGCCCACGCCCGGTGGTGCGCCACAACAACACTGTCTAGTGACGATGTTTGGCTTACCCAAATCATTTTCGACGCCCTGCAACGGGCCGCAACCGTCGGCTTCGTTGACAGTGAAGCCCCTACCTCACTACTCCATCAGTTGTTCCCTGAATATATCGTTGGCACCAGCAAGCAGGGGAGAGCCGAACTGCATCGCTGTCACGCCAGTCTTGAACTATATCAACGCTGTCGGCTGGCTCGACGAGTAGACCCCGAAGGAGGTTACAATGGGCCCATCTGAGCGGCCTAAGTAAAAGGATGGCGCATGCTACCCCTCCATAACTCTATCTTCTATCTATCTATCTAGGTACTCCAGAAATATAATGATCTATGGGAGAATGGTCTCATAACAGCTGCGCCTCCCGAAAGCCAAGTGGAACAACCACCTGCAAGAAGAACTTGGCTTCTGAGGATGAGGAAAATTTGATTCGATTAGTGTCTGAAAGACGGCCCCTATTTGATCATAGAATTCCACTTGAGGAAAGAAGCAGGGAATGTGTAAAAAGCCTATGGGAGAGAGTGAAATTGGAACTAGATGGTAAAATGCAATTTGTTTATAGAATTTACCACATCATCCCATTTTTTTTCTAGTTGATACATCAGTTGAAATAATAATGAAAAAATGGAAAAATATACGAGTTAGTTATTAGAACGAGAGGCAAATAAAGATTGCTTCTGGATCATCAGCAGAGGATAAAAAAGCTGCGATTAAACTGCAGAGAAAACATAAAAATTATGAATTGTTGTTGTTTTTGGAGGACACACTTGACCGTAAGTGAAGATGAAAATCACAACTATTTTTTTTTGTGAACGTACCCTTGCTATTGAATTAAAGATTAAAAAAAAATATATATATTTCAGAATGTATGAAGCTATTAGCTATTTGCAAAATTTAAAAACCAAATTGAGATTGTTGGCGAAAAAGAAGCGATCAATCAGAATATATCGTCGTTGCCGCAGTAAAACCTCCTGTGTGTCAATTTAGCTGAAATTTTAATTTAAGCACCTACTGATTCGTTTTTCCAGCGCGCGTATGCTCATGAGACATCCTATCAGTTCCCGGTTTTTATAAACGTCTAATTCGGGGTTTTGTATACCCCCTCTATGTCTTGGTTTATATTGTGATTTGTTTTGTTTTTCCCGTCTCCTGTGAAGTCTAGTTTATAGCACATAGGAGCTATTATCGCGGCAACGACGATATATTTTTTTAATTGCTGCAGTTATATCTCACCGACAAAATTAAACTTTAATTCACAGAACCTCATCAAACTTGGAAGACGTAAAAATGACTGATGAGACACTGGAGCCCAAAACACCATCGACCACTCCTGGACCTTCAAGAAGGTCCAGTCCAAGCCATTAAAAGTTTGCCACAAGCAAATGTTGCTCCTCCACCACCACAACCAACAGCAACTCAAAGTTTCTGTGCAACGCTGGCTGATGGGCTAGAGAAACTGCCTCCACGCATAAGAAACCAGCTGCAACTAGAGTTCTTGCAAAAACTGGTTGTGGCAGAAAATAAATATCTGTACGCTGATGATTAAAGAAACATTGAAATACTTGATTATCATTTCTTATACCAAGAAACCTAGTATTCAGGAACATCCCAACAAATATTTTTGTCCTTATCAACATATTTTAAAAAAAGTTTAGGGATCTGAAAAACTCATTGGCCTGTATTACTGAAATTTTCACAGTTCAAGTTCAAAACAAGTTATATCCAAAATCCAACCATATGAAACATGCAATTGCAGAAGGCGATGATAGTTTGGTTTAGCTTCTCTTATTTTTATTTGTTTGAGTTAAGATTAAGTATTTTTTCTTCACTTGAATAGACCTATATCAAGTGTAACGTTATTACTAAGTCTTAAAAATAACGCTGTGATCAAATTTTAATAGTCGCGAAGGTACATCTATTTGATTTTATTTTTGATAGGTATGCAAAAAACTAAATAAGAGCGACCTGCCTTGTGATCATGAACGCTGGGATTAATGGATCAACTGTATTTAATCTGAAACATGGCAAACTAAGCAAGAAATTTAATCAAAATCGGAGAAATAATTTTTAGACATAAATTTAAAGAGATAAAATATCAACCCTGTCCGGTATGTCTATAACAAAGCGTTTTCAGACAATGTCAATAAAGCAAGAGCTGTCTGTTCTCTTCAGTTTGTGGGTATGTTTACAATACGCCCTGTATAAAAAAATATAAATAAAGCAATACAAATTTCCTGTACATTATACAGTGTCCCGCCGGGCATAAGATCAAAAAAAGTTATATAGATCGATCTTGTTCCCGGTGGGACAACCTGGATATTAGTATGTATAATGAAAATTGTAGTAACTCTACAAACATAATTAAAACTGGAGCATGCTATGAATGATCCCATTGCCAGTTGATAGCACCTTCTTCATTAAAAAACTCTTTGAATCACTCTCGAACATCTCTTGTAGATCTTGTATATGTGTTTGTGCCCATTTGTCTAACATTCCTTACATTTCCTGCTCCGTCTCTCCACGAACCGCGATGAATAATTCCTTCATCTTCCTGGTCAACAAGAGTGGGGGTTATATAAGAATTATTGTCAAAATCAATCAAAAAGTTATAAAGGCAAACAGTGGCTTTGATGATATTATCAATATTTTACAACTTTCCAATGATGGAGTGTGATAGTATTCTCCATCTGGCCACAAGAATACCAAATGCATTTTCCACTATTCTCCTCGCTCGACAATGCCTGTAGTTATAGACTCTTTTGTCGATATCCATTTCACCTCTTCCTGGATAGGGTCGCATCAGATTATCCAGTAAAGGAAAAGGAAAAGTTTAAAATTCCGGAAAACTGCATGCCATTAATCCCACCCAAAACAAACGATGAAATACAGCCATGCTTACCGGACGGAGCCAGCAAGCATGACAAATTTATCACGGCGTTGCAGTTACAGCTAGCACATAGTCTTTCGGGCATTGCTACAGTAATAAATCAAAATCTAGTTGTCGCAGAACAAATCAATTACACACAAATTCTTGGAGAGGCTTCTCAGTTAATTGCAAACGTCCACTATGCACTCTCAATTCATAGGAAATACAAGGTCATGCCGCATTTACATCCTGAGTGTGCTCAAGTGGCAAAAACCATAAAAATGGACGAGAACCTTTTTGGAAAAGACTTTCACGAAGTTTTTAAAAATGATCAAGCCCTGAGAAAATACAGCACTCAGCTAAAAAAGAGGACATTCGTCACCCCATCGATCGCCGGACCATCTGGCATCCAAAATCAAAAGTACCGTCCACGCCAGTCTTTAAACTACCAGGGTCCACAGTACAAGGGGAGGTTCAAAGGACAGAAGAAGGGGGAGAAGTCGCCAACGAGGAAGAGCAAATGGAGTCACAACAGCAATGTGGTCAGGTATCCGCGACTCACCCGACAACTTTATCTTCGCTAATAATGCCTACTGCATTAGGTCGTTCATCTATCCAACGGCTCCCGGTGGTGGCTTAGACCCCGCCGTTCAAATCACTGGGCGCGTCCTGAGATATACCGCAGCCCCTATACCCGCAGTGGCGCGCCGCACCCTCGCCCTCAGCTGGGGTGAGGCTTACATACTCGAGTCTCTAAATACAGCAGAGATAATGAAATTCTTTATCGGAGGTACCATCAGTGAACGCGCTGTCACCAGCGCTATAGTGCCCAAACTACAACCAGGCAACCACAACACCGTCCGCAATCTCTCCGCATATCTGACAGAAGCAGTAAATGTTTGTGACAACTATGCGCTGTATGCCAAGATCTTTTGGCACGCGATGGTAGCGGATCTCTTTGCATCCCAAGGCGTGGTCCCCGTCGCCCAGCCTTACGAAGGTGAGGACCCAGTAACGGCGGTCAACCTCGATAACGCCCAACTCAATTACATGGACATCGCGCAGCCTATACAACGTGGCGAAATCATCTTGGTCGAGCGCGAAGACTACGACCCCGCCGACTTATTGCTAGTACACTATCTAGCTAGGGGAGGACATCGGTTCAACGGCCCCGCAGGAGGCATCACTCCTCATGCCACCTATGTTTCGTGGCCCGCGATCAATGTCACCCTACTAGTCCATGGCGCCCCCCCCGCCCCACCGGCTGAAGCGGTCGTGACGGCAGCACAACTGTACGCCTTCGCCATCAAACTTGCCGAGAGACGCGGGGAGGCGCAAGCCATGACGCGGGGGTTGTACTGGGTACTGGATCACATAGGTATCAGATACCTACGCAACGCACCTGCTGCTCAATACCAGTTTATCATGCCAGACTTTAGAGCGACGAATCTGAGGCTACCCCGCCCTAATGATTACAACGTGATCCTGAGACTAGCGGGCATCAGACCCCGGGTGTGCCCAGAAGACGGGGCCGAGGCGACCACCTTCGCGGGTCTTATGCTTGTTGAAAAAATCCGACTAGTATCACTATATGTGGCAAGCCTATCAGTCTTCACAACTACCGTCCTCCACTCAATCCAAGTGAGGAGCAAATATTTAACCGTATGGTATCATGGATTGGCAGGGAGCCCAGCAACAATGCAGATTATGACGTCCCTGAATAATCAGGGGGCGCAGGGGGCCATATTCAGCGAGGGCCAGCTGACAGACATGGCAGAAGACTGCTTCATGCGATTGATGTCAGTGGACGTGGTGAGGCACGTCAACAAGGGCAATGATTGGCTGGGGGCCTTTGGCTCCCAGCACGATGTTGAGTCGGCCTACGGGACGCTACCCCAGAACACCACAGCCCGGCTGTTCAACCCCCTTGTGATTGACAGCTTCATAGAATGCAGACCACGCGAATGGGGACTCCTCGACCCCGGAGTCAGCGCCGACTTCTCACATGAGATCGCCGTGAGAGCGAACGCTGATAATCGTGGATGGCAGGCACTGCTCGGCTCTGCGGAGTACGAGTCAATAGCCACCAGCAGCGCCCCATACACGTATGTAGAGTACGGGGCCTTTGCCATAAACGTGATCGCGCAATACATACGCGCAGATGAACTGCTCTTGTCAGCCCAAAGAGCATACTGCGTCACAGGTGGGAAGGCCTATTTTGCACCACCTGTGCCTCTTGCTGGGCCACAGTACATGCAGGTGCTCCACAGTTTCATGCCCTGCACTATAATGACGTGGGACGCTCAGAACGCCCACATGATGGCCCTGGCACTCACTGAGGCTAATTTGCCGCCCGCAGACCTACGTTCCTTACTATATTTTAAGGGCCAAGTCATCGATGCAGCTGGCTTGGCGAGAACAAACTTCGACTCGCGTGGCCTCACTTACACCTTGCCCCCCTTGTTTGACCGGGCACCTAACATCGGTGAACCGGTTATACCAGCGGCACAAGGACACAACCCCGATAAGCAAGCGGAAAACTAAGTCGGCCCCATGCTGAGGCACGCTCACGCTTCAGCATTGTGGTGGGCTCAGAGGGCGTATCAGTACTATGTACAGGCGCCAAGCCGTACCCCCTCCGAGGCCACCCCACCTCAACCGATGCCGCTCAAAAGATTAGAAACCTCATTCGAATGCAGGTTAATATGGCCACCAACACCCACAAGCGAGTTAATAGTCGCGTTATGGTGGCGTTTGATTTCTCAACGGGAAAAGCCATCTTGGCCCACGCCCGGTGGTGCGCCACAACAACGTCTATAGACACTGGGTTGTCTAGTGACGATGTTTGGCTTACCCAAATCATTTTCGACGCCCTGCAACGGGCCGCAACCGTCGGCTTCGTTGACAGTGAAGCCCCTACCTCACTACTCCATCAGTTGTTCCCTGAATATATCGTTGGCACCAGCAAGCAGGGGAGAGCCGAACTGCATCGCTGTCACGCCAGTCTTGAACTATATCAACGCTGTCGGCTGGCTCGACGAGTAGACCCCGAAGGAGGTTACAATGGGCCCATCTGAGCGGCCTAAGTAAAAGGATGGCGCATGCTACCCCTCCATAACTCTATCTTCTATCTATCTATCTAGGTACTCCAGAAATATAATGATCTATGGGAGAATGGTCTCATAACAGCTGCGCCTCCCGAAAGCCAAGTGGAACAACCACCTGCAAGAAGAACTTGGCTTCTGAGGATGAGGAAAATTTGATTCGATTAGTGTCTGAAAGACGGCCCCTATTTGATCATAGAATTCCACTTGAGGAAAGAAGCAGGGAATGTGTAAAAAGCCTATGGGAGAGAGTGAAATTGGAACTAGATGGTAAAATGCAATTTGTTTATAGAATTTACCACATCATCCCATTTTTTTTCTAGTTGATACATCAGTTGAAATAATAATGAAAAAATGGAAAAATATACGAGTTAGTTATTAGAACGAGAGGCAAATAAAGATTGCTTCTGGATCATCAGCAGAGGATAAAAAAGCTGCGATTAAACTGCAGAGAAAACATAAAAATTATGAATTGTTGTTGTTTTTGGAGGACACACTTGACCGTAAGTGAAGATGAAAATCACAACTATTTTTTTTTGTGAACGTACCCTTGCTATTGAATTAAAGATTAAAAAAAAATATATATATTTCAGAATGTATGAAGCTATTAGCTATTTGCAAAATTTAAAAACCAAATTGAGATTGTTGGCGAAAAAGAAGCGATCAATCAGAATATATCGTCGTTGCCGCAGTAAAACCTCCTGTGTGTCAATTTAGCTGAAATTTTAATTTAAGCACCTACTGATTCGTTTTTCCAGCGCGCGTATGCTCATGAGACATCCTATCAGTTCCCGGTTTTTATAAACGTCTAATTCGGGGTTTTGTATACCCCCTCTATGTCTTGGTTTATATTGTGATTTGTTTTGTTTTTCCCGTCTCCTGTGAAGTCTAGTTTATAGCACATAGGAGCTATTATCGCGGCAACGACGATATATTTTTTTAATTGCTGCAGTTATGTCTCACTGACAAAATTAAACTTTAATTCACAGAACCTCATCAAACTTGGAAGACGTAAAAATGACTGATGAGACACTGGAGCCCAAAACACCATCGACCACTCCTGGACCTTCAAGAAGGTCCAGTCCAAGCCATTAAAAGTTTGCCACAAGCAAATGTTGCTCCTCCACCACCACAACCAACAGCAACTCAAAGTTTCTGTGCAACGCTGGCTGATGGGCTAGAGAAACTGCCTCCACGCATAAGAAACCAGCTGCAACTAGAGTTCTTGCAAAAACTGGTTGTGGCAGAAAATAAATATCTGTACGCTGATGATTAAAGAAACATTGAAATACTTGATTATCATTTCTTATACCAAGAAACCTAGTATTCAGGAACATCCCAACAAATATTTTTGTCCTTATCAACATATTTTAAAAAAAGTTTAGGGATCTGAAAAACTCATTGGCCTGTATTACTGAAATTTTCACAGTTCAAGTTCAAAACAAGTTATATCCAAAATCCAACCATATGAAACATGCAATTGCAGAAGGCGATGATAGTTTGGTTTAGCTTCTCTTATTTTTATTTGTTTGAGTTAAGATTAAGTATTTTTTCTTCACTTGAATAGACCTATATCAAGTGTAACGTTATTACTAAGTCTTAAAAATAACGCTGTGATCAAATTTTAATAGTCGCGAAGGTACATCTATTTGATTTTATTTTTGATAGGTATGCAAAAAACTAAATAAGAGCGACCTGCCTTGTGATCATGAACGCTGGGATTAATGGATCAACTGTATTTAATCTGAAACATGGCAAACTAAGCAAGAAATTTAATCAAAATCGGAGAAATAATTTTTAGACATAAATTTAAAGAGATAAAATATCAACCCTGTCCGGTATGTCTATAACAAAGCGTTTTCAGACAATGTCAATAAAGCAAGAGCTGTCTGTTCTCTTCAGTTTGTGGGTATGTTTACAATACGCCCTGTATAAAAAAATATAAATAAAGCAATACAAATTTCCTGTACATTATACAGTGTCCCGCCGGGCATAAGATCAAAAAAAGTTATATAGATCGATCTTGTTCCCGGTGGGACAACCTGGATATTAGTATGTATAATGAAAATTGTAGTAACTCTACAAACATAATTAAAACTGGAGCATGCTATGAATGATCCCATTGCCAGTTGATAGCACCTTCTTCATTAAAAAACTCTTTGAATCACTCTCGAACATCTCTTGTAGATCTTGTATATGTGTTTGTGCCCATTTGTCTAACATTCCTTACATTTCCTGCTCCGTCTCTCCACGAACCGCGATGAATAATTCCTTCATCTTCCTGGTCAACAAGAGTGGGGGTTATATAAGAATTATTGTCAAAATCAATCAAAAAGTTATAAAGGCAAACAGTGGCTTTGATGATATTATCAATATTTTACAACTTTCCAATGATGGAGTGTGATAGTATTCTCCATCTGGCCACAAGAATACCAAATGCATTTTCCACTATTCTCCTCGCTCGACAATGCCTGTAGTTATAGACTCTTTTGTCGATATCCATTTCACCTCTTCCTGGATAGGGTCGCATCAGATTATCCAGTAAAGGTAATGCTTCATCTCCTAATATGACGTATAGAAGGTCAGGTCTACCCTCGGAAAAACTTCTAGGTGGAGGAATATTCAATGATTTATACAGGCGTTTTCGACTCATTGCTGAGTTTTTGAATATCCCTCCATGACTCTGCCGGCCTTGACACCATCCACCAGTAGAAATTAGTATTTGTGGCCAACTACAGCCAATAAAACAATGGAATGGGTTCCCTTATAATTATAATAACAGCTCCCTGCTTTCGGTGGAGCCTGAAAAAAGAATAACCATATCTGTGCTGAGGTATATTGATCATGCTTTCTACACAATCATGATTTGGAACAAAATGATAGAATATCTTTAATTCTTCCCTGTATTTCAACATGTTTTCCATCAATTGCTCCTCCACAATTTGGAAAATTTCATTAATTTTCAAAGCCATCAGCCCCTTCTCTCCAATCATTTTCTGTGGGCACTTTCAAGAAAAAAGGTTATAGTACTGTCCAAATGGCATCTGAAGTTTCAGCTATGATGTTAGAGACAGTAGATTTCCCCACTCTGAACAAGTAAGATAAGCTTGTCATGCTGTCTCCAGATGCAAGATATCTGCAAAAATGAACAATACCTATAACATTAAGCCTACTCAATTTGAGATAGTTATGAATCAACCAGGGAATCAACTTACCTCGGAGTAATTGATGGTCGAATTGACATAACTATTCAATGATGCTATCTTGTGATTCTTACAATGAAAGAAGTTATTATGTATGATTTTCCTTCGCTTGTCCTTGATATAATTACAACCCTGTAGTTTCCGTGAATCATGTTCTCGGCACGACGTTTAGAGCAAAAAATGTTTATTTTGCACTTTCTTATCACCTCGCCGGTCGATGGGTGGCCTGACCGTTGGGATTCATTCCGTTTGTCGTGTTCAAGGTACGCGTCGAAATTTTTGGTGTTGTGAAAATTATTGTGCTTAAAATGCCAAAACGTAAAATTCGCAGTGGTGATAAAAGTGAAGTGAAGAGACTTAGTAAAAAACTAAGAAAAATTCAAGACAAACTGGAGTTGTTGGAGTCGAGCTCTCCAAGTGCATCATCAAGCAGTGAAACATCAGGTAAAAATAACACACCTATAAATATAATGAGAGTAAAATCGCTCGATTGTAAAAAGACTCTCGTGCAGCAATCGCTTGCCAATGGATAACACTCGTTATTACATCAAAGTTATGATAAAAAATGAGGTTGCAATCGCTCGATTTCAGCAATAACCTCTGGTAGCACTCGCATACCATACAAAAATTGTACCGTTCGTGACTTACAAAAGGGTTGTTATTTTTCTCTTTCTTTTGACTTAGATTCCTCCTCGGAAATCGAACAACAAGCCGAACCGGATCGACAAGAAGTCGAAAATGCCGAGATAAATTTTGATTCTTTTGGTATTAAACCATTGGATAAGGCAAAAATTGGAGCCCCCATTCACAATGAAATAGCAGTGCGCTGGAAGGCAGTTTTACAATCAGGGTTAACCAGTGCGCAAAGAACAGAAATCACGGAAAAGTTTAAAATTCCGGAAAACTGCATGCCATTAATCCCACCCAAAACAAACGATGAAATACAGCCATGCTTACCGGACGGAGCCAGCAAGCATGACAAATTTATCACGGCGTTGCAGTTACAGCTAGCACATAGTCTTTCGGGCATTGCTACAGTAATAAATCAAAATCTAGTTGTCGCAGAACAAATCAATTACACACAAATTCTTGGAGAGGCTTCTCAGTTAATTGCAAACGTCCACTATGCACTCTCAATTCATAGGAAATACAAGGTCATGCCGCATTTACATCCTGAGTGTGCTCAAGTGGCAAAAACCATAAAAATGGACGAGAACCTTTTTGGAAAAGACTTTCACGAAGTTTTTAAAAATGATCAAGCCCTGAGAAAATACAGCACTCAGCTAAAAAAGAGGACATTCGTCACCCCATCGATCGCCGGACCATCTGGCATCCAAAATCAAAAGTACCGTCCACGCCAGTCTTCAAACTACCAGGGTCCACAGTACAAGGGGAGGTTCAAAGGACAGAAGAAGGGGGAGAAGTCGCCAACGAGGAAGAGCAAATGGAGTCACAACAGCAATGTGGTCAGGTATCCGCGACTCACCCGACAACTTTATCTTCGCTAATAATGCCCACTGCATTAGGTCGTTCATCTATCCAACGGCTCCCGGTGGTGGCTTAGACCCCGCCGTTCAAATCACTGGGCGCGTCCTGAGATATACCGCAGCCCCTATACCCGCAGTGGCGCGCCGCACCCTCGCCCTCAGCTGGGGTGAGGCTTACATACTCGAGTCTCTAAATACAGCAGAGATAATGAAATTCTTTATCGGAGGTACCATCAGTGAACGCGCTGTCACCAGCGCTATAGTGCCCAAACTACAACCAGGCAACCACAACACCGTCCGCAATCTCTCCGCATATCTGACAGAAGCAGTAAATGTTTGTGACAACTATGCGCTGTATGCCAAGATCTTTTGGCACGCGATGGTAGCGGATCTCTTTGCATCCCAAGGCGTGGTCCCCGTCGCCCAGCCTTACGAAGGTGAGGACCCAGTAACGGCGGTCAACCTCGATAACGCCCAACTCAATTACATGGACATCGCGCAGCCTATACAACGTGGCGAAATCATCTTGGTCGAGCGCGAAGACCACGACCCCGCCGACTTATTGCTAGTACACTATCTAGCTAGGGGAGGACATCGGTTCAACGGCCCCGCAGGAGGCATCACTCCTCATGCCACCTATGTTTCGTGGCCCGCGATCAATGTCACCCTACTAGTCCATGGCGCCCCCCCCGCCCCACCGGCTGAAGCGGTCGTGACGGCAGCACAACTGTACGCCTTCGCCATCAAACTTGCCGAGAGACGCGGGGAGGCGCAAGCCATGACGCGGGGGTTGTACTGGGTACTGGATCACATAGGTATCAGATACCTACGCAACGCACCTGCTGCTCAATACCAGTTTATCATGCCAGACTTTAGAGCGACGAATCTGAGGCTACTCCGCCCTAATGATTACAACGTGATCCTGAGACTAGCGGGCATCAGACCCCGGGTGTGCCCAGAAGACGGGGCCGAGGCGACCACCTTCGCGGGTCTTATGCTTGTTGAAAAAATCCGACTAGTATCACTATATGTGGCAAGCCTATCAGTCTTCACAACTACCGTCCTCCACTCAATCCAAGTGAGGAGCGAATATTTAACCGAATGGTATCATGGATTGGCAGGGAGCCCAGCAACAATGCAGATTATGACGTCCCTGAATAATCAGGGGGCGCAGGGGGCCATATTCAGCGAGGGCCAGCTGACAGACATGGCAAAAGACTGCTTCATGCGATTGATGTCAGTGGACGTGGTGAGGCACGTCAACAAGGGCAATGATTGGCTGGGGGCCTTTGGCTCCCAGCACGATGTTGAGTCGGCCTACGGGACGCTACCCCAGAACACCACAGCCCGGCTGTTCAACCCCCTTGTGATTGACAGCTTCATAGAATGCAGACCACGCGAATGGGGACTCCTCGACCCCGGAGTCAGCGCCGACTTCTCACATGAGATCGCCGTGAGAGCGAACGCTGATAATCGTGGATGGCAGGCACTGCTCGGCTCTGCGGAGTACGAGTCAATAGCCACCAGCAGCGCCCCATACACGTATGTAGAGTACGGGGCCTTTGCCATAAACGTGATCGCGCAATACATACGCGCAGATGAACTGCTCTTGTCAGCCCAAAGAGCATACTGCGTCACAGGTGGGAAGGCCTATTTTGCACCACCTGTGCCTCTTGCTGGGCCACAGTACATGCAGGTGCTCCACAGTTTCATGCCCTGCACTATAATGACGTGGGACGCTCAGAACGCCCACATGATGGCCCTGGCACTCACTGAGGCTAATTTGCCGCCCGCAGACCTACGTTCCTTACTATATTTTAAGGGCCAAGTCATCGATGCAGCTGGCTTGGCGAGAACAAACTTCGACTCGCGTGGCCTCACTTACACCTTGCCCCCCTTGTTTGACCGGGCACCTAACATCGGTGAACCGGTTATACCAGCGGCACAAGGACACAACCCCGATAAGCAAGCGGAAAACTAAGTCGGCCCCATGCTGAGGCACGCTCACGCTTCAGCATTGTGGTGGGCTCAGAGGGCGTATCAGTACTATGTACAGGCGCCAAGCCGTACCCCCTCCGAGGCCACCCCACCTCAACCGATGCCGCTCAAAAGATTAGAAACCTCATTCGAATGCAGGTTAATATGGCCACCAACACCCACAAGCGAGTTAATAGTCGCGTTATGGTGGCGTTTGATTTCTCAACGGGAAAAGCCATCTTGGCCCACGCCCGGTGGTGCGCCACAACAACGTCTATAGACACTGGGTTGTCTAGTGACGATGTTTGGCTTACCCAAATCATTTTCGACGCCCTGCAACGGGCCGCAACCGTCGGCTTCGTTGACAGTGAAGCCCCTACCTCACTACTCCATCAGTTGTTCCCTGAATATATCGTTGGCACCAGCAAGCAGGGGAGAGCCGAACTGCATCGCTGTCACGCCAGTCTTGAACTATATCAACGCTGTCGGCTGGCTCGACGAGTAGACCCCGAAGGAGGTTACAATGGGCCCATCTGAGCGGCCTAAGTAAAAGGATGGCGCATGCTACCCCTCCATAACTCTATCTTCTATCTATCTATCTAGGTACTCCAGAAATATAATGATCTATGGGAGAATGGTCTCATAACAGCTGCGCCTCCCGAAAGCCAAGTGGAACAACCACCTGCAAGAAGAACTTGGCTTCTGAGGATGAGGAAAATTTGATTCGATTAGTGTCTGAAAGACGGCCCCTATTTGATCATAGAATTCCACTTGAGGAAAGAAGCAGGGAATGTGTAAAAAGCCTATGGGAGAGAGTGAAATTGGAACTAGATGGTAAAATGCAATTTGTTTATAGAATTTACCACATCATCCCATTTTTTTTCTAGTTGATACATCAGTTGAAATAATAATGAAAAAATGGAAAAATATACGAGTTAGTTATTAGAACGAGAGGCAAATAAAGATTGCTTCTGGATCATCAGCAGAGGATAAAAAAGCTGCGATTAAACTGCAGAGAAAACATAAAAATTATGAATTGTTGTTGTTTTTGGAGGACACACTTGACCGTAAGTGAAGATGAAAATCACAACTATTTTTTTTTGTGAACGTACCCTTGCTATTGAATTAAAGATTAAAAAAAAAAATATATATTTCAGAATGTATGAAGCTATTAGCTATTTGCAAAATTTAAAAACCAAATTGAGATTGTTGGCGAAAAAGAAGCGATCAATCAGAATATATCGTCGTTGCCGCAGTAAAACCTCCTTTGTGTCAATTTAGCTGAAATTTTAATTTAAGCACCTACTGATTCGCCCAGCAACAATGCAGATTATGACGTCCCTGAATAATCAGGGGGCGCAGGGGGCCATATTCAGCGAGGGCCAGCTGACAGACATGGCAAAAGACTGCTTCATGCGATTGATGTCAGTGGATGTGGTGAGGCACGTCAACAAGGGCAATGATTGGCTGGGGGCCTTTGGCTCCCAGCACGATGTTGAGTCGGCCTACGGGACGCTACCCCAGAACACCACAGCCCGGCTGTTCAACCCCCTTGTGATTGACAGCTTCATAGAATGCAGACCACGCGAATGGGGACTCCTCGACCCCGGAGTCAGCGCCGACTTCTCACATGAGATCGCCGTGAGAGCGAACGCTGATAATCGTGGATGGCAGGCACTGCTCGGCTCTGCGGAGTACGAGTCAATAGCCACCAGCAGCGCCCCATACACGTATGTAGAGTACGGGGCCTTTGCCATAAACGTGATCGCGCAATACATACGCGCAGATGAACTGCTCTTGTCAGCCCAAAGAGCATACTGCGTCACAGGTGGGAAGGCCTATTTTGCACCACCTGTGCCTCTTGCTGGGCCACAGTACATGCAGGTGCTCCACAGTTTCATGCCCTGCACTATAATGACGTGGGACGCTCAGAACGCCCACATGATGGCCCTGGCACTCACTGAGGCTAATTTGCCGCCCGCAGACCTACGTTCCTTACTATATTTTAAGGGCCAAGTCATCGATGCAGCTGGCTTGGCGAGAACAAACTTCGACTCGCGTGGCCTCACTTACACCTTGCCCCCCTTGTTTGACCGGGCACCTAACATCGGTGAACCGGTTATACCAGCGGCACAAGGACACAACCCCGATAAGCAAGCGGAAAACTAAGTCGGCCCCATGCTGAGGCACGCTCACGCTTCAGCATTGTGGTGGGCTCAGAGGGCGTATCAGTACTATGTACAGGCGCCAAGCCGTACCCCCTCCGAGGCCACCCCACCTCAACCGATGCCGCTCAAAAGATTAGAAACCTCATTCGAATGCAGGTTAATATGGCCACCAACACCCACAAGCGAGTTAATAGTCGCGTTATGGTGGCGTTTGATTTCTCAACGGGAAAAGCCATCTTGGCCCACGCCCGGTGGTGCGCCACAACAACGTCTATAGACACTGGGTTGTCTAGTGACGATGTTTGGCTTACCCAAATCATTTTCGACGCCCTGCAACGGGCCGCAACCGTCGGCTTCGTTGACAGTGAAGCCCCTACCTCACTACTCCATCAGTTGTTCCCTGAATATATCGTTGGCACCAGCAAGCAGGGGAGAGCCGAACTGCATCGCTGTCACGCCAGTCTTGAACTATATCAACGCTGTCGGCTGGCTCGACGAGTAGACCCCGAAGGAGGTTACAATGGGCCCATCTGAGCGGCCTAAGTAAAAGGATGGCGCATGCTACCCCTCCATAACTCTATCTTCTATCTATCTATCTAGGTACTCCAGAAATATAATGATCTATGGGAGAATGGTCTCATAACAGCTGCGCCTCCCGAAAGCCAAGTGGAACAACCACCTGCAAGAAGAACTTGGCTTCTGAGGATGAGGAAAATTTGATTCGATTAGTGTCTGAAAGACGGCCCCTATTTGATCATAGAATTCCACTTGAGGAAAGAAGCAGGGAATGTGTAAAAAGCCTATGGGAGAGAGTGAAATTGGAACTAGATGGTAAAATGCAATTTGTTTATAGAATTTACCACATCATCCCATTTTTTTTCTAGTTGATACATCAGTTGAAATAATAATGAAAAAATGGAAAAATATACGAGTTAGTTATTAGAACGAGAGGCAAATAAAGATTGCTTCTGGATCATCAGCAGAGGATAAAAAAGCTGCGATTAAACTGCAGAGAAAACATAAAAATTATGAATTGTTGTTGTTTTTGGAGGACACACTTGACCGTAAGTGAAGATGAAAATCACAACTATTTTTTTTTGTGAACGTACCCTTGCTATTGAATTAAAGATTAAAAAAAAAAATATATATTTCAGAATGTATGAAGCTATTAGCTATTTGCAAAATTTAAAAACCAAATTGAGATTGTTGGCGAAAAAGAAGCGATCAATCAGAATATATCGTCGTTGCCGCAGTAAAACCTCCTTTGTGTCAATTTAGCTGAAATTTTAATTTAAGCACCTACTGATTCGTTTTTCCAGCGCGCGTATGCTCATGAGACATCCTATCAGTTCCCGGTTTTTATAAACGTCTAATTCGGGGTTTTGTATACCCCCTCTATGTCTTGGTTTATATTGTGATTTGTTTTGTTTTTCCCGTCTCCTGTGAAGTCTAGTTTATAGCACATAGGAGCTATTATCGCGGCAACGACGATATATTTTTTTAATTGCTGCAGTTATGTCTCACCGACAAAATTAAACTTTAATTCACAGAACCTCATCAAACTTGGAAGACGTAAAAATGACTGATGAGACACTGGAGCCCAAAACACCATCGACCACTCCTGGACCTTCAAGAAGGTCCAGTCCAAGCCATTAAAAGTTTGCCACAAGCAAATGTTGCTCCTCCACCACCACAACCAACAGCAACTCAAAGTTTCTGTGCAACGCTGGCTGATGGGCTAGAGAAACTGCCTCCACGCATAAGAAACCAGCTGCAACTAGAGTTCTTGCAAAAACTGGTTGTGGCAGAAAATAAATATCTGTACGCTGATGATTAAAGAAACATTGAAATACTTGATTATCATTTCTTATACCAAGAAACCTAGTATTCAGGAACATCCCAACAAATATTTTTGTCCTTATCAACATATTTTAAAAAAAGTTTAGGGATCTGAAAAACTCATTGGCCTGTATTACTGAAATTTTCACCGTTCAAGTTCAAAACAAGTTATATCCAAAATCCAACCATATGAAACATGCAATTGCAGAAGGCGATGATAGTTTGGTTTAGCTTCTCTTATTTTTATTTGTTTGAGTTAAGATTAAGTATTTTTTCTTCACTTGAATAGACCTATATCAAGTGTAACGTTATTACTAAGTCTTAAAAATAACGCTGTGATCAAATTTTAATAGTCGCGAAGGTACATCTATTTGATTTTATTTTTGATAGGTATGCAAAAAACTAAATAAGAGCGACCTGCCTTGTGATCATGAACGCTGGGATTAATGGATCAACTGTATTTAATCTGAAACATGGCAAACTAAGCAAGAAATTTAATCAAAATCGGAGAAATAATTTTTAGACATAAATTTAAAGAGATAAAATATCAACCCTGTCCGGTATGTCTATAACAAAGCGTTTTCAGACAATGTCAATAAAGCAAGAGCTGTCTGTTCTCTTCAGTTTGTGGGTATGTTTACAATACGCCCTGTATAAAAAAATATAAATAAAGCAATACAAATTTCCTGTACATTATACAGTGTCCCGCCGGGCATAAGATCAAAAAAAGTTATATAGATCGATCTTGTTCCCGGTGGGACAACCTGGATATTAGTATGTATAATGAAAATTGTAGTAACTCTACAAACATAATTAAAACTGGAGCATGCTATGAATGATCCCATTGCCAGTTGATAGCACCTTCTTCATTAAAAAACTCTTTGAATCACTCTCGAACATCTCTTGTAGATCTTGTATATGTGTTTGTGCCCATTTGTCTAACATTCCTTACATTTCCTGCTCCGTCTCTCCACGAACCGCGATGAATAATTCCTTCATCTTCCTGGTCAACAAGAGTGGGGGTTATATAAGAATTATTGTCAAAATCAATCAAAAAGTTATAAAGGCAAACAGTGGCTTTGATGATATTATCAATATTTTACAACTTTCCAATGATGGAGTGTGATAGTATTCTCCATCTGGCCACAAGAATACCAAATGCATTTTCCACTATTCTCCTCGCTCGACAATGCCTGTAGTTATAGACTCTTTTGTCGATATCCATTTCACCTCTTCCTGGATAGGGTCGCATCAGATTATCCAGTAAAGGTAATGCTTCATCCCCTAATATGACGTATAGAAGGTCAGGTCTACCCTCGGAAAAACTTCTAGGTGGAGGAATATTCAATGATTTATACAGGCGTTTTCGACTCATTGCTGAGTTTTTGAATATCCCTCCATGACTCTGCCGGCCTTGACACCATCCACCAGTAGAAATTAGTATTTGTGGCCAACTACAGCCAATAAAACAATGGAATGGGTTCCCTTATAATTATAATAACAGCTCCCTGCTTTCGGTGGAGCCTGAAAAAAGAATAACCATATCTGTGCTGAGGTATATTGATCATGCTTTCTACACAATCATGATTTGGAACAAAATGATAGAATATCTTTAATTCTTCCCTGTATTTCAACATGTTTTCCATCAATTGCTCCTCCACAATTTGGAAAATTTCATTAATTTTCAAAGCCATCAGCCCCTTCTCTCCAATCATTTTCTGTGGGCACTTTCAAGAAAAAAGGTTGTAGTACTGTCCAAATGGCATCTGAAGTTTCAGCTATGATGTTAGAGACAGTAGATTTCCCCACTCTGAACAAGTAAGATAAGCTTGTCATGCTGTCTCCAGATGCAAGATATCTGCAAAAATGAACAATACCTATAACATTAAGCCTACTCAATTTGAGATAGTTATGAATCAACCAGGGAATCAACTTACCTCGGAGTAATTGATGGTCGAATTGACATAACTATTCAATGATGCTATCTTGTGATTCTTACAATGAAAGAAGTTATTATGTATGATTTTCCTTCGCTTGTCCTTGATATAATTACAACCCTGTAGTTTCCGTGAATCATGTTCTCGGCACGACGTTTAGAGCAAAAAATGTTTATTTTGCACTTTCTTATCACCTCGCCGGTCGATGGGTGGCCTGACCGTTGGGATTCATTCCGTTTGTCGTGTTCAAGGTACGCGTCGAAATTTTTGGTGTTGTGAAAATTATTGTGCTTAAAATGCCAAAACGTAAAATTCGCAGTGGTGATAAAAGTGAAGTGAAGAGACTTAGTAAAAAACTAAGAAAAATTCAAGACAAACTGGAGTTGTTGGAGTCGAGCTCTCCAAGTGCATCATCAAGCAGTGAAACATCAGGTAAAAATAACACACCTATAAATATAATGAGAGTAAAATCGCTCGATTGTAAAAAGACTCTCGTGCAGCAATCGCTTGCCAATGGATAACACTCGTTATTACATCAAAGTTATGATAAAAAATGAGGTTGCAATCGCTCGATTTCAGCAATAACCTCTGGTAGCACTCGCATACCATACAAAAATTGTACCGTTCGTGACTTACAAAAGGGTTGTTATTTTTCTCTTTCTTTTGACTTAGATTCCTCCTCGGAAATCGAACAACAAGCCGAACCGGATCGACAAGAAGTCGAAAATGCCGAGATAAATTTTGATTCTTTTGGTATTAAACCATTGGATAAGGCAAAAATTGGAGCCCCCATTCACAATGAAATAGCAGTGCGCTGGAAGGCAGTTTTACAATCAGGGTTAACCAGTGCGCAAAGAACAGAAATCACGGAAAAGTTTAAAATTCCGGAAAACTGCATGTCATTAATCCCACCCAAAACAAACGATGAAATACAGCCATGCTTACCGGACGGAGCCAGCAAGCATGACAAATTTATCACGGCGTTGCAGTTACAGCTAGCACATAGTCTTTCGGGCATTGCTACAGTAATAAATCAAAATCTAGCTGTCGCAGAACAAATCAATTACACACAAATTCTTGGAGAGGCTTCTCAGTTAATTGCAAACGTCCACTATGCACTCTCAATTCATAGGAAATACAAGGTCATGCCGCATTTACATCCTGAGTGTGCTCAAGTGGCAAAAACCATAAAAATGGACGAGAACCTTTTTGGAAAAGACTTTCACGAAGTTTTTAAAAATGATCAAGCCCTGAGAAAATACAGCACTCAGCTAAAAAAGAGGACATTCGTCACCCCATCGATCGCCGGACCATCTGGCATCCAAAATCAAAAGTACCGTCCACGCCAGTCTTTAAACTACCAGGGTCCACAGTACAAGGGAAGGTTCAAAGGACAGAAGAAGGGGGAGAAGTCGCCAACGAGGAAGAGCAAATGGAGTCACAACAGCAATGTGGTCAGGTATCCGCGACTCACCCGACAACTTTATCTTCGCTAATAATGCCCACTGCATTAGGTCGTTCATCTATCCAACGGCTCCCGGTGGTGGCTTAGACCCCGCCGTTCAAATCACTGGGCGCGTCCTGAGATATACCGCAGCCCCTATACCCGCAGTGGCGCGCCGCACCCTCGCCCTCAGCTGGGGTGAGGCTTACATACTCGAGTCTCTAAATACAGCAGAGATAATGAAATTCTTTATCGGAGGTACCATCAGTGAACGCGCTGTCACCAGCGCTATAGTGCCCAAACTACAACCAGGCAACCACAACACCGTCCGCAATCTCTCCGCATATCTGACAGAAGCAGTAAATGTTTGTGACAACTATGCGCTGTATGCCAAGATCTTTTGGCACGCGATGGTAGCGGATCTCTTTGCATCCCAAGGCGTGGTCCCCGTCGCCCAGCCTTACGAAGGTGAGGACCCAGTAACGGCGGTCAACCTCGATAACGCCCAACTCAATTACATGGACATCGCGCAGCCTATACAACGTGGCGAAATCATCTTGGTCGAGCGCGAAGACTACGACCCCGCCGACTTATTGCTAGTACACTATCTAGCTAGGGGAGGACATCGGTTCAACGGCCCCGCAGGAGGCATCACTCCTCATGCCACCTATGTTTCGTGGCCCGCGATCAATGTCACCCTACTAGTCCATGGCGCCCCCCCCGCCCCACCGGCTGAAGCGGTCGTGACGGCAGCACAACTGTACGCCTTTGCCATCAAACTTGCCGAGAGACGCGGGGAGGCGCAAGCCATGACGCGGGGGTTGTACTGGGTACTGGATCACATAGGTATCAGATACCTACGCAACGCACCTGCTGCTCAATACCAGTTTATCATGCCAGACTTTAGAGCGACGAATCTGAGGCTACCCCGCCCTAATGATTACAACGTGATCCTGAGACTAGCGGGCATCAGACCCCGGGTGTGCCCAGAAGACGGGGCCGAGGCGACCACCTTCGCGGGTCTTATGCTTGTTGAAAAAATCCGACTAGTATCACTATATGTGGCAAGCCTATCAGTCTTCACAACTACCGTCCTCCACTCAATCCAAGTGAGGAGCGAATATTTAACCGAATGGTATCATGGATTGGCAGGGAGCCCAGCAACAATGCAGATTATGACGTCCCTGAATAATCAGGGGGCGCAGGGGGCCATATTCAGCGAGGGCCAGCTGACAGACATGGCAAAAGACTGCTTCATGCGATTGATGTCAGTGGACGTGGTGAGGCACGTCAACAAGGGCAATGATTGGCTGGGGGCCTTTGGATCCCAGCACGATGTTGAGTCGGCCTACGGGACGCTACCCCAGAACACCACAGCCCGGCTGTTCAACCCCCTTGTGATTGACAGCTTCATAGAATGCAGACCACGCGAATGGGGACTCCTCGACCCCGGAGTCAGCGCCGACTTCTCACATGAGATCGCCGTGAGAGCGAACGCTGATAATCGTGGATGGCAGGCACTGCTCGGCTCTGCGGAGTACGAGTCAATAGCCACCAGCAGCGCCCCATACACGTATGCAGAGTACGGGGCCTTTGCCATAAACGTGATCGCGCAATACATACGCGCAGATGAACTGCTCTTGTCAGCCCAAAGAGCATACTGCGTCACAGGTGGGAAGGCCTATTTTGCACCACCTGTGCCTCTTGCTGGGCCACAGTACATGCAGGTGCTCCACAGTTTCATGCCCTGCACTATAATGACGTGGGACGCTCAGAACGCCCACATGATGGCCCTGGCACTCACTGAGGCTAATTTGCCGCCCGCAGACCTACGTTCCTTACTATATTTTAAGGGCCAAGTCATCGATGCAGCTGGCTTGGCGAGAACAAACTTCGACTCGCGTGGCCTCACTTACACCTTGCCCCCCTTGTTTGACCGGGCACCTAACATCGGTGAACCGGTTATACCAGCGGCACAAGGACACAACCCCGATAAGCAAGCGGAAAACTAAGTCGGCCCCATGCTGAGGCACGCTCACGCTTCAGCATTGTGGTGGGCTCAGAGGGCGTATCAGTACTATGTACAGGCGCCAAGCCGTACCCCCTCCGAGGCCACCCCACCTCAACCGATGCCGCTCAAAAGATTAGAAACCTCATTCGAATGCAGGTTAATATGGCCACCAACACCCACAAGCGAGTTAATAGTCGCGTTATGGTGGCGTTTGATTTCTCAACGGGAAAAGCCATCTTGGCCCACGCCCGGTGGTGCGCCACAACAACGTCTATAGACACTGGGTTGTCTAGTGACGATGTTTGGCTTACCCAAATCATTTTCGACGCCCTGCAACGGGCCGCAACCGTCGGCTTCGTTGACAGTGAAGCCCCTACCTCACTACTCCATCAGTTGTTCCCTGAATATATCGTTGGCACCAGCAAGCAGGGGAGAGCCGAACTGCATCGCTGTCACGCCAGTCTTGAACCATATCAACGCTGTCGGCTGGCTCGACGAGTAGACCCCGAAGGAGGTTACAATGGGCCCATCTGAGCGGCCTAAGTAAAAGGATGGCGCATGCTACCCCTCCATAACTCTATCTTCTATCTATCTATCTAGGTACTCCAGAAATATAATGATCTATGGGAGAATGGTCTCATAACAGCTGCGCCTCCCGAAAGCCAAGTGGAACAACCACCTGCAAGAAGAACTTGGCTTCTGAGGATGAGGAAAATTTGATTCGATTAGTGTCTGAAAGACGGCCCCTATTTGATCATAGAATTCCACTTGAGGAAAGAAGCAGGGAATGTGTAAAAAGCCTATGGGAGAGAGTGAAATTGGAACTAGATGGTAAAATGCAATTTGTTTATAGAATTTACCACATCATCCCATTTTTTTTCTAGTTGATACATCAGTTGAAATAATAATGAAAAAATGGAAAAATATACGAGTTAGTTATTAGAACGAGAGGCAAATAAAGATTGCTTCTGGATCATCAGCAGAGGATAAAAAAGCTGCGATTAAACTGCAGAGAAAACATAAAAATTATGAATTGTTGTTGTTTTTGGAGGACACACTTGACCGTAAGTGAAGATGAAAATCACAACTATTTTTTTTTGTGAACGTACCCTTGCTATTGAATTAAAGATTAAAAAAAAAAATATATATTTCAGAATGTATGAAGCTATTAGCTATTTGCAAAATTTAAAAACCAAATTGAGATTGTTGGCGAAAAAGAAGCGATCAATCAGAATATATCGTCGTTGCCGCAGTAAAACCTCCTTTGTGTCAATTTAGCTGAAATTTTAATTTAAGCACCTACTGATTCGTTTTTCCAGCGCGCGTATGCTCATGAGACATCCTATCAGTTCCCGGTTTTTATAAACGTCTAATTCGGGGTTTTGTATACCCCCTCTATGTCTTGGTTTATATTGTGATTTGTTTTGTTTTTCCCGTCTCCTGTGAAGTCTAGTTTATAGCACATAGGAGCTATTATCGCGGCAACGACGATATATTTTTTTAATTGCTGCAGTTATGTCTCACCGACAAAATTAAACTTTAATTCACAGAACCTCATCAAACTTGGAAGACGTAAAAATGACTGATGAGACACTGGAGCCCAAAACACCATCGACCACTCCTGGACCTTCAAGAAGGTCCAGTCCAAGCCATTAAAAGTTTGCCACAAGCAAATGTTGCTCCTCCACCACCACAACCAACAGCAACTCAAAGTTTCTGTGCAACGCTGGCTGATGGGCTAGAGAAACTGCCTCCACGCATAAGAAACCAGCTGCAACTAGAGTTCTTGCAAAAACTGGTTGTGGCAGAAAATAAATATCTGTACGCTGATGATTAAAGAAACATTGAAATACTTGATTATCATTTCTTATACCAAGAAACCTAGTATTCAGGAACATCCCAACAAATATTTTTGTCCTTATCAACATATTTTAAAAAAAGTTTAGGGATCTGAAAAACTCATTGGCCTGTATTACTGAAATTTTCACAGTTCAAGTTCAAAACAAGTTATATCCAAAATCCAACCATATGAAACATGCAATTGCAGAAGGCGATGATAGTTTGGTTTAGCTTCTCTTATTTTTATTTGTTTGAGTTAAGATTAAGTATTTTTTCTTCACTTGAATAGACCTATATCAAGTGTAACGTTATTACTAAGTCTTAAAAATAACGCTGTGATCAAATTTTAATAGTCGCGAAGGTACATCTATTTGATTTTATTTTTGATAGGTATGCAAAAAACTAAATAAGAGCGACCTGCCTTGTGATCATGAACGCTGGGATTAATGGATCAACTGTATTTAATCTGAAACATGGCAAACTAAGCAAGAAATTTAATCAAAATCGGAGAAATAATTTATAGACATAAATTTAAAGAGATAAAATATCAACCCTGTCCGGTATGTCTATAACAAAGCGTTTTCAGACAATGTCAATAAAGCAAGAGCTGTCTGTTCTCTTCAGTTTGTGGGTATGTTTACAATACGCCCTGTATAAAAAAATATAAATAAAGCAATACAAATTTCCTGTACATTATACAGTGTCCCGCCGGGCATAAGATCAAAAAAAGTTATATAGATCGATCTTGTTCCCGGTGGGACAACCTGGATATTAGTATGTATAATGAAAATTGTAGTAACTCTACAAACATAATTAAAACTGGAGCATGCTATGAATGATCCCATTGCCAGTTGATAGCACCTTCTTCATTAAAAAACTCTTTGAATCACTCTCGAACATCTCTTGTAGATCTTGTATATGTGTTTGTGCCCATTTGTCTAACATTCCTTACATTTCCTGCTCCGTCTCTCCACGAACCGCGATGAATAATTCCTTCATCTTCCTGGTCAACAAGAGTGGGGGTTATATAAGAATTATTGTCAAAATCAATCAAAAAGTTATAAAGGCAAACAGTGGCTTTGATGATATTATCAATATTTTACAACTTTCCAATGATGGAGTGTGATAGTATTCTCCATCTGGCCACAAGAATACCAAATGCATTTTCCACTATTCTCCTCGCTCGACAATGCCTGTAGTTATAGACTCTTTTGTCGATATCCATTTCACCTCTTCCTGGATAGGGTCGCATCAGATTATCCAGTAAAGGTAATGCTTCATCCCCTAATATGACGTATAGAAGGTCAGGTCTACCCTCGGAAAAACTTCTAGGTGGAGGAATATTCAATGATTTATACAGGCGTTTTCGACTCATTGCTGAGTTTTTGAATATCCCTCCATGACTCTGCCGGCCTTGACACCATCCACCAGTAGAAATTAGTATTTGTGGCCAACTACAGCCAATAAAACAATGGAATGGGTTCCCTTATAATTATAATAACAGCTCCCTGCTTTCGGTGGAGCCTGAAAAAAGAATAACCATATCTGTGCTGAGGTATATTGATCATGCTTTCTACACAATCATGATTTGGAACAAAATGATAGAATATCTTTAATTCTTCCCTGTATTTCAACATGTTTTCCATCAATTGCTCCTCCACAATTTGGAAAATTTCATTAATTTTCAAAGCCATCAGCCCCTTCTCTCCAATCATTTTCTGTGGGCACTTTCAAGAAAAAAGGTTGTAGTACTGTCCAAATGGCATCTGAAGTTTCAGCTATGATGTTAGAGACAGTAGATTTCCCCACTCTGAACAAGTAAGATAAGCTTGTCATGCTGTCTCCAGATGCAAGATATCTGCAAAAATGAACAATACCTATAACATTAAGCCTACTCAATTTGAGATAGTTATGAATCAACCAGGGAATCAACTTACCTCGGAGTAATTGATGGTCGAATTGACATAACTATTCAATGATGCTATCTTGTGATTCTTACAATGAAAGAAGTTATTATGTATGATTTTCCTTCGCTTGTCCTTGATATAATTACAACCCTGTAGTTTCCGTGTATCATGTTCTCGGCACGACGTTTAGAGCAAAAAATGTTTATTTTGCACTTTCTTATCACCTCGCCGGTCGATGGGTGGCCTGACCGTTGGGATTCATTCCGTTTGTCGTGTTCAAGGTACGCGTCGAAATTTTTGGTGTTGTGAAAATTATTGTGCTTAAAATGCCAAAACGTAAAATTCGCAGTGGTGATAAAAGTGAAGTGAAGAGACTTAGTAAAAAACTAAGAAAAATTCAAGACAAACTGGAGTTGTTGGAGTCGAGCTCTCCAAGTGCATCATCAAGCAGTGAAACATCAGGTAAAAATAACACACCTATAAATATAATGAGAGTAAAATCGCTCGATTGTAAAAAGACTCTCGTGCAGCAATCGCTTGCCAATGGATAACACTCGTTATTACATCAAAGTTATGATAAAAAATGAGGTTGCAATCGCTCGATTTCAGCAATAACCTCTGGTAGCACTCGCATACCATACAAAAATTGTACCGTTCGTGACTTACAAAAGGGTTGTTATTTTTCTCTTTCTTTTGACTTAGATTCCTCCTCGGAAATCGAACAACAAGCCGAACCGGATCGACAAGAAGTCGAAAATGCCGAGATAAATTTTGATTCTTTTGGTATTAAACCATTGGATAAGGCAAAAATTGGAGCCCCCATTCACAATGAAATAGCAGTGCGCTGGAAGGCAGTTTTACAATCAGGGTTAACCAGTGCGCAAAGAACAGAAATCACGGAAAAGTTTAAAATTCCGGAAAACTGCATGTCATTAATCCCACCCAAAACAAACGATGAAATACAGCCATGCTTACCGGACGGAGCCAGCAAGCATGACAAATTTATCACGGCGTTGCAGTTACAGCTAGCACATAGTCTTTCGGGCATTGCTACAGTAATAAATCAAAATCTAGCTGTCGCAGAACAAATCAATTACACACAAATTCTTGGAGAGGCTTCTCAGTTAATTGCAAACGTCCACTATGCACTCTCAATTCATAGGAAATACAAGGTCATGCCGCATTTACATCCTGAGTGTGCTCAAGTGGCAAAAACCATAAAAATGGACGAGAACCTTTTTGGAAAAGACTTTCACGAAGTTTTTAAAAATGATCAAGCCCTGAGAAAATACAGCACTCAGCTAAAAAAGAGGACATTCGTCACCCCATCGATCGCCGGACCATCTGGCATCCAAAATCAAAAGTACCGTCCACGCCAGTCTTTAAACTACCAGGGTCCACAGTACAAGGGGAGGTTCAAAGGACAGAAGAAGGGGGAGAAGTCGCCAACGAGGAAGAGCAAATGGAGTCACAACAGCAATGTGGTCAGGTATCCGCGACTCACCCGACAACTTTATCTTCGCTAATAATGCCCACTGCATTAGGTCGTTCATCTATCCAACGGCTCCCGGTGGTGGCTTAGACCCCGCCGTTCAAATCACTGGGCGCGTCCTGAGATATACCGCAGCCCCTATACCCGCAGTGGCGCGCCGCACCCTCGCCCTCAGCTGGGGTGAGGCTTACATACTCGAGTCTCTAAATACAGCAGAGATAATGAAATTCTTTATCGGAGGTACCATCAGTGAACGCGCTGTCACCAGCGCTATAGTGCCCAAACTACAACCAGGCAACCACAACACCGTCCGCAATCTCTCCGCATATCTGACAGAAGCAGTAAATGTTTGTGACAACTATGCGCTGTATGCCAAGATCTTTTGGCACGCAATGGTAGCGGATCTCTTTGCATCCCAAGGCGTGGTCCCCGTCGCCCAGCCTTACGAAGGTGAGGACCCAGTAACGGCGGTCAACCTCGATAACGCCCAACTCAATTACATGGACATCGCGCAGCCTATACAACGTGGCGAAATCATCTTGGTCGAGCGCGAAGACTACGACCCCGCCGACTGATTGCTAGTACACTATCTAGCTAGGGGAGGACATCGGTTCAACGGCCCCGCAGGAGGCATCACTCCTCATGCCACCTATGTTTCGTGGCCCGCGATCAATGTCACCCTACTAGTCCATGGCGCCCCCTCCGCCCCACCGGCTGAAGCGGTCGTGACGGCAGCACAACTGTACGCCTTCGCCATCAAACTTGCCGAGAGACGCGGGGAGGCGCAAGCCATGACGCGGGGGTTGTACTGGGTACTGGATCACATAGGTATCAGATACCTACGCAACGCACCTGCTGCTCAATACCAGTTTATCATGCCAGACTTTAGAGCGACGAATCTGAGGCTACCCCGCCCTAATGATTACAACGTGATCCTGAGACTAGCGGGCATCAGACCCCGGGTGTGCCCAGAAGACGGGGCCGAGGCGACCACCTTCGACTAGTATCACTATATGTGGCAAGCCTATCAGTCTTCACAACTACCGTCCTCCACTCAATCCAAGTGAGGAGCGAATATTTAACCGAATGGTATCATGGATTGGCAGGGAGCCCAGCAACAATGCAGATTATGACGTCCCTGAATAATCAGGGGGCGCAGGGGGCCATATTCAGCGAGGGCCAGCTGACAGACATGGCAAAAGACTGCTTCATGCGATTGATGTCAGTGGACGTGGTGAGGCACGTCAACAAGGGCAATGATTGGCTGGGGGCCTTTGGCTCCTCGACCCCGGAGTCAGCGCCGACTTCTCACATGAGATCGCCGTGAGAGCGAACGCTGATAATCGTGGATGGCAGGCACTGCTCGGCTCTGCGGAGTACGAGTCAATAGCCACCAGCAGCGCCCCATACACGTATGTAGAGTACGGGGCCTTTGCCATAAACGTGATCGCGCAATACATACGCGCAGATGAACTGCTCTTGTCAGCCCAAAGAGCATACTGCGTCACAGGTGGGAAGGCCTATTTTGCACCACCTGTGCCTCTTGCTGGGCCACAGTACATGCAGGTGCTCCACAGTTTCATGCCCTGCACTATAATGACGTGGGACGCTCAGAACGCCCACATGATGGCCCTGGCACTCACTGAGGCTAATTTGCCGCCCGCAGACCTACGTTCCTTACTATATTTTAAGGGCCAAGTCATCGATGCAGCTGGTTTGGCGAGAACAAACTTCGACTCGCGTGGCCTCACTTACACCTTGCCCCCCTTGTTTGACCGGGCACCTAACATCGGTGAACCGGTTATACCAGCGGCACAAGGACACAACCCCGATAAGCAAGCGGAAAACTAAGTCGGCCCCATGCTGAGGCACGCTCACGCTTCAGCATTGTGGTGGGCTCAGAGGGCGTATCAGTACTATGTACAGGCGCCAAGCCGTACCCCCTCCGAGGCCACCCCACCTCAACCGATGCCGCTCAAAAGATTAGAAACCTCATTCGAATGCAGGTTAATATGGCCACCAACACCCACAAGCGAGTTAATAGTCGCGTTATGGTGGCGTTTGATTTCTCAACGGGAAAAGCCATCTTGGCCCACGCCCGGTGGTGCGCCACAACAACGTCTATAGACACTGGGTTGTCTAGTGACGATGTTTGGCTTACCCAAATCATTTTCGACGCCCTGCAACGGGCCGCAACCGTCGGCTTCGTTGACAGTGAAGCCCCTACCTCACTACTCCATCAGTTGTTCCCTGAATATATCGTTGGCACCAGCAAGCAGGGGAGAGCCGAACTGCATCGCTGTCACGCCAGTCTTGAACTATATCAACGCTGTCGGCTGGCTCGACGAGTAGACCCCGAAGGAGGTTACAATGGGCCCATCTGAGCGGCCTAAGTAAAAGGATGGCGCATGCTACCCCTCCATAACTCTATCTTCTATCTATCTATCTAGGTACTCCAGAAATATAATGATCTATGGGAGAATGGTCTCATAACAGCTGCGCCTCCCGAAAGCCAAGTGGAACAACCACCTGCAAGAAGAACTTGGCTTCTGAGGATGAGGAAAATTTGATTCGATTAGTGTCTGAAAGACGGCCCCTATTTGATCATAGAATTCCACTTGAGGAAAGAAGCAGGGAATGTGTAAAAAGCCTATGGGAGAGAGTGAAATTGGAACTAGATGGTAAAATGCAATTTGTTTATAGAATTTACCACATCATCCCATTTTTTTTCTAGTTGATACATCAGTTGAAATAATAATGAAAAAATGGAAAAATATACGAGTTAGTTATTAGAACGAGAGGCAAATAAAGATTGCTTCTGGATCATCAGCAGAGGATAAAAAAGCTGCGATTAAACTGCAGAGAAAACATAAAAATTATGAATTGTTGTTGTTTTTGGAGGACACACTTGACCGTAAGTGAAGATGAAAATCACAACTATTTTTTTTTGTGAACGTACCCTTGCTATTGAATTAAAGATTAAAAAAAAATATATATATTTCAGAATGTATGAAGCTATTAGCTATTTGCAAAATTTAAAAACCAAATTGAGATTGTTGGCGAAAAAGAAGCGATCAATCAGAATATATCGTCGTTGCCGCAGTAAAACCTCCTTTGTGTCAATTTAGCTGAAATTTTAATTTAAGCACCTACTGATTCGTTTTTCCAGCGCGCGTATGCTCATGAGACATCCTATCAGTTCCCGGTTTTTATAAACGTCTAATTCGGGGTTTTGTATACCCCCTCTATGTCTTGGTTTATATTGTGATTTGTTTTGTTTTTCCCGTCTCCTGTGAAGTCTAGTTTATAGCACATAGGAGCTATTATCGCGGCAACGACGATATATTTTTTTAATTGCTGCAGTTATGTCTCACCGACAAAATTAAACTTTAATTCACAGAACCTCATCAAACTTGGAAGACGTAAAAATGACTGATGAGACACTGGAGCCCAAAACACCATCGACCACTCCTGGACCTTCAAGAAGGTCCAGTCCAAGCCATTAAAAGTTTGCCACAAGCAAATGTTGCTCCTCCACCACCACAACCAACAGCAACTCAAAGTTTCTGTGCAACGCTGGCTGATGGGCTAGAGAAACTGCCTCCACGCATAAGAAACCAGCTGCAACTAGAGTTCTTGCAAAAACTGGTTGTGGCAGAAAATAAATATCTGTACGCTGATGATTAAAGAAACATTGAAATACTTGATTATCATTTCTTATACCAAGAAACCTAGTATTCAGGAACATCCCAACAAATATTTTTGTCCTTATCAACATATTTTAAAAAAAGTTTAGGGATCTGAAAAACTCATTGGCCTGTATTACTGAAATTTTCACAGTTCAAGTTCAAAACAAGTTATATCCAAAATCCAACCATATGAAACATGCAATTGCAGAAGGCGATGATAGTTTGGTTTAGCTTCTCTTATTTTTATTTGTTTGAGTTAAGATTAAGTATTTTTTCTTCACTTGAATAGACCTATATCAAGTGTAACGTTATTACTAAGTCTTAAAAATAACGCTGTGATCAAATTTTAATAGTCGCGAAGGTACATCTATTTGATTTTATTTTTGATAGGTATGCAAAAACCTAAATAAGAGCGACCTGCCTTGTGATCATGAACGCTGGGATTAATGGATCAACTGTATTTAATCTGAAACATGGCAAACTAAGCAAGAAATTTAATCAAAATCGGAGAAATAATTTTTAGACATAAATTTAAAGAGATAAAATATCAACCCTGTCCGGTATGTCTATAACAAAGCGTTTTCAGACAATGTCAATAAAGCAAGAGCTGTCTGTTCTCTTCAGTTTATGGGTATGTTTACAATACGCCCTGTATAAAAAAATATAAATAAAGCAATACAAATTTCCTGTACATTATACAGTGTCCCGCCGGGCATAAGATCAAAAAAAGTTATATAGATCGATCTTGTTCCCGGTGGGACAACCTGGATATTAGTATGTATAATGAAAATTGTAGTAACTCTACAAACATAATTAAAACTGGAGCATGCTATGAATGATCCCATTGCCAGTTGATAGCACCTTCTTCATTAAAAAACTCTTTGAATCACTCTCGAACATCTCTTGTAGATCTTGTATATGTGTTTGTGCCCATTTGTCTAACATTCCTTACATTTCCTGCTCCGTCTCTCCACGAACCGCGATGAATAATTCCTTCATCTTCCTGGTCAACAAGAGTGGGGGTTATATAAGAATTATTGTCAAAATCAATCAAAAAGTTATAAAGGCAAACAGTGGCTTTGATGATATTATCAATATTTTACAACTTTCCAATGATGGAGTGTGATAGTATTCTCCATCTGGCCACAAGAATACCAAATGCATTTTCCACTATTCTCCTCGCTCGACAATGCCTGTAGTTATAGACTCTTTTGTCGATATCCATTTCACCTCTTCCTGGATAGGGTCGCATCAGATTATCCAGTAAAGGTAATGCTTCATCCCCTAATATGACGTATAGAAGGTCAGGTCTACCCTCGGAAAAACTTCTAGGTGGAGGAATATTCAATGATTTATACAGGCGTTTTCGACTCATTGCTGAGTTTTTGAATATCCCTCCATGACTCTGCCGGCCTTGACACCATCCACCAGTAGAAATTAGTATTTGTGGCCAACTACAGCCAATAAAACAATGGAATGGGTTCCCTTATAATTATAATAACAGCTCCCTGCTTTCGGTGGAGCCTGAAAAAAGAATAACCATATCTGTGCTGAGGTATATTGATCATGCTTTCTACACAATCATGATTTGGAACAAAATGATAGAATATCTTTAATTCTTCCCTGTATTTCAACATGTTTTCCATCAATTGCTCCTCCACAATTTGGAAAATTTCATTAATTTTCAAAGCCATCAGCCCCTTCTCTCCAATCATTTTCTGTGGGCACTTTCAAGAAAAAAGGTTGTAGTACTGTCCAAATGGCATCTGAAGTTTCAGCTATGATGTTAGAGACAGTAGATTTCCCCACTCTGAACAAGTAAGATAAGCTTGTCATGCTGTCTCCAGATGCAAGATATCTGCAAAAATGAACAATACCTATAACATTAAGCCTACTCAATTTGAGATAGTTATGAATCAACCAGGGAATCAACTTACCTCGGAGTAATTGATGGTCGAATTGACATAACTATTCAATGATGCTATCTTGTGATTCTTACAATGAAAGAAGTTATTATGTATGATTTTCCTTCGCTTGTCCTTGATATAATTACAACCCTGTAGTTTCCGTGAATCATGTTCTCGGCACGACGTTTAGAGCAAAAAATGTTTATTTTGCACTTTCTTATCACCTCGCCGGTCGATGGGTGGCCTGACCGTTGGGATTCATTCCGTTTGTCGTGTTCAAGGTACGCGTCGAAATTTTTGGTGTTGTGAAAATTATTGTGCTTAAAATGCCAAAACGTAAAATTCGCAGTGGTGATAAAAGTGAAGTGAAGAGACTTAGTAAAAAACTAAGAAAAATTCAAGACAAACTGGAGTTGTTGGAGTCGAGCTCTCCAAGTGCATCATCAAGCAGTGAAACATCAGGTAAAAATAACACACCTATAAATATAATGAGAGTAAAATCGCTCGATTGTAAAAAGACTCTCGTGCAGCAATCGCTTGCCAATGGATAACACTCGTTATTACATCAAAGTTATGATAAAAAATGAGGTTGCAATCGCTCGATTTCAGCAATAACCTCTGGTAGCACTCGCATACCATACAAAAATTGTACCGTTCGTGACTTACAAAAGGGTTGTTATTTTTCTCTTTCTTTTGACTTAGATTCCTCCTCGGAAATCGAACAACAAGCCGAACCGGATCGACAAGAAGTCGAAAATGCCGAGATAAATTTTGATTCTTTTGGTATTAAACCATTGGATAAGGCAAAAATTGGAGCCCCCATTCACAATGAAATAGCAGTGCGCTGGAAGGCAGTTTTACAATCAGGGTTAACCAGTGCGCAAAGAACAGAAATCACGGAAAAGTTTAAAATTCCGGAAAACTGCATGTCATTAATCCCACCCAAAACAAACGATGAAATACAGCCATGCTTACCGGACGGAGCCAGCAAGCATGACAAATTTATCACGGCGTTGCAGTTACAGCTAGCACATAGTCTTTCGGGCATTGCTACAGTAATAAATCAAAATCTAGCTGTCGCAGAACAAATCAATTACACACAAATTCTTGGAGAGGCTTCTCAGTTAATTGCAAACGTCCACTATGCACTCTCAATTCATAGGAAATACAAGGTCATGCCGCATTTACATCCTGAGTGTGCTCAAGTGGCAAAAACCATAAAAATGGACGAGAACCTTTTTGGAAAAGACTTTCACGAAGTTTTTAAAAATGATCAAGCCCTGAGAAAATACAGCACTCAGCTAAAAAAGAGGACATTCGTCACCCCATCGATCGCCGGACCATCTGGCATCCAAAATCAAAAGTACCGTCCACGCCAGTCTTTAAACTACCAGGGTCCACAGTACAAGGGGAGGTTCAAAGGACAGAAGAAGGGGGAGAAGTCGCCAACGAGGAAGAGCAAATGGAGTCACAACAGCAATGTGGTCAGGTATCCGCGACTCACCCGACAACTTTATCTTCGCTAATAATGCCCACTGCATTAGGTCGTTCATCTATCCAACGGCTCCCGGTGGTGGCTTAGACCCCGCCGTTCAAATCACTGGGCGCGTCCTGAGATATACCGCAGCCCCTATACCCGCAGTGGCGCGCCGCACCCTCGCCCTCAGCTGGGGTGAGGCTTACATACTCGAGTCTCTAAATACAGCAGAGATAATGAAATTCTTTATCGGAGGTACCATCAGTGAACGCGCTGTCACCAGCGCTATAGTGCCCAAACTACAACCAGGCAACCACAACACCGTCCGCAATCTCTCCGCATATCTGACAGAAGCAGTAAATGTTTGTGACAACTATGCGCTGTATGCCAAGATCTTTTGGCACGCGATGGTAGCGGATCTCTTTGCATCCCAAGGCGTGGTCCCCGTCGCCCAGCCTTACGAAGGTGAGGACCCAGTAACGGCGGTCAACCTCGATAACGCCCAACTCAATTACATGGACATCGCGCAGCCTATACAACGTGGCGAAATCATCTTGGTCGAGCGCGAAGACTACGACCCCGCCGACTGATTGCTAGTACACTATCTAGCTAGGGGAGGACATCGGTTCAACGGCCCCGCAGGAGGCATCACTCCTCATGCCACCTATGTTTTGTGGCCCGCGATCAATGTCACCCTACTAGTCCATGGCGCCCCCTCCGCCCCACCGGCTGAAGCGGTCGTGACGGCAGCACAACTGTACGCCTTCGCCATCAAACTTGCCGAGAGACGCGGGGAGGCGCAAGCCATGACGCGGGGGTTGTACTGGGTACTGGATCACATAGGTATCAGATACCTACGCAACGCACCTGCTGCTCAATACCAGTTTATCATGCCAGACTTTAGAGCGACGAATCTGAGGCTACCCCGCCCTAATGATTACAACGTGATCCTGAGACTAGCGGGCATCAGACCCCGGGTGTGCCCAGAAGACGGGGCCGAGGCGACCACCTTCGACTAGTATCACTATATGTGGCAAGCCTATCAGTCTTCACAACTACCGTCCTCCACTCAATCCAAGTGAGGAGCGAATATTTAACCGAATGGTATCATGGATTGGCAGGGAGCCCAGCAACAATGCAGATTATGACGTCCCTGAATAATCAGGGGGCGCAGGGGGCCATATTCAGCGAGGGCCAGCTGACAGACATGGCAAAAGACTGCTTCATGCGATTGATGTCAGTGGACGTGGTGAGGCACGTCAACAAGGGCAATGATTGGCTGGGGGCCTTTGGCTTCCAGCACGATGTTGAGTCGGCCTACGGGACGCTACCCCAGAACACCACAGCCCGGCTGTTCAACCCCCTTGTGATTGACAGCTTCATAGAATGCAGACCACGCGAATGGGGACTCCTCGACCCCGGAGTCAGCGCCGACTTCTCACATGAGATCGCCGTGAGAGCGAACGCTGATAATCGTGGATGGCAGGCACTGCTCGGCTCTGCGGAGTACGAGTCAATAGCCACCAGCAGCGCCCCATACACGTATGTAGAGTACGGGGCCTTTGCCATAAACGTGATCGCGCAATACATACGCGCAGATGAACTGCTCTTGTCAGCCCAAAGAGCATACTGCGTCACAGGTGGGAAGGCCTATTTTGCACCACCTGTGCCTCTTGCTGGGCCACAGTACATGCAGGTGCTCCACAGTTTCATGCCCTGCACTATAATGACGTGGGACGCTCAGAACGCCCACATGATGGCCCTGGCACTCACTGAGGCTAATTTGCCGCCCGCAGACCTACGTTCCTTACTATATTTTAAGGGCCAAGTCATCGATGCAGCTGGCTTGGCGAGAACAAACTTCGACTCGCGTGGCCTCACTTACACCTTGCCCCCCTTGTTTGACCGGGCACCTAACATCGGTGAACCGGTTATACCAGCGGCACAAGGACACAACCCCGATAAGCAAGCGGAAAACTAAGTCGGCCCCATGCTGAGGCACGCTCACGCTTCAGCATTGTGGTGGGCTCAGAGGGCGTATCAGTACTATGTACAGGCGCCAAGCCGTACCCCCTCCGAGGCCACCCCACCTCAACCGATGCCGCTCAAAAGATTAGAAACCTCATTCGAATGCAGGTTAATATGGCCACCAACACCCACAAGCGAGTTAATAGTCGCGTTATGGTGGCGTTTGATTTCTCAACGGGAAAAGCCATCTTGGTCCACGCCCGGTGGTGCGCCACAACAACGTCTATAGACACTGGGTTGTCTAGTGACGATGTTTGGCTTACCCAAATCATTTTCGACGCCCTGCAACGGGCCGCAACCGTCGGCTTCGTTGACAGTGAAGCCCCTACCTCACTACTCCATCAGTTGTTCCCTGAATATATCGTTGGCACCAGCAAGCAGGGGAGAGCCGAACTGCATCGCTGTCACGCCAGTCTTGAACTATATCAACGCTGTCGGCTGGCTCGACGAGTAGACCCCGAAGGAGGTTACAATGGGCCCATCTGAGCGGCCTAAGTAAAAGGATGGCGCATGCTACCCCTCCATAACTCTATCTTCTATCTATCTATCTAGGTACTCCAGAAATATAATGATCTATGGGAGAATGGTCTCATAACAGCTGCGCCTCCCGAAAGCCAAGTGGAACAACCACCTGCAAGAAGAACTTGGCTTCTGAGGATGAGGAAAATTTGATTCGATTAGTGTCTGAAAGACGGCCCCTATTTGATCATAGAATTCCACTTGAGGAAAGAAGCAGGGAATGTGTAAAAAGCCTATGGGAGAGAGTGAAATTGGAACTAGATGGTAAAATGCAATTTGTTTATAGAATTTACCACATCATCCCATTTTTTTTCTAGTTGATACATCAGTTGAAATAATAATGAAAAAATGGAAAAATATACGAGTTAGTTATTAGAACGAGAGGCAAATAAAGATTGCTTCTGGATCATCAGCAGAGGATAAAAAAGCTGCGATTAAACTGCAGAGAAAACATAAAAATTATGAATTGTTGTTGTTTTTGGAGGACACACTTGACCGTAAGTGAAGATGAAAATCACAACTATTTTTTTTTGTGAACGTACCCTTGCTATTGAATTAAAGATTAAAAAAAAATATATATATTTCAGAATGTATGAAGCTATTAGCTATTTGCAAAATTTAAAAACCAAATTGAGATTGTTGGCGAAAAAGAAGCGATCAATCAGAATATATCGTCGTTGCCGCAGTAAAACCTCCTGTGTGTCAATTTAGCTGAAATTTTAATTTAAGCACCTACTGATTCGTTTTTCCAGCGCGCGTATGCTCATGAGACATCCTATCAGTTCCCGGTTTTTATAAACGTCTAATTCGGGGTTTTGTATACCCCCTCTATGTCTTGGTTTATATTGTGATTTGTTTTATTTTTCCCGTCTCCTGTGAAGTCTAGTTTATAGCACATAGGAGCTATTATCGCGGCAACGACGATATATTTTTTTAATTGCTGCAGTTATGTCTCACCGACAAAATTAAACTTTAATTCACAGAACCTCATCAAACTTGGAAGACGTAAAAATGACTGATGAGACACTGGAGCCCAAAACACCATCGACCACTCCTGGACCTTCAAGAAGGTCCAGTCCAAGCCATTAAAAGTTTGCCACAAGCAAATGTTGCTCCTCCACCACCACAACCAACAGCAACTCAAAGTTTCTGTGCAACGCTGGCTGATGGGCTAGAGAAACTGCCTCCACGCATAAGAAACCAGCTGCAACTAGAGTTCTTGCAAAAACTGGTTGTGGCAGAAAATAAATATCTGTACGCTGATGATTAAAGAAACATTGAAATACTTGATTATCATTTCTTATACCAAGAAACCTAGTATTCAGGAACATCCCAACAAATATTTTTGTCCTTATCAACATATTTTGAAAAAAGTTTAGGGATCTGAAGAACTCATTGGCCTGTATTACTGAAATTTTCACAGTTCAAGTTCAAAACAAGTTATATCCAAAATCCAACCATATGAAACATGCAATTGCAGAAGGCGATGATAGTTTGGTTTAGCTTCTCTTATTTTTATTTGTTTGAGTTAAGATTAAGTATTTTTTCTTCACTTGAATAGACCTATATCAAGTGTAACGTTATTACTAAGTCTTAAAAATAACGCTGTGATCAAATTTTAATAGTCGCGAAGGTACATCTATTTGATTTTATTTTTGATAGGTATGCAAAAAACTAAATAAGAGCGACCTGCCTTGTGATCATGAACGCTGGGATTAATGGATCAACTGTATTTAATCTGAAACATGGCAAACTAAGCAAGAAATTTAATCAAAATCGGAGAAATAATTTTTAGACATAAATTTAAAGAGATAAAATATCAACCCTGTCCGGTATGTCTATAACAAAGCGTTTTCAGACAATGTCAATAAAGCAAGAGCTGTCTGTTCTCTTCAGTTTGTGGGTATGTTTACAATACGCCCTGTATAAAAAAATATAAATAAAGCAATACAAATTTCCTGTACATTATACAGTGTCCCGCCGGGCATAAGATCAAAAAAAGTTATATAGATCGATCTTGTTCCCGGTGGGACAACCTGGATATTAGTATGTATAATGAAAATTGTAGTAACTCTACAAACATAATTAAAACTGGAGCATGCTATGAATGATCCCATTGCCAGTTGATAGCACCTTCTTCATTAAAAAACTCTTTGAATCACTCTCGAACATCTCTTGTAGATCTTGTATATGTGTTTGTGCCCATTTGTCTAACATTCCTTACATTTCCTGCTCCGTCTCTCCACGAACCGCGATGAATAATTCCTTCATCTTCCTGGTCAACAAGAGTGGGGGTTATATAAGAATTATTGTCAAAATCAATCAAAAAGTTATAAAGGCAAACAGTGGCTTTGATGATATTATCAATATTTTACAACTTTCCAATGATGGAGTGTGATAGTATTCTCCATCTGGCCACAAGAATACCAAATGCATTTTCCACTATTCTCCTCGCTCGACAATGCCTGTAGTTATAGACTCTTTTGTCGATATCCATTTCACCTCTTCCTGGATAGGGTCGCATCAGATTATCCAGTAAAGGTAATGCTTCATCCCCTAATATGACGTATAGAAGGTCAGGTCTACCCTCGGAAAAACTTCTAGGTGGAGGAATATTCAATGATTTATACAGGCGTTTTCGACTCATTGCTGAGTTTTTGAATATCCCTCCATGACTCTGCCGGCCTTGACACCATCCACCAGTAGAAATTAGTATTTGTGGCCAACTACAGCCAATAAAACAATGGAATGGGTTCCCTTATAATTATAATAACAGCTCCCTGCTTTCGGTGGAGCCTGAAAAAAGAATAACCATATCTGTGCTGAGGTATATTGATCATGCTTTCTACACAATCATGATTTGGAACAAAATGATAGAATATCTTTAATTCTTCCCTGTATTTCAACATGTTTTCCATCAATTGCTCCTCCACAATTTGGAAAATTTCATTAATTTTCAAAGCCATCAGCCCCTTCTCTCCAATCATTTTCTGTGGGCACTTTCAAGAAAAAAGGTTGTAGTACTGTCCAAATGGCATCTGAAGTTTCAGCTATGATGTTAGAGACAGTAGATTTCCCCACTCTGAACAAGTAAGATAAGCTTGTCATGCTGTCTCCAGATGCAAGATATCTGCAAAAATGAACAATACCTATAACATTAAGCCTACTCAATTTGAGATAGTTATGAATCAACCAGGGAATCAACTTACCTCGGAGTAATTGATGGTCGAATTGACATAACTATTCAATGATGCTATCTTGTGATTCTTACAATGAAAGAAGTTATTATGTATGATTTTCCTTCGCTTGTCCTTGATATAATTACAACCCTGTAGTTTCCGTGTATCATGTTCTCGGCACGACGTTTAGAGCAAAAAATGTTTATTTTGCACTTTCTTATCACCTCGCCGGTCGATGGGTGGCCTGACCGTTGGGATTCATTCCGTTTGTCGTGTTCAAGGTACGCGTCGAAATTTTTGGTGTTGTGAAAATTATTGTGCTTAAAATGCCAAAACGTAAAATTCGCAGTGGTGATAAAAGTGAAGTGAAGAGACTTAGTAAAAAACTAAGAAAAATTCAAGACAAACTGGAGTTGTTGGAGTCGAGCTCTCCAAGTGCATCATCAAGCAGTGAAACATCAGGTAAAAATAACACACCTATAAATATAATGAGAGTAAAATCGCTCGATTGTAAAAAGACTCTCGTGCAGCAATCGCTTGCCAATGGATAACACTCGTTATTACATCAAAGTTATGATAAAAAATGAGGTTGCAATCGCTCGATTTCAGCAATAACCTCTGGTAGCACTCGCATACCATACAAAAATTGTACCGTTCGTGACTTACAAAAGGGTTGTTATTTTTCTCTTTCTTTTGACTTAGATTCCTCCTCGGAAATCGAACAACAAGCCGAACCGGATCGACAAGAAGTCGAAAATGCCGAGATAAATTTTGATTCTTTTGGTATTAAACCATTGGATAAGGCAAAAATTGGAGCCCCCATTCACAATGAAATAGCAGTGCGCTGGAAGGCAGTTTTACAATCAGGGTTAACCAGTGCGCAAAGAACAGAAATCACGGAAAAGTTTAAAATTCCGGAAAACTGCATGCCATTAATCCCACCCAAAACAAACGATGAAATACAGCCATGCTTACCGGACGGAGCCAGCAAGCACGACAAATTTATCACGGCGTTGCAGTTACAGCTAGCACATAGTCTTTCGGGCATTGCTACAGTAATAAATCAAAATCTAGTTGTCGCAGAACAAATCATTTACACACAAATTCTTGGAGAGGCTTCTCAGTTAATTGCAAACGTCCACTATGCACTCTCAATTCATAGGAAATACAAGGTCATGCCGCATTTACATCCTGAGTGTGCTCAAGTGGCAAAAACCATAAAAATGGACGAGAACCTTTTTGGAAAAGACTTTCACGAAGTTTTTAAAAATGATCAAGCCCTGAGAAAATACAGCACTCAGCTAAAAAAGAGGACATTCGTCACCCCATCGATCGCCGGACCATCTGGCATCCAAAATCAAAAGTACCGTCCACGCCAGTCTTTAAACTACCAGGGTCCACAGTACAAGGGGAGGTTCAAAGGACAGAAGAAGGGGGAGAAGTCGCCAACGAGGAAGAGCAAATGGAGTCACAACAGCAATGTGGTCAGGTATCCGCGACTCACCCGACAACTTTATCTTCGCTAATAATGCCCACTGCATTAGGTCGTTCATCTATCCAACGGCTCCCGGTGGTGGCTTAGACCCCGCCGTTCAAATCACTGGGCGCGTCCTGAGATATACCGCAGCCCCTATACCCGCAGTGGCGCGCCGCACCCTCGCCCTCAGCTGGGGTGAGGCTTACATACTCGAGTCTCTAAATACAGCAGAGATAATGAAATTCTTTATCGGAGGTACCATCAGTGAACGCGCTGTCACCAGCGCTATAGTGCCCAAACTACAACCAGGCAACCACAACACCGTCCGCAATCTCTCCGCATATCTGACAGAAGCAGTAAATGTTTGTGACAACTATGCGCTGTATGCCAAGATCTTTTGGCACGCGATGGTAGCGGATCTCTTTGCATCCCAAGGCGTGGTCCCCGTCGCCCAGCCTTACGAAGGTGAGGACCCAGTAACGGCGGTCAACCTCGATAACGCCCAACTCAATTACATGGACATCGCGCAGCCTATACAACGTGGCGAAATCATCTTGGTCGAGCGCGAAGACTACGACCCCGCCGACTTATTGCTAGTACACTATCTAGCTAGGGGAGGACATCGGTTCAACGGCCCCGCAGGAGGCATCACTCCTCATGCCACCTATGTTTCGTGGCCCGCGATCATTGTCACCCTACTAGTCCATGGCGCCCCCCCGCCCCACCGGCTGAAGCGGTCGTGACGGCAGCACAACTGTACGCCTTCGCCATCAAACTTGCCGAGAGACGCGGGGAGGCGCAAGCCATGACGCGGGGGTTGTACTGGGTACTGGATCACATAGGTATCAGATACCTACGCAACGCACCTGCTGCTCAATACCAGTTTATCATGCCAGACTTTAGAGCGACGAATCTGAGGCTACCCCGCCCTAATGATTACAACGTGATCCTGAGACTAGCGGGCATCAGACCCCGGGTGTGCCCAGAAGACGGGGCCGAGGCGACCACCTTCGCGGGTCTTATGCTTGTTGAAAAAATCCGACTAGTATCACTATATGTGGCAAGCCTATCAGTCTTCACAACTACCGTCCTCCACTCAATCCAAGTGAGGAGCGAATATTTAACCGAATGGTATCATGGATTGGCAGGGAGCCCAGCAACAATGCAGATTATGACGTCCCTGAATAATCAGGGGGCGCAGGGGGCCATATTCAGCGAGGGCCAGCTGACAGACATGGCAAAAGACTGCTTCATGCGATTGATGTCAGTGGACGTGGTGAGGCACGTCAACAAGGGCAATGATTGGCTGGGGGCCTTTGGCTCCCAGCACGATGTTGAGTCGGCCTACGGGACGCTACCCCAGAACACCACAGCCCGGCTGTTCAACCCCCTTGTGATTGACAGCTTCATAGAATGCAGACCACGCGAATGGGGACTCCTCGACCCCGGAGTCAGCGCCGACTTCTCACATGAGATCGCCGTGAGAGCGAACGCTGATAATCGTGGATGGCAGGCACTGCTCGGCTCTGCGGAGTACGAGTCAATAGCCACCAGCAGCGCCCCATACACGTATGTAGAGTACGGGGCCTTTGCCATAAACGTGATCGCGCAATACATACGCGCAGATGAACTGCTCTTGTCAGCCCAAAGAGCATACTGCGTCACAGGTGGGAAGGCCTATTTTGCACCACCTGTGCCTCTTGCTGGGCCACAGTACATGCAGGTGCTCCACAGTTTCATGCCCTGCACTATAATGACGTGGGACGCTCAGAACGCCCACATGATGGCCCTGGCACTCACTGAGGCTAATTTGCCGCCCGCAGACCTACGTTCCTTACTATATTTTAAGGGCCAAGTCATCGATGCAGCTGGCTTGGCGAGAACAAACTTCGACTCGCGTGGCCTCACTTACACCTTGCCCCCCTTGTTTGACCGGGCACCTAACATCGGTGAACCGGTTATACCAGCGGCACAAGGACACAACCCCGATAAGCAAGCGGAAAACTAAGTCGGCCCCATGCTGAGGCACGCTCACGCTTCAGCATTGTGGTGGGCTCAGAGGGCGTATCAGTACTATGTACAGGCGCCAAGCCGTACCCCCTCCGAGGCCACCCCACCTCAACCGATGCCGCTCAAAAGATTAGAAACCTCATTCGAATGCAGGTTAATATGGCCACCAACACCCACAAGCGAGTTAATAGTCGCGTTATGGTGGCGTTTGATTTCTCAACGGGAAAAGCCATCTTGGTCCACGCCCGGTGGTGCGCCACAACAACGTCTATAGACACTGGGTTGTCTAGTGACGATGTTTGGCTTACCCAAATCATTTTCGACGCCCTGCAACGGGCCGCAACCGTCGGCTTCGTTGACAGTGAAGCCCCTACCTCACTACTCCATCAGTTGTTCCCTGAATATATCGTTGGCACCAGCAAGCAGGGGAGAGCCGAACTGCATCGCTGTCACGCCAGTCTTGAACTATATCAACGCTGTCGGCTGGCTCGACGAGTAGACCCCGAAGGAGGTTACAATGGGCCCATCTGAGCGGCCTAAGTAAAAGGATGGCGCATGCTACCCCTCCATAACTCTATCTTCTATCTATCTATCTAGGTACTCCAGAAATATAATGATCTATGGGAGAATGGTCTCATAACAGCTGCGCCTCCCGAAAGCCAAGTGGAACAACCACCTGCAAGAAGAACTTGGCTTCTGAGGATGAGGAAAATTTGATTCGATTAGTGTCTGAAAGACGGCCCCTATTTGATCATAGAATTCCACTTGAGGAAAGAAGCAGGGAATGTGTAAAAAGCCTATGGGAGAGAGTGAAATTGGAACTAGATGGTAAAATGCAATTTGTTTATAGAATTTACCACATCATCCCATTTTTTTTCTAGTTGATACATCAGTTGAAATAATAATGAAAAAATGGAAAAATATACGAGTTAGTTATTAGAACGAGAGGCAAATAAAGATTGCTTCTGGATCATCAGCAGAGGATAAAAAAGCTGCGATTAAACTGCAGAGAAAACATAAAAATTATGAATTGTTGTTGTTTTTGGAGGACACACTTGACCGTAAGTGAAGATGAAAATCACAACTATTTTTTTTTGTGAACGTACCCTTGCTATTGAATTAAAGATTAAAAAAAAAAATATAAATTTCAGAATGTATGAAGCTATTAGCTATTTGCAAAATTTAAAAACCAAATTGAGATTGTTGGCGAAAAAGAAGCGATCAATCAGAATATATCGTCGTTGCCGCAGTAAAACCTCCTGTGTGTCAATTTAGCTGAAATTTTAATTTAAGCACCTACTGATTCGTTTTTCCAGCGCGCGTATGCTCATGAGACATCCTATCAGTTCCCGGTTTTTATAAACGTCTAATTCGGGGTTTTGTATACCCCCTCTATGTCTTGGTTTATATTGTGATTTGTTTTGTTTTTCCCGTCTCCTGTGAAGTCTAGTTTATAGCACATAGGAGCTATTATCGCGGCAACGACGATATATTTTTTTAATTGCTGCAGTTATGTCTCACCGACAAAATTAAACTTTAATTCACAGAACCTCATCAAACTTGGAAGACGTAAAAATGACTGATGAGACACTGGAGCCCAAAACACCATCGACCACTCCTGGACCTTCAAGAAGGTCCAGTCCAAGCCATTAAAAGTTTGCCACAAGCAAATGTTGCTCCTCCACCACCACAACCAACAGCAACTCAAAGTTTCTGTGCAACGCTGGCTGATGGGCTAGAGAAACTGCCTCCACGCATAAGAAACCAGCTGCAACTAGAGTTCTTGCAAAAACTGGTTGTGGCAGAAAATAAATATCTGTACGCTGATGATTAAAGAAACATTGAAATACTTGATTATCATTTCTTATACCAAGAAACCTAGTATTCAGGAACATCCCAACAAATATTTTTGTCCTTATCAACATATTTTAAAAAAAGTTTAGGGATCTGAAAAACTCATTGGCCTGTATTACTGAAATTTTCACAGTTCAAGTTCAAAACAAGTTATATCCAAAATCCAACCATATGAAACATGCAATTGCAGAAGGCGATGATAGTTTGGTTTAGCTTCTCTTATTTTTATTTGTTTGAGTTAAGATTAAGTATTTTTTCTTCACTTGAATAGACCTATATCAAGTGTATCGTTATTACTAAGTCTTAAAAATAACGCTGTGATCAAATTTTAATAGTCGCGAAGGTACATCTATTTGATTTTATTTTTGATAGGTATGCAAAAAACTAAATAAGAGCGACCTGCCTTGTGATCATGAACGCTGGGATTAATGGATCAACTGTATTTAATCTGAAACATGGCAAACTAAGCAAGAAATTTAATCAAAATCGGAGAAATAATTTTTAGACATAAATTTAAAGAGATAAAATATCAACCCTGTCCGGTATGTCTATAACAAAGCGTTTTCAGACAATGTCAATAAAGCAAGAGCTGTCTGTTCTCTTCAGTTTGTGGGTATGTTTACAATACGCCCTGTATAAAAAAATATAAATAAAGCAATACAAATTTCCTGTACATTATACAGTGTCCCGCCGGGCATAAGATCAAAAAAAGTTATATAGATCGATCTTGTTCCCGGTGGGACAACCTGGATATTAGTATGTATAATGAAAATTGTAGTAACTCTACAAACATAATTAAAACTGGAGCATGCTATGAATGATCCCATTGCCAGTTGATAGCACCTTCTTCATTAAAAAACTCTTTGAATCACTCTCGAACATCTCTTGTAGATCTTGTATATGTGTTTGTGCCCATTTGTCTAACATTCCTTACATTTCCTGCTCCGTCTCTCCACGAACCGCGATGAATAATTCCTTCATCTTCCTGGTCAACAAGAGTGGGGGTTATATAAGAATTATTGTCAAAATCAATCAAAAAGTTATAAAGGCAAACAGTGGCTTTGATGATATTATCAATATTTTACAACTTTCCAATGATGGAGTGTGATAGTATTCTCCATCTGGCCACAAGAATACCAAATGCATTTTCCACTATTCTCCTCGCTCGACAATGCCTGTAGTTATAGACTCTTTTGTCGATATCCATTTCACCTCTTCCTGGATAGGGTCGCATCAGATTATCCAGTAAAGGTAATGCTTCATCCCCTAATATGACGTATAGAAGGTCAGGTCTACCCTCGGAAAAACTTCTAGGTGGAGGAATATTCAATGATTTATACAGGCGTTTTCGACTCATTGCTGAGTTTTTGAATATCCCTCCATGACTCTGCCGGCCTTGACACCATCCACCAGTAGAAATTAGTATTTGTGGCCAACTACAGCCAATAAAACAATGGAATGGGTTCCCTTATAATTATAATAACAGCTCCCTGCTTTCGGTGGAGCCTGAAAAAAGAATAACCATATCTGTGCTGAGGTATATTGATCATGCTTTCTACACAATCATGATTTGGAACAAAATGATAGAATATCTTTAATTCTTCCCTGTATTTCAACATGTTTTCCATCAATTGCTCCTCCACAATTTGGAAAATTTCATTAATTTTCAAAGCCATCAGCCCCTTCTCTCCAATCATTTTCTGTGGGCACTTTCAAGAAAAAAGGTTGTAGTACTGTCCAAATGGCATCTGAAGTTTCAGCTATGATGTTAGAGACAGTAGATTTCCCCACTCTGAACAAGTAAGATAAGCTTGTCATGCTGTCTCCAGATGCAAGATATCTGCAAAAATGAACAATACCTATAACATTAAGCCTACTCAATTTGAGATAGTTATGAATCAACCAGGGAATCAACTTACCTCGGAGTAATTGATGGTCGAATTGACATAACTATTCAATGATGCTATCTTGTGATTCTTACAATGAAAGAAGTTATTATGTATGATTTTCCTTCGCTTGTCCTTGATATAATTACAACCCTGTAGTTTCCGTGTATCATGTTCTCGGCACGACGTTTAGAGCAAAAAATGTTTATTTTGCACTTTCTTATCACCTCGCCGGTCGATGGGTGGCCTGACCGTTGGGATTCATTCCGTTTGTCGTGTTCAAGGTACGCGTCGAAATTTTTGGTGTTGTGAAAATTATTGTGCTTAAAATGCCAAAACGTAAAATTCGCAGTGGTGATAAAAGTGAAGTGAAGAGACTTAGTAAAAAACTAAGAAAAATTCAAGACAAACTGGAGTTGTTGGAGTCGAGCTCTCCAAGTGCATCATCAAGCAGTGAAACATCAGGTAAAAATAACACACCTATAAATATAATGAGAGTAAAATCGCTCGATTGTAAAAAGACTCTCGTGCAGCAATCGCTTGCCAATGGATAACACTCGTTATTACATCAAAGTTATGATAAAAAATGAGGTTGCAATCGCTCGATTTCAGCAATAACCTCTGGTAGCACTCGCATACCATACAAAAATTGTACCGTTCGTGACTTACAAAAGGGTTGTTATTTTTCTCTTTCTTTTGACTTAGATTCCTCCTCGGAAATCGAACAACAAGCCGAACCGGATCGACAAGAAGTCGAAAATGCCGAGATAAATTTTGATTCTTTTGGTATTAAACCATTGGATAAGGCAAAAATTGGAGCCCCCATTCACAATGAAATAGCAGTGCGCTGGAAGGCAGTTTTACAATCAGGGTTAACCAGTGCGCAAAGAACAGAAATCACGGAAAAGTTTAAAATTCCGGAAAACTGCATGTCATTAATCCCACCCAAAACAAACGATGAAATACAGCCATGCTTACCGGACGGAGCCAGCAAGCATGACAAATTTATCACGGCGTTGCAGTTACAGCTAGCACATAGTCTTTCGGGCATTGCTACAGTAATAAATCAAAATCTAGCTGTCGCAGAACACATCAATTACACACAAATTCTTGGAGAGGCTTCTCAGTTAATTGCAAACGTCCACTATGCACTCTCAATTCATAGGAAATACAAGGTCATGCCGCATTTACATCCTGAGTGTGCTCAAGTGGCAAAAACCATAAAAATGGACGAGAACCTTTTTGGAAAAGACTTTCACGAAGTTTTTAAAAATGATCAAGCCCTGAGAAAATACAGCACTCAGCTAAAAAAGAGGACATTCGTCACCCCATCGATCGCCGGACCATCTGGCATCCAAAATCAAAAGTACCGTCCACGCCAGTCTTTAAACTACCAGGGTCCACAGTACAAGGGGAGGTTCAAAGGACAGAAGAAGGGGGAGAAGTCGCCAACGAGGAAGAGCAAATGGAGTCACAACAGCAATGTGGTCAGGTATCCGCGACTCACCCGACAACTTTATCTTCGCTAATAATGCCCACTGCATTAGGTCGTTCATCTATCCAACGGCTCCCGGTGGTGGCTTAGACCCCGCCGTTCAAATCACTGGGCGCGTCCTGAGATATACCGCAGCCCCTATACCCGCAGTGGCGCGCCGCACCCTCGCCCTCAGCTGGGGTGAGGCTTACATACTCGAGTCTCTAAATACAGCAGAGATAATGAAATTCTTTATCGGAGGTACCATCAGTGAACGCGCTGTCACCAGCGCTATAGTGCCCAAACTACAACCAGGCAACCACAACACCGTCCGCAATCTCTCCGCATATCTGACAGAAGCAGTAAATGTTTGTGACAACTATGCGCTGTATGCCAAGATCTTTTGGCACGCGATGGTAGCGGATCTCTTTGCATCCCAAGGCGTGGTCCCCGTCGCCCAGCCTTACGAAGGTGAGGACCCAGTAACGGCGGTCAACCTCGATAACGCCCAACTCAATTACATGGACATCGCGCAGCCTATACAACGTGGCGAAATCATCTTGGTCGAGCGCGAAGACTACGACCCCGCCGACTGATTGCTAGTACACTATCTAGCTAGGGGAGGACATCGGTTCAACGGCCCCGCAGGAGGCATCACTCCTCATGCCACCTATGTTTCGTGGCCCGCGATCAATGTCACCCTACTAGTCCATGGCGCCCCCTCCGCCCCACCGGCTGAAGCGGTCGTGACGGCAGCACAACTGTACGCCTTCGCCATCAAACTTGCCGAGAGACGCGGGGAGGCGCAAGCCATGACGCGGGGGTTGTACTGGGTACTGGATCACATAGGTATCAGATACCTACGCAACGCACCTGCTGCTCAATACCAGTTTATCATGCCAGACTTTAGAGCGACGAATCTGAGGCTACCCCGCCCTAATGATTACAACGTGATCCTGAGACTAGCGGGCATCAGACCCCGGGTGTGCCCAGAAGACGGGGCCGAGGCGACCACCTTCGCGGGTCTTATGCTTGTTGAAAAAATCCGACTAGTATCACTATATGTGGCAAGCCTATCAGTCTTCACAACTACCGTCCTCCACTCAATCCAAGTGAGGAGCGAATATTTAACCGAATGGTATCATGGATTGGCAGGGAGCCCAGCAACAATGCAGATTATGACGTCCCTGAATAATCAGGGGGCGCAGGGGGCCATATTCAGCGAGGGCCAGCTGACAGACATGGCAAAAGACTGCTTCATGCGATTGATGTCAGTGGACGTGGTGAGGCACGTCAACAAGGGCAATGATTGGCTGGGGGCCTTTGGCTCCCAGCACGATGTTGAGTCGGCCTACGGGACGCTACCCCAGAACACCACAGCCCGGCTGTTCAACCCCCTTGTGATTGACAGCTTCATAGAATGCAGACCACGCGAATGGGGACTCCTCGACCCCGGAGTCAGCGCCGACTTCTCACATGAGATCGCCGTGAGAGCGAACGCTGATAATCGTGGATGGCAGGCACTGCTCGGCTCTGCGGAGTACGAGTCAATAGCCACCAGCAGCGCCCCATACACGTATGTAGAGTACGGGGCCTTTGCCATAAACGTGATCGCGCAATACATACGCGCAGATGAACTGCTCTTGTCAGCCCAAAGAGCATACTGCGTCACAGGTGGGAAGGCCTATTTTGCACCACCTGTGCCTCTTGCTGGGCCACAGTACATGCAGGTGCTCCACAGTTTCATGCCCTGCACTATAATGACGTGGGACGCTCAGAACGCCCACATGATGGCCCTGGCACTCACTGAGGCTAATTTGCCGCCCGCAGACCTACGTTCCTTACTATATTTTAAGGGCCAAGTCATCGATGCAGCTGGCTTGGCGAGAACAAACTTCGACTCGCGTGGCCTCACTTACACCTTGCCCCCCTTGTTTGACCGGGCACCTAACATCGGTGAACCGGTTATACCAGCGGCACAAGGACACAACCCCGATAAGCAAGCGGAAAACTAAGTCGGCCCCATGCTGAGGCACGCTCACGCTTCAGCATTGTGGTGGGCTCAGAGGGCGTATCAGTACTATGTACAGGCGCCAAGCCGTACCCCCTCCGAGGCCACCCCACCTCAACCGATGCCGTCTCACTGACAAAATTAAACTTTAATTCACAGAACCTCATCAAACTTGGAAGACGTAAAAATGACTGATGAGACACTGGAGCCCAAAACACCATCGACCACTCCTGGACCTTCAAGAAGGTCCAGTCCAAGCCATTAAAAGTTTGCCACAAGCAAATGTTGCTCCTCCACCACCACAACCAACAGCAACTCAAAGTTTCTGTGCAACGCTGGCTGATGGGCTAGAGAAACTGCCTCCACGCATAAGAAACCAGCTGCAACTAGAGTTCTTGCAAAAACTGGTTGTGGCAGAAAATAAATATCTGTACGCTGATGATTAAAGAAACATTGAAATACTTGATTATCATTTCTTATACCAAGAAACCTAGTATTCAGGAACATCCCAACAAATATTTTTGTCCTTATCAACATATTTTAAAAAAAGTTTAGGGATCTGAAAAACTCATTGGCCTGTATTACTGAAATTTTCACAGTTCAAGTTCAAAACAAGTTATATCCAAAATCCAACCATATGAAACATGCAATTGCAGAAGGCGATGATAGTTTGGTTTAGCTTCTCTTATTTTTATTTGTTTGAGTTAAGATTGAGTATTTTTTCTTCACTTGAATAGACCTATATCAAGTGTAACGTTATTACTAAGTCTTAAAAATAACGCTGTGATCAAATTTTAATAGTCGCGAAGGTACATCTATTTGATTTTATTTTTGATAGGTATGCAAAAAACTAAATAAGAGCGACCTGCCTTGTGATCATGAACGCTGGGATTAATGGATCAACTGTATTTAATCTGAAACATGGCAAACTAAGCAAGAAATTTAATCAAAATCGGAGAAATAATTTTTAGACATAAATTTAAAGAGATAAAATATCAACCCTGTCCGGTATGTCTATAACAAAGCGTTTTCAGACAATGTCAATAAAGCAAGAGCTGTCTGTTCTCTTCAGTTTGTGGGTATGTTTACAATACGCCCTGTATAAAAAAATATAAATAAAGCAATACAAATTTCCTGTACATTATACAGTGTCCCGCCGGGCATAAGATCAAAAAAAGTTATATAGATCGATCTTGTTCCCGGTGGGACAACCTGGATATTAGTATGTATAATGAAAATTGTAGTAACTCTACAAACATAATTAAAACTGGAGCATGCTATGAATGATCCCATTGCCAGTTGATAGCACCTTCTTCATTAAAAAACTCTTTGAATCACTCTCGAACATCTCTTGTAGATCTTGTATATGTGTTTGTGCCCATTTGTCTAACATTCCTTACATTTCCTGCTCCGTCTCTCCACGAACCGCGATGAATAATTCCTTCATCTTCCTGGTCAACAAGAGTGGGGGTTATATAAGAATTATTGTCAAAATCAATCAAAAAGTTATAAAGGCAAACAGTGGCTTTGATGATATTATCAATATTTTACAACTTTCCAATGATGGAGTGTGATAGTATTCTCCATCTGGCCACAAGAATACCAAATGCATTTTCCACTATTCTCCTCGCTCGACAATGCCTGTAGTTATAGACTCTTTTGTCGATATCCATTTCACCTCTTCCTGGATAGGGTCGCATCAGATTATCCAGTAAAGGTAATGCTTCATCCCCTAATATGACGTATAGAAGGTCAGGTCTACCCTCGGAAAAACTTCTAGGTGGAGGAATATTCAATGATTTATACAGGCGTTTTCGACTCATTGCTGAGTTTTTGAATATCCCTCCATGACTCTGCCGGCCTTGACACCATCCACCAGTAGAAATTAGTATTTGTGGCCAACTACAGCCAATAAAACAATGGAATGGGTTCCCTTATAATTATAATAACAGCTCCCTGCTTTCGGTGGAGCCTGAAAAAAGAATAACCATATCTGTGCTGAGGTATATTGATCATGCTTTCTACACAATCATGATTTGGAACAAAATGATAGAATATCTTTAATTCTTCCCTGTATTTCAACATGTTTTCCATCAATTGCTCCTCCACAATTTGGAAAATTTCATTAATTTTCAAAGCCATCAGCCCCTTCTCTCCAATCATTTTCTGTGGGCACTTTCAAGAAAAAAGGTTGTAGTACTGTCCAAATGGCATCTGAAGTTTCAGCTATGATGTTAGAGACAGTAGATTTCCCCACTCTGAACAAGTAAGATAAGCTTGTCATGCTGTCTCCAGATGCAAGATATCTGCAAAAATGAACAATACCTATAACATTAAGCCTACTCAATTTGAGATAGTTATGAATCAACCAGGGAATCAACTTACCTCGGAGTAATTGATGGTCGAATTGACATAACTATTCAATGATGCTATCTTGTGATTCTTACAATGAAAGAAGTTATTATGTATGATTTTCCTTCGCTTGTCCTTGATATAATTACAACCCTGTAGTTTCCGTGAATCATGTTCTCGGCACGACGTTTAGAGCAAAAAATGTTTATTTTGCACTTTCTTATCACCTCGCCGGTCGATGGGTGGCCTGACCGTTGGGATTCATTCCGTTTGTCGTGTTCAAGGTACGCGTCGAAATTTTTGGTGTTGTGAAAATTATTGTGCTTAAAATGCCAAAACGTCAAATTCGCAGTGGTGATAAAAGTGAAGTGAAGAGACTTAGTAAAAAACTAAGAAAAATTCAAGACAAACTGGAGTTGTTGGAGTCGAGCTCTCCAAGTGCATCATCAAGCAGTGAAACATCAGGTAAAAATAACACACCTATAAATATAATGAGAGTAAAATCGCTCGATTGTAAAAAGACTCTCGTGCAGCAATCGCTTGCCAATGGATAACACTCGTTATTACATCAAAGTTATGATAAAAAATGAGGTTGCAATCGCTCGATTTCAGCAATAACCTCTGGTAGCACTCGCATACCATACAAAAATTGTACCGTTCGTGACTTACAAAAGGGTTGTTATTTTTCTCTTTCTTTTGACTTAGATTCCTCCTCGGAAATCGAACAACAAGCCGAACCGGATCGACAAGAAGTCGAAAATGCCGAGATAAATTTTGATTCTTTTGGTATTAAACCATTGGATAAGGCAAAAATTGGAGCCCACATTCACAATGAAATAGCAGTGCGCTGGAAGGCAGTTTTACAATCAGGGTTAACCAGTGCGCAAAGAACAGAAATCACGGAAAAGTTTAAAATTCCGGAAAACTGCATGTCATTAATCCCACCCAAAACAAACGATGAAATACAGCCATGCTTACCGGACGGAGCCAGCAAGCATGACAAATTTATCACGGCGTTGCAGTTACAGCTAGCACATAGTCTTTCGGGCATTGCTACAGTAATAAATCAAAATCTAGCTGTCGCAGAACAAATCAATTACACACAAATTCTTGGAGAGGCTTCTCAGTTAATTGCAAACGTCCACTATGCACTCTCAATTCATAGGAAATACAAGGTCATGCCGCATTTACATCCTGAGTGTGCTCAAGTGGCAAAAACCATAAAAATGGACGAGAACCTTTTTGGAAAAGACTTTCACGAAGTTTTTAAAAATGATCAAGCCCTGAGAAAATACAGCACTCAGCTAAAAAAGAGGACATTCGTCACCCCATCGATCGCCGGACCATCTGGCATCCAAAATCAAAAGTACCGTCCACGCCAGTCTTTAAACTACCAGGGTCCACAGTACAAGGGGAGGTTCAAAGGACAGAAGAAGGGGGAGAAGTCGCCAACGAGGAAGAGCAAATGGAGTCACAACAGCAATGTGGTCAGGTATCCGCGACTCACCCGACAACTTTATCTTCGCTAATAATGCCCACTGCATTAGGTCGTTCATCTATCCAACGGCTCCCGGTGGTGGCTTAGACCCCGCCGTTCAAATCACTGGGCGCGTCCTGAGATATACCGCAGCCCCTATACCCGCAGTGGCGCGCCGCACCCTCGCCCTCAGCTGGGGTGAGGCTTACATACTCGAGTCTCTAAATACAGCAGAGATAATGAAATTCTTTATCGGAGGTACCATCAGTGAACGCGCTGTCACCAGCGCTATAGTGCCCAAACTACAACCAGGCAACCACAACACCGTCCGCAATCTCTCCGCATATCTGACAGAAGCAGTAAATGTTTGTGACAACTATGCGCTGTATGCCAAGATCTTTTGGCACGCGATGGTAGCGGATCTCTTTGCATCCCAAGGCGTGGTCCCCGTCGCCCAGCCTTACGAAGGTGAGGACCCAGTAACGGCGGTCAACCTCGATAACGCCCAACTCAATTACATGGACATCGCGCAGCCTATACAACGTGGCGAAATCATCTTGGTCGAGCGCGAAGACTACGACCCCGCCGACTGATTGCTAGTACACTATCTAGCTAGGGGAGGACATCGGTTCAACGGCCCCGCAGGAGGCATCACTCCTCATGCCACCTATGTTTCGTGGCCCGCGATCAATGTCACCCTACTAGTCCATGGCGCCCCCTCCGCCCCACCGGCTGAAGCGGTCGTGACGGCAGCACAACTGTACGCCTTCGCCATCAAACTTGCCGAGAGACGCGGGGAGGCGCAAGCCATGACGCGGGGGTTGTACTGGGTACTGGATCACATAGGTATCAGATACCTACGCAACGCACCTGCTGCTCAATACCAGTTTATCATGCCAGACTTTAGAGCGACGAATCTGAGGCTACCCCGCCCTAATGATTACAACGTGATCCTGAGACTAGCGGGCATCAGACCCCGGGTGTGCCCAGAAGACGGGGCCGAGGCGACCACCTTCGCGGGTCTTATGCTTGTTGAAAAAATCCGACTAGTATCACTATATGTGGCAAGCCTATCAGTCTTCACAACTACCGTCCTCCACTCAATCCAAGTGAGGAGCGAATATTTAACCGAATGGTATCATGGATTGGCAGGGAGCCCAGCAACAATGCAGATTATGACGTCCCTGAATAATCAGGGGGCGCAGGGGGCCATATTCAGCGAGGGCCAGCTGACAGACATGGCAAAAGACTGCTTCATGCGATTGATGTCAGTGGACGTGGTGAGGCACGTCAACAAGGGCAATGATTGGCTGGGGGCCTTTGGCTCCCAGCACGATGTTGAGTCGGCCTACGGGACGCTACCCCAGGACACCACAGCCCGGCTGTTCAACCCCCTTGTGATTGACAGCTTCATAGAATGCAGACCACGCGAATGGGGACTCCTCGACCCCGGAGTCAGCGCCGACTTCTCACATGAGATCGCCGTGAGAGCGAACGCTGATAATCGTGGATGGCAGGCACTGCTCGGCTCTGCGGAGTACGAGTCAATAGCCACCAGCAGCGCCCCATACACGTATGTAGAGTACGGGGCCTTTGCCATAAACGTGATCGCGCAATACATACGCGCAGATGAACTGCTCTTGTCAGCCCAAAGAGCATACTGCGTCACAGGTGGGAAGGCCTATTTTGCACCACCTGTGCCTCTTGCTGGGCCACAGTACATGCAGGTGCTCCACAGTTTCATGCCCTGCACTATAATGACGTGGGACGCTCAGAACGCCCACATGATGGCCCTGGCACTCACTGAGGCTAATTTGCCGCCCGCAGACCTACGTTCCTTACTATATTTTAAGGGCCAAGTCATCGATGCAGCTGGCTTGGCGAGAACAAACTTCGACTCGCGTGGCCTCACTTACACCTTGCCCCCCTTGTTTGACCGGGCACCTAACATCGGTGAACCGGTTATACCAGCGGCACAAGGACACAACCCCGATAAGCAAGCGGAAAACTAAGTCGGCCCCATGCTGAGGCACGCTCACGCTTCAGCATTGTGGTGGGCTCAGAGGGCGTATCAGTACTATGTACAGGCGCCAAGCCGTACCCCCTCCGAGGCCACCCCACCTCAACCGATGCCGTCTCACTGACAAAATTAAACTTTAATTCACAGAACCTCATCAAACTTGGAAGACGTAAAAATGACTGATGAGACACTGGAGCCCAAAACACCATCGACCACTCCTGGACCTTCAAGAAGGTCCAGTCCAAGCCATTAAAAGTTTGCCACAAGCAAATGTTGCTCCTCCACCACCACAACCAACCGCAACTCTAAGTTTCTGTGCAACGCTGGCTGATGGGCTAGAGAAACTGCCTCCACGCATAAGAAACCAGCTGCAACTAGAGTTCTTGCAAAAACTGGTTGTGGCAGAAAATAAATATCTGTACGCTGATGATTAAAGAAACATTGAAATACTTGATTATCATTTCTTATACCAAGAAACCTAGTATTCAGGAACATCCCAACAAATATTTTTGTCCTTATCAACATATTTTAAAAAAAGTTTAGGGATCTGAAAAACTCATTGGCCTGTATTACTGAAATTTTCACAGTTCAAGTTCAAAACAAGTTATATCCAAAATCCAACCATATGAAACATGCAATTGCAGAAGGCGATGATAGTTTGGTTTAGCTTCTCTTATTTTTATTTGTTTGAGTTAAGATTGAGTATTTTTTCTTCACTTGAATAGACCTATATCAAGTGTAACGTTATTACTAAGTCTTAAAAATAACGCTGTGATCAAATTTTAATAGTCGCGAAGGTACATCTATTTGATTTTATTTTTGATAGGTATGCAAAAAACTAAATAAGAGCGACCTGCCTTGTGATCATGAACGCTGGGATTAATGGATCAACTGTATTTAATCTGAAACATGGCAAACTAAGCAAGAAATTTAATCAAAATCGGAGAAATAATTTTTAGACATAAATTTAAAGAGATAAAATATCAACCCTGTCCGGTATGTCTATAACAAAGCGTTTTCAGACAATGTCAATAAAGCAAGAGCTGTCTGTTCTCTTCAGTTTGTGGGTATGTTTACAATACGCCCTGTATAAAAAAATATAAATAAAGCAATACAAATTTCCTGTACATTATACAGTGTCCCGCCGGGCATAAGATCAAAAAAAGTTATATAGATCGATCTTGTTCCCGGTGGGACAACCTGGATATTAGTATGTATAATGAAAATTGTAGTAACTCTACAAACATAATTAAAACTGGAGCATGCTATGAATGATCCCATTGCCAGTTGATAGCACCTTCTTCATTAAAAAACTCTTTGAATCACTCTCGAACATCTCTTGTAGATCTTGTATATGTGTTTGTGCCCATTTGTCTAACATTCCTTACATTTCCTGCTCCGTCTCTCCACGAACCGCGATGAATAATTCCTTCATCTTCCTGGTCAACAAGAGTGGGGGTTATATAAGAATTATTGTCAAAATCAATCAAAAAGTTATAAAGGCAAACAGTGGCTTTGATGATATTATCAATATTTTACAACTTTCCAATGATGGAGTGTGATAGTATTCTCCATCTGGCCACAAGAATACCAAATGCATTTTCCACTATTCTCCTCGCTCGACAATGCCTGTAGTTATAGACTCTTTTGTCGATATCCATTTCACCTCTTCCTGGATAGGGTCGCATCAGATTATCCAGTAAAGGTAATGCTTCATCCCCTAATATGACGTATAGAAGGTCAGGTCTACCCTCGGAAAAACTTCTAGGTGGAGGAATATTCAATGATTTATACAGGCGTTTTCGACTCATTGCTGAGTTTTTGAATATCCCTCCATGACTCTGCCGGCCTTGACACCATCCACCAGTAGAAATTAGTATTTGTGGCCAACTACAGCCAATAAAACAATGGAATGGGTTCCCTTATAATTATAATAACAGCTCCCTGCTTTCGGTGGAGCCTGAAAAAAGAATAACCATATCTGTGCTGAGGTATATTGATCATGCTTTCTACACAATCATGATTTGGAACAAAATGATAGAATATCTTTAATTCTTCCCTGTATTTCAACATGTTTTCCATCAATTGCTCCTCCACAATTTGGAAAATTTCATTAATTTTCAAAGCCATCAGCCCCTTCTCTCCAATCATTTTCTGTGGGCACTTTCAAGAAAAAAGGTTGTAGTACTGTCCAAATGGCATCTGAAGTTTCAGCTATGATGTTAGAGACAGTAGATTTCCCCACTCTGAACAAGTAAGATAAGCTTGTCATGCTGTCTCCAGATGCAAGATATCTGCAAAAATGAACAATACCTATAACATTAAGCCTACTCAATTTGAGATAGTTATGAATCAACCAGGGAATCAACTTACCTCGGAGTAATTGATGGTCGAATTGACATAACTATTCAATGATGCTATCTTGTGATTCTTACAATGAAAGAAGTTATTATGTATGATTTTCCTTCGCTTGTCCTTGATATAATTACAACCCTGTAGTTTCCGTGAATCATGTTCTCGGCACGACGTTTAGAGCAAAAAATGTTTATTTTGCACTTTCTTATCACCTCGCCGGTCGATGGGTGGCCTGACCGTTGGGATTCATTCCGTTTGTCGTGTTCAAGGTACGCGTCGAAATTTTTGGTGTTGTGAAAATTATTGTGCTTAAAATGCCAAAACGTCAAATTCGCAGTGGTGATAAAAGTGAAGTGAAGAGACTTAGTAAAAAACTAAGAAAAATTCAAGACAAACTGGAGTTGTTGGAGTCGAGCTCTCCAAGTGCATCATCAAGCAGTGAAACATCAGGTAAAAATAACACACCTATAAATATAATGAGAGTAAAATCGCTCGATTGTAAAAAGACTCTCGTGCAGCAATCGCTTGCCAATGGATAACACTCGTTATTACATCAAAGTTATGATAAAAAATGAGGTTGCAATCGCTCGATTTCAGCAATAACCTCTGGTAGCACTCGCATACCATACAAAAATTGTACCGTTCGTGACTTACAAAAGGGTTGTTATTTTTCTCTTTCTTTTGACTTAGATTCCTCCTCGGAAATCGAACAACAAGCCGAACCGGATCGACAAGAAGTCGAAAATGCCGAGATAAATTTTGATTCTTTTGGTATTAAACCATTGGATAAGGCAAAAATTGGAGCCCACATTCACAATGAAATAGCAGTGCGCTGGAAGGCAGTTTTACAATCAGGGTTAACCAGTGCGCAAAGAACAGAAATCACGGAAAAGTTTAAAATTCCGGAAAACTGCATGTCATTAATCCCACCCAAAACAAACGATGAAATACAGCCATGCTTACCGGACGGAGCCAGCAAGCATGACAAATTTATCACGGCGTTGCAGTTACAGCTAGCACATAGTCTTTCGGGCATTGCTACAGTAATAAATCAAAATCTAGCTGTCGCAGAACAAATCAATTACACACAAATTCTTGGAGAGGCTTCTCAGTTAATTGCAAACGTCCACTATGCACTCTCAATTCATAGGAAATACAAGGTCATGCCGCATTTACATCCTGAGTGTGCTCAAGTGGCAAAAACCATAAAAATGGACGAGAACCTTTTTGGAAAAGACTTTCACGAAGTTTTTAAAAATGATCAAGCCCTGAGAAAATACAGCACTCAGCTAAAAAAGAGGACATTCGTCACCCCATCGATCGCCGGACCATCTGGCATCCAAAATCAAAAGTACCGTCCACGCCAGTCTTTAAACTACCAGGGTCCACAGTACAAGGGGAGGTTCAAAGGACAGAAGAAGGGGGAGAAGTCGCCAACGAGGAAGAGCAAATGGAGTCACAACAGCAATGTGGTCAGGTATCCGCGACTCACCCGACAACTTTATCTTCGCTAATAATGCCCACTGCATTAGGTCGTTCATCTATCCAACGGCTCCCGGTGGTGGCTTAGACCCCGCCGTTCAAATCACTGGGCGCGTCCTGAGATATACCGCAGCCCCTATACCCGCAGTGGCGCGCCGCACCCTCGCCCTCAGCTGGGGTGAGGCTTACATACTCGAGTCTCTAAATACAGCAGAGATAATGAAATTCTTTATCGGAGGTACCATCAGTGAACGCGCTGTCACCAGCGCTATAGTGCCCAAACTACAACCAGGCAACCACAACACCGTCCGCAATCTCTCCGCATATCTGACAGAAGCAGTAAATGTTTGTGACAACTATGCGCTGTATGCCAAGATCTTTTGGCACGCGATGGTAGCGGATCTCTTTGCATCCCAAGGCGTGGTCCCCGTCGCCCAGCCTTACGAAGGTGAGGACCCAGTAACGGCGGTCAACCTCGATAACGCCCAACTCAATTACATGGACATCGCGCAGCCTATACAACGTGGCGAAATCATCTTGGTCGAGCGCGAAGACTACGACCCCGCCGACTTATTGCTAGTACACTATCTAGCTAGGGGAGGACATCGGTTCAACGGCCCCGCAGGAGGCATCACTCCTCATGCCACCTATGTTTCGTGGCCCGCGATCAATGTCACCCTACTAGTCCATGGCGCCCCCCCCCGCCCCACCGGCTGAAGCGGTCGTGACGGCAGCACAACTGTACGCCTTCGCCATCAAACTTGCCGAGAGACGCGGGGAGGCGCAAGCCATGACGCGGGGGTTGTACTGGGTACTGGATCACATAGGTATCAGATACCTACGCAACGCACCTGCTGCACAATACCAGTTTATCATGTCAGACTTTAGAGCGACGAATCTGAGGCTACCCCGCCCTAATGATTACAACGTGATCCTGAGACTAGCGGGCATCAGACCCCGGGTGTGCCCAGAAGACGGGGCCGAGGCGACCACCTTCGCGGGTCTTATGCTTGTTGAAAAAATCCGACTAGTATCACTATATGTGGCAAGCCTATCAGTCTTCACAACTACCGTCCTCCACTCAATCCAAGTGAGGAGCGAATATTTAACCGAATGGTATCATGGATTGGCAGGGAGCCCAGCAACAATGCAGATTATGACGTCCCTGAATAATCAGGGGGCGCAGGGGGCCATATTCAGCGAGGGCCAGCTGACAGACATGGCAAAAGACTGCTTCATGCGATTGATGTCAGTGGACGTGGTGAGGCACGTCAACAAGGGCAATGATTGGCTGGGGGCCTTTGGCTCCCAGCACGATGTTGAGTCGGCCTACGGGACGCTACCCCAGAACACCACAGCCCGGCTGTTCAACCCCCTTGTGATTGACAGCTTCATAGAATGCAGACCACGCGAATGGGGACTCCTCGACCCCGGAGTCAGCGCCGACTTCTCACATGAGATCGCCGTGAGAGCGAACGCTGATAATCGTGGATGGCAGGCACTGCTCGGCTCTGCGGAGTACGAGTCAATAGCCACCAGCAGCGCCCCATACACGTATGTAGAGTACGGGGCCTTTGCCATAAACGTGATCGCGCAATACATACGCGCAGATGAACTGCTCTTGTCAGCCCAAAGAGCATACTGCGTCACAGGTGGGAAGGCCTATTTTGCACCACCTGTGCCTCTTGCTGGGCCACAGTACATGCAGGTGCTCCACAGTTTCATGCCCTGCACTATAATGACGTGGGACGCTCAGAACGCCCACATGATGGCCCTGGCACTCACTGAGGCTAATTTGCCGCCCGCAGACCTACGTTCCTTACTATATTTTAAGGGCCAAGTCATCGATGCAGCTGGCTTGGCGAGAACAAACTTCGACTCGCGTGGCCTCACTTACACCTTGCCCCCCTTGTTTGACCGGGCACCTAACATCGGTGAACCGGTTATACCAGCGGCACAAGGACACAACCCCGATAAGCAAGCGGAAAACTAAGTCGGCCCCATGCTGAGGCACGCTCACGCTTCAGCATTGTGGTGGGCTCAGAGGGCGTATCAGTACTATGTACAGGCGCCAAGCCGTACCCCCTCCGAGGCCACCCCACCTCAACCGATGCCGCTCAAAAGATTAGAAACCTCATTCGAATGCAGGTTAATATGGCCACCAACACCCACAAGCGAGTTAATAGTCGCGTTATGGTGGCGTTTGATTTCTCAACGGGAAAAGCCATCTTGGCCCACGCCCGGTGGTGCGCCACAACAACGTCTATAGACACTGGGTTGTCTAGTGACGATGTTTGGCTTACCCAAATCATTTTCGACGCCCTGCAACGGGCCGCAACCGTCGGCTTCGTTGACAGTGAAGCCCCTACCTCACTACTCCATCAGTTGTTCCCTGAATATATCGTTGGCACCAGCAAGCAGGGGAGAGCCGAACTGCATCGCTGTCACGCCAGTCTTGAACTATATCAACGCTGTCGGCTGGCTCGACGAGTAGACCCCGAAGGAGGTTACAATGGGCCCATCTGAGCGGCCTAAGTAAAAGGATGGCGCATGCTACCCCTCCATAACTCTATCTTCTATCTATCTATCTAGGTACTCCAGAAATATAATGATCTATGGGAGAATGGTCTCATAACAGCTGCGCCTCCCGAAAGCCAAGTGGAACAACCACCTGCAAGAAGAACTTGGCTTCTGAGGATGAGGAAAATTTGATTCGATTAGTGTCTGAAAGACGGCCCCTATTTGATCATAGAATTCCACTTGAGGAAAGAAGCAGGGAATGTGTAAAAAGCCTATGGGAGAGAGTGAAATTGGAACTAGATGGTAAAATGCAATTTGTTTATAGAATTTACCACATCATCCCATTTTTTTTCTAGTTGATACATCAGTTGAAATAATAATGAAAAAATGGAAAAATATACGAGTTAGTTATTAGAACGAGAGGCAAATAAAGATTGCTTCTGGATCATCAGCAGAGGATAAAAAAGCTGCGATTAAACTGCAGAGAAAACATAAAAATTATGAATTGTTGTTGTTTTTGGAGGACACACTTGACCGTAAGTGAAGATGAAAATCACAACTATTTTTTTTTGTGAACGTACCCTTGCTATTGAATTAAAGATTAAAAAAAAAAATATATATTTCAGAATGTATGAAGCTATTAGCTATTTGCAAAATTTAAAAACCAAATTGAGATTGTTGGCGAAAAAGAAGCGATCAATCAGAATATATCGTCGTTGCCGCAGTAAAACCTCCTGTGTGTCAATTTAGCTGAAATTTTAATTTAAGCACCTACTGATTCGTTTTTCCAGCGCGCGTATGCTCATGAGACATCCTATCAGTTCCCGGTTTTTATAAACGTCTAATTCGGGGTTTTGTATACCCCCTCTATGTCTTGGTTTATATTGTGATTTGTTTTGTTTTTCCCGTCTCCTGTGAAGTCTAGTTTATAGCACATAGGAGCTATTATCGCGGCAACGACGATATATTTTTTTAATTGCTGCAGTTATGTCTCACTGACAAAATTAAACTTTAATTCACAGAACCTCATCAAACTTGGAAGACGTAAAAATGACTGATGAGACACTGGAGCCCAAAACACCATCGACCACTCCTGGACCTTCAAGAAGGTCCAGTCCAAGCCATTAAAAGTTTGCCACAAGCAAATGTTGCTCCTCCACCACCACAACCAACAGCAACTCAAAGTTTCTGTGCAACGCTGGCTGATGGGCTAGAGAAACTGCCTCCACGCATAAGAAACCAGCTGCAACTAGAGTTCTTGCAAAAACTGGTTGTGGCAGAAAATAAATATCTGTACGCTGATGATTAAAGAAACATTGAAATACTTGATTATCATTTCTTATACCAAGAAACCTAGTATTCAGGAACATCCCAACAAATATTTTTGTCCTTATCAACATATTTTAAAAAAAGTTTAGGGATCTGAAAAACTCATTGGCCTGTATTACTGAAATTTTCACAGTTCAAGTTCAAAACAAGTTATATCCAAAATCCAACCATATGAAACATGCAATTGCAGAAGGCGATGATAGTTTGGTTTAGCTTCTCTTATTTTTATTTGTTTGAGTTAAGATTGAGTATTTTTTCTTCACTTGAATAGACCTATATCAAGTGTAACGTTATTACTAAGTCTTAAAAATAACGCTGTGATCAAATTTTAATAGTCGCGAAGGTACATCTATTTGATTTTATTTTTGATAGGTATGCAAAAAACTAAATAAGAGCGACCTGCCTTGTGATCATGAACGCTGGGATTAATGGATCAACTGTATTTAATCTGAAACATGGCAAACTAAGCAAGAAATTTAATCAAAATCGGAGAAATAATTTTTAGACATAAATTTAAAGAGATAAAATATCAACCCTGTCCGGTATGTCTATAACAAAGCGTTTTCAGACAATGTCAATAAAGCAAGAGCTGTCTGTTCTCTTCAGTTTGTGGGTATGTTTACAATACGCCCTGTATAAAAAAATATAAATAAAGCAATACAAATTTCCTGTACATTATACAGTGTCCCGCCGGGCATAAGATCAAAAAAAGTTATATAGATCGATCTTGTTCCCGGTGGGACAACCTGGATATTAGTATGTATAATGAAAATTGTAGTAACTCTACAAACATAATTAAAACTGGAGCATGCTATGAATGATCCCATTGCCAGTTGATAGCACCTTCTTCATTAAAAAACTCTTTGAATCACTCTCGAACATCTCTTGTAGATCTTGTATATGTGTTTGTGCCCATTTGTCTAACATTCCTTACATTTCCTGCTCCGTCTCTCCACGAACCGCGATGAATAATTCCTTCATCTTCCTGGTCAACAAGAGTGGGGGTTATATAAGAATTATTGTCAAAATCAATCAAAAAGTTATAAAGGCAAACAGTGGCTTTGATGATATTATCAATATTTTACAACTTTCCAATGATGGAGTGTGATAGTATTCTCCATCTGGCCACAAGAATACCAAATGCATTTTCCACTATTCTCCTCGCTCGACAATGCCTGTAGTTATAGACTCTTTTGTCGATATCCATTTCACCTCTTCCTGGATAGGGTCGCATCAGATTATCCAGTAAAGGTAATGCTTCATCCCCTAATATGACGTATAGAAGGTCAGGTCTACCCTCGGAAAAACTTCTAGGTGGAGGAATATTCAATGATTTATACAGGCGTTTTCGACTCATTGCTGAGTTTTTGAATATCCCTCCATGACTCTGCCGGCCTTGACACCATCCACCAGTAGAAATTAGTATTTGTGGCCAACTACAGCCAATAAAACAATGGAATGGGTTCCCTTATAATTATAATAACAGCTCCCTGCTTTCGGTGGAGCCTGAAAAAAGAATAACCATATCTGTGCTGAGGTATATTGATCATGCTTTCTACACAATCATGATTTGGAACAAAATGATAGAATATCTTTAATTCTTCCCTGTATTTCAACATGTTTTCCATCAATTGCTCCTCCACAATTTGGAAAATTTCATTAATTTTCAAAGCCATCAGCCCCTTCTCTCCAATCATTTTCTGTGGGCACTTTCAAGAAAAAAGGTTGTAGTACTGTCCAAATGGCATCTGAAGTTTCAGCTATGATGTTAGAGACAGTAGATTTCCCCACTCTGAACAAGTAAGATAAGCTTGTCATGCTGTCTCCAGATGCAAGATATCTGCAAAAATGAACAATACCTATAACATTAAGCCTACTCAATTTGAGATAGTTATGAATCAACCAGGGAATCAACTTACCTCGGAGTAATTGATGGTCGAATTGACATAACTATTCAATGATGCTATCTTGTGATTCTTACAATGAAAGAAGTTATTATGTATGATTTTCCTTCGCTTGTCCTTGATATAATTACAACCCTGTAGTTTCCGTGAATCATGTTCTCGGCACGACGTTTAGAGCAAAAAATGTTTATTTTGCACTTTCTTATCACCTCGCCGGTCGATGGGTGGCCTGACCGTTGGGATTCATTCCGTTTGTCGTGTTCAAGGTACGCGTCGAAATTTTTGGTGTTGTGAAAATTATTGTGCTTAAAATGCCAAAACGTAAAATTCGCAGTGGTGATAAAAGTGAAGTGAAGAGACTTAGTAAAAAACTAAGAAAAATTCAAGACAAACTGGAGTTGTTGGAGTCGAGCTCTCCAAGTGCATCATCAAGCAGTGAAACATCAGGTAAAAATAACACACCTATAAATATAATGAGAGTAAAATCGCTCGATTGTAAAAAGACTCTCGTGCAGCAATCGCTTGCCAATGGATAACACTCGTTATTACATCAAAGTTATGATAAAAAATGAGGTTGCAATCGCTCGATTTCAGCAATAACCTCTGGTAGCACTCGCATACCATACAAAAATTGTACCGTTCGTGACTTACAAAAGGGTTGTTATTTTTCTCTTTCTTTTGACTTAGATTCCTCCTCGGAAATCGAACAACAAGCCGAACCGGATCGACAAGAAGTCGAAAATGCCGAGATAAATTTTGATTCTTTTGGTATTAAACCATTGGATAAGGCAAAAATTGGAGCCCACATTCACAATGAAATAGCAGTGCGCTGGAAGGCAGTTTTACAATCAGGGTTAACCAGTGCGCAAAGAACAGAAATCACGGAAAAGTTTAAAATTCCGGAAAACTGCATGTCATTAATCCCACCCAAAACAAACGATGAAATACAGCCATGCTTACCGGACGGAGCCAGCAAGCATGACAAATTTATCACGGCGTTGCAGTTACAGCTAGCACATAGTCTTTCGGGCATTGCTACAGTAATAAATCAAAATCTAGCTGTCGCAGAACAAATCAATTACACACAAATTCTTGGAGAGGCTTCTCAGTTAATTGCAAACGTCCACTATGCACTCTCAATTCATAGGAAATACAAGGTCATGCCGCATTTACATCCTGAGTGTGCTCAAGTGGCAAAAACCATAAAAATGGACGAGAACCTTTTTGGAAAAGACTTTCACGAAGTTTTTAAAAATGATCAAGCCCTGAGAAAATACAGCACTCAGCTAAAAAAGAGGACATTCGTCACCCCATCGATCGCCGGACCATCTGGCATCCAAAATCAAAAGTACCGTCCACGCCAGTCTTTAAACTACCAGGGTCCACAGTACAAGGGGAGGTTCAAAGGACAGAAGAAGGGGGAGAAGTCGCCAACGAGGAAGAGCAAATGGAGTCACAACAGCAATGTGGTCAGGTATCCGCGACTCACCCGACAACTTTATCTTCGCTAATAATGCCCACTGCATTAGGTCGTTCATCTATCCAACGGCTCCCGGTGGTGGCTTAGACCCCGCCGTTCAAATCACTGGGCGCGTCCTGAGATATACCGCAGCCCCTATACCCGCAGTGGCGCGCCGCACCCTCGCCCTCAGCTGGGGTGAGGCTTACATACTCGAGTCTCTAAATACAGCAGAGATAATGAAATTCTTTATCGGAGGTACCATCAGTGAACGCGCTGTCACCAGCGCTATAGTGCCCAAACTACAACCAGGCAACCACAACACCGTCCGCAATCTCTCCGCATATCTGACAGAAGCAGTAAATGTTTGTGACAACTATGCGCTGTATGCCAAGATCTTTTGGCACGCGATGGTAGCGGATCTCTTTGCATCCCAAGGCGTGGTCCCCGTCGCCCAGCCTTACGAAGGTGAGGACCCAGTAACGGCGGTCAACCTCGATAACGCCCAACTCAATTACATGGACATCGCGCAGCCTATACAACGTGGCGAAATCATCTTGGTCGAGCGCGAAGACTACGACCCCGCCGACTTATTGCTAGTACACTATCTAGCTAGGGGAGGACATCGGTTCAACGGCCCCGCAGGAGGCATCACTCCTCATGCCACCTATGTTTCGTGGCCCGCGATCAATGTCACCCTACTAGTCCATGGCGCCCCCCCCGCCCCACCGGCTGAAGCGGTCGTGACGGCAGCACAACTGTACGCCTTCGCCATCAAACTTGCCGAGAGACGCGGGGAGGCGCAAGCCATGACGCGGGGGTTGTACTGGGTACTGGATCACATAGGTATCAGATACCTACGCAACGCACCTGCTGCTCAATACCAAATTATCATGCCAGACTTTAGAGCGACGAATCTGAGGCTACCCCGCCCTAATGATTACAACGTGATCCTGAGACTAGCGGGCATCAGACCCCGGGTGTGCCCAGAAGACGGGGCCGAGGCGACCACCTTCGCGGGTCTTATGCTTGTTGAAAAAATCCGACTAGTATCACTATATGTGGCAAGCCTATCAGTCTTCACAACTACCGTCCTCCACTCAATCCAAGTGAGGAGCAAATATTTAACCGAATGGTATCATGGATTGGCAGGGAGCCCAGCAACAATGCAGATTATGACGTCCCTGAATAATCAGGGGGCGCAGGGGGCCATATTCAGCGAGGGCCAGCTGACAGACATGGCAGAAGACTGCTTCATGCGATTGATGTCAGTGGACGTGGTGAGGCACGTCAACAAGGGCAATGATTGGCTGGGGGCCTTTGGCTCCCAGCACGATGTTGAGTCGGCCTACGGGACGCTACCCCAGAACACCACAGCCCGGCTGTTCAACCCCCTTGTGATTGACAGCTTCATAGAATGCAGACCACGCGAATGGGGACTCCTCGACCCCGGAGTCAGCGCCGACTTCTCACATGAGATCGCCGTGAGAGCGAACGCTGATAATCGTGGATGGCAGGCACTGCTCGGCTCTGCGGAGTACGAGTCAATAGCCACCAGCAGCGCCCCATACACGTATGTAGAGTACGGGGCCTTTGCCATAAACGTGATCGCGCAATACATACGCGCAGATGAACTGCTCTTGTCAGCCCAAAGAGCATACTGCGTCACAGGTGGGAAGGCCTATTTTGCACCACCCGTGCCTCTTGCTGGGCCACAGTACATGCAGGTGCTCCACAGTTTCATGCCCTGCACTATAATGACGTGGGACGCTCAGAACGCCCACATGATGGCCCTGGCACTCACTGAGGCTAATTTGCCGCCCGCAGACCTACGTTCCTTACTATATTTTAAGGGCCAAGTCATCGATGCAGCTGGCTTGGCGAGAAAAAACTTCGACTCGCGTGGCCTCACTTACACCTTGCCCCCCTTGTTTGACCGGGCACCTAACATCGGTGAACCGGTTATACCAGCGGCACAAGGACACAACCCCGATAAGCAAGCGGAAAACTAAGTCGGCCCCATGCTGAGGCACGCTCACGCTTCAGCATTGTGGTGGGCTCAGAGGGCGTATCAGTACTATGTACAGGCGCCAAGCCGTACCCCCTCCGAGGCCACCCCACCTCAACCGATGCCGCTCAAAAGATTAGAAACCTCATTCGAATGCAGGTTAATATGGCCACCAACACTCACAAGCGAGTTAATAGTCGCGTTATGGTGGCGTTTGATTTCTCAACGGGAAAAGCCATCTTGGCCCACGCCCGGTGGTGCGCCACAACAACGTCTATAGACACTGGGTTGTCTAGTGACGATGTTTGGCTTACCCAAATCATTTTCGACGCCCTGCAACGGGCCGCAACCGTCGGCTTCGTTGACAGTGAAGCCCCTACCTCACTACTCCATCAGTTGTTCCCTGAATATATCGTTGGCACCAGCAAGCAGGGGAGAGCCGAACTGCATCGCTGTCACGCCAGTCTTGAACTATATCAACGCTGTCGGCTGGCTCGACGAGTAGACCCCGAAGGAGGTTACAATGGGCCCATCTGAGCGGCCTAAGTAAAAGGATGGCGCATGCTACCCCTCCATAACTCTATCTTCTATCTATCTATCTAGGTACTCCAGAAATATAATGATCTATGGGAGAATGGTCTCATAACAGCTGCGCCTCTCGAAAGCCAAGTGGAACAACCACCTGCAAGAAGAACTTGGCTTCTGAGGATGAGGAAAATTTGATTCGATTAGTGTCTGAAAGACGGCCCCTATTTGATCATAGAATTCCACTTGAGGAAAGAAGCAGGGAATGTGTAAAAAGCCTATGGGAGAGAGTGAAATTGGAACTAGATGGTAAAATGCAATTTGTTTATAGAATTTACCACATCATCCCATTTTTTTTCTAGTTGATACATCAGTTGAAATAATAATGAAAAAATGGAAAAATATACGAGTTAGTTATTAGAACGAGAGGCAAATAAAGATTGCTTCTGGATCATCAGCAGAGGATAAAAAAGCTGCGATTAAACTGCAGAGAAAACATAAAAATTATGAATTGTTGTTGTTTTTGGAGGACACACTTGACCGTAAGTGAAGATGAAAATCACAACTATTTTTTTTTGTGAACGTACCCTTGCTATTGAATTAAAGATTAAAAAAAAAAATATATATTTCAGAATGTATGAAGCTATTAGCTATTTGCAAAATTTAAAAACCAAATTGAGATTGTTGGCGAAAAAGAAGCGATCAATCAGAATATATCGTCGTTGCCGCAGTAAAACCTCCTGTGTGTCAATTTAGCTGAAATTTTAATTTAAGCACCTACTGATTCGTTTTTCCAGCGCGCGTATGCTCATGAGACATCCTATCAGTTCCCGGTTTTTATAAACGTCTAATTCGGGGTTTTGTATACCCCCTCTATGTCTTGGTTTATATTGTGATTTGTTTTGTTTTTCCCGTCTCCTGTGAAGTCTAGTTTATAGCACATAGGAGCTATTATCGCGGCAACGACGATATATTTTTTTAATTGCTGCAGTTATGTCTCACTGACAAAATTAAACTTTAATTCACAGAACCTCATCAAACTTGGAAGACGTAAAAATGACTGATGAGACACTGGAGCCCAAAACACCATCGACCACTCCTGGACCTTCAAGAAGGTCCAGTCCAAGCCATTAAAAGTTTGCCACAAGCAAATGTTGCTCCTCCACCACCACAACCAACAGCAACTCAAAGTTTCTGTGCAACGCTGGCTGATGGGCTAGAGAAACTGCCTCCACGCATAAGAAACCAGCTGCAACTAGAGTTCTTGCAAAAACTGGTTGTGGCAGAAAATAAATATCTGTACGCTGATGATTAAAGAAACATTGAAATACTTGATTATCATTTCTTATACCAAGAAACCTAGTATTCAGGAACATCCCAACAAATATTTTTGTCCTTATCAACATATTTTAAAAAAAGTTTAGGGATCTGAAAAACTCATTGGCCTGTATTACTGAAATTTTCACAGTTCAAGTTCAAAACAAGTTATATCCAAAATCCAACCATATGAAACATGCAATTGCAGAAGGCGATGATAGTTTGGTTTAGCTTCTCTTATTTTTATTTGTTTGAGTTAAGATTAAGTATTTTTTCTTCACTTGAATAGACCTATATCAAGTGTAACGTTATTACTAAGTCTTAAAAATAACGCTGTGATCAAATTTTAATAGTCGCGAAGGTACATCTATTTGATTTTATTTTTGATAGGTATGCAAAAAACTAAATAAGAGCGACCTGCCTTGTGATCATGAACGCTGGGATTAATGGATCAACTGTATTTAATCTGAAACATGGCAAACTAAGCAAGAAATTTAATCAAAATCGGAGAAATAATTTTTAGACATAAATTTAAAGAGATAAAATATCAACCCTGTCCGGTATGTCTATAACAAAGCGTTTTCAGACAATGTCAATAAAGCAAGAGCTGTCTGTTCTCTTCAGTTTGTGGGTATGTTTACAATACGCCCTGTATAAAAAAATATAAATAAAGCAATACAAATTTCCTGTACATTATACAGTGTCCCGCCGGGCATAAGATCAAAAAAAGTTATATAGATCGATCTTGTTCCCGGTGGGACAACCTGGATATTAGTATGTATAATGAAAATTGTAGTAACTCTACAAACATAATTAAAACTGGAGCATGCTATGAATGATCCCATTGCCAGTTGATAGCACCTTCTTCATTAAAAAACTCTTTGAATCACTCTCGAACATCTCTTGTAGATCTTGTATATGTGTTTGTGCCCATTTGTCTAACATTCCTTACATTTCCTGCTCCGTCTCTCCACGAACCGCGATGAATAATTCCTTCATCTTCCTGGTCAACAAGAGTGGGGGTTACATAAGAATTATTGTCAAAATCAATCAAAAAGTTATAAAGGCAAACAGTGGCTTTGATGATATTATCAATATTTTACAACTTTCCAATGATGGAGTGTGATAGTATTCTCCATCTGGCCACAAGAATACCAAATGCATTTTCCACTATTCTCCTCGCTCGACAATGCCTGTAGTTATAGACTCTTTTGTCGATATCCATTTCACCTCTTCCTGGATAGGGTCGCATCAGATTATCCAGTAAAGGTAATGCTTCATCCCCTAATATGACGTATAGAAGGTCAGGTCTACCCTCGGAAAAACTTCTAGGTGGAGGAATATTCAATGATTTATACAGGCGTTTTCGACTCATTGCTGAGTTTTTGAATATCCCTCCATGACTCTGCCGGCCTTGACACCATCCACCAGTAGAAATTAGTATTTGTGGCCAACTACAGCCAATAAAACAATGGAATGGGTTCCCTTATAATTATAATAACAGCTCCCTGCTTTCGGTGGAGCCTGAAAAAAGAATAACCATATCTGTGCTGAGGTATATTGATCATGCTTTCTACACAATCATGATTTGGAACAAAATGATAGAATATCTTTAATTCTTCCCTGTATTTCAACATGTTTTCCATCAATTGCTCCTCCACAATTTGGAAAATTTCATTAATTTTCAAAGCCATCAGCCCCTTCTCTCCAATCATTTTCTGTGGGCACTTTCAAGAAAAAAGGTTGTAGTACTGTCCAAATGGCATCTGAAGTTTCAGCTATGATGTTAGAGACAGTAGATTTCCCCACTCTGAACAAGTAAGATAAGCTTGTCATGCTGTCTCCAGATGCAAGATATCTGCAAAAATGAACAATACCTATAACATTAAGCCTACTCAATTTGAGATAGTTATGAATCAACCAGGGAATCAACTTACCTCGGAGTAATTGATGGTCGAATTGACATAACTATTCAATGATGCTATCTTGTGATTCTTACAATGAAAGAAGTTATTATGTATGATTTTCCTTCGCTTGTCCTTGATATAATTACAACCCTGTAGTTTCCGTGAATCATGTTCTCGGCACGACGTTTAGAGCAAAAAATGTTTATTTTGCACTTTCTTATCACCTCGCCGGTCGATGGGTGGCCTGACCGTTGGGATTCATTCCGTTTGTCGTGTTCAAGGTACGCGTCGAAATTTTTGGTGTTGTGAAAATTATTGTGCTTAAAATGCCAAAACGTAAAATTCGCAGTGGTGATAAAAGTGAAGTGAAGAGACTTAGTAAAAAACTAAGAAAAATTCAAGACAAACTGGAGTTGTTGGAGTCGAGCTCTCCAAGTGCATCATCAAGCAGTGAAACATCAGGTAAAAATAACACACCTATAAATATAATGAGAGTAAAATCGCTCGATTGTAAAAAGACTCTCGTGCAGCAATCGCTTGCCAATGGATAACACTCGTTATTACATCAAAGTTATGATAAAAAATGAGGTTGCAATCGCTCGATTTCAGCAATAACCTCTGGTAGCACTCGCATACCATACAAAAATTGTACCGTTCGTGACTTACAAAAGGGTTGTTATTTTTCTCTTTCTTTTGACTTAGATTCCTCCTCGGAAATCGAACAACAAGCCGAACCGGATCGACAAGAAGTCGAAAATGCCGAGATAAATTTTGATTCTTTTGGTATTAAACCATTGGATAAGGCAAAAATTGGAGCCCACATTCACAATGAAATAGCAGTGCGCTGGAAGGCAGTTTTACAATCAGGGTTAACCAGTGCGCAAAGAACAGAAATCACGGAAAAGTTTAAAATTCCGGAAAACTGCATGTCATTAATCCCACCCAAAACAAACGATGAAATACAGCCATGCTTACCGGACGGAGCCAGCAAGCATGACAAATTTATCACGGCGTTGCAGTTACAGCTAGCACATAGTCTTTCGGGCATTGCTACAGTAATAAATCAAAATCTAGCTGTCGCAGAACAAATCAATTACACACAAATTCTTGGAGAGGCTTCTCAGTTAATTGCAAACGTCCACTATGCACTCTCAATTCATAGGAAATACAAGGTCATGCCGCATTTACATCCTGAGTGTGCTCAAGTGGCAAAAACCATAAAAATGGACGAGAACCTTTTTGGAAAAGACTTTCACGAAGTTTTTAAAAATGATCAAGCCCTGAGAAAATACAGCACTCAGCTAAAAAAGAGGACATTCGTCACCCCATCGATCGCCGGACCATCTGGCATCCAAAATCAAAAGTACCGTCCACGCCAGTCTTTAAACTACCAGGGTCCACAGTACAAGGGGAGGTTCAAAGGACAGAAGAAGGGGGAGAAGTCGCCAACGAGGAAGAGCAAATGGAGTCACAACAGCAATGTGGTCAGGTATCCGCGACTCACCCGACAACTTTATCTTCGCTAATAATGCCCACTGCATTAGGTCGTTCATCTATCCAACGGCTCCCGGTGGTGGCTTAGACCCCGCCGTTCAAATCACTGGGCGCGTCCTGAGATATACCGCAGCCCCTATACCCGCAGTGGCGCGCCGCACCCTCGCCCTCAGCTGGGGTGAGGCTTACATACTCGAGTCTCTAAATACAGCAGAGATAATGAAATTCTTTATCGGAGGTACCATCAGTGAACGCGCTGTCACCAGCGCTATAGTGCCCAAACTACAACCAGGCAACCACAACACCGTCCGCAATCTCTCCGCATATCTGACAGAAGCAGTAAATGTTTGTGACAACTATGCGCTGTATGCCAAGATCTTTTGGCACGCGATGGTAGCGGATCTCTTTGCATCCCAAGGCGTGGTCCCCGTCGCCCAGCCTTACGAAGGTGAGGACCCAGTAACGGCGGTCAACCTCGATAACGCCCAACTCAATTACATGGACATCGCGCAGCCTATACAACGTGGCGAAATCATCTTGGTCGAGCGCGAAGACTACGACCCCGCCGACTTATTGCTAGTACACTATCTAGCTAGGGGAGGACATCGGTTCAACGGCCCCGCAGGAGGCATCACTCCTCATGCCACCTATGTTTCGTGGCCCGCGATCAATGTCACCCTACTAGTCCATGGCGCCCCCCCCGCCCCACCGGCTGAAGCGGTCGTGACGGCAGCACAACTGTACGCCTTCGCCATCAAACTTGCCGAGAGACGCGGGGAGGCGCAAGCCATGACGCGGGGGTTGTACTGGGTACTGGATCACATAGGTATCAGATACCTACGAAACGCACCTGCTGCTCAATACCAGTTTATCATGCCAGACTTTAGAGCGACGAATCTGAGGCTACCCCGCCCTAATGATTACAACGTGATCCTGAGACTAGCGGGCATCAGACCCCGGGTGTGCCCAGAAGACGGGGCCGAGGCGACCACCTTCGCGGGTCTTATGCTTGTTGAAAAAATCCGACTAGTATCACTATATGTGGCAAGCCTATCAGTCTTCACAACTACCGTCCTCCACTCAATCCAAGTGAGGAGCGAATATTTAACCGAATGGTATCATGGATTGGCAGGGAGCCCAGCAACAATGCAGATTATGACGTCCCTGAATAATCAGGGGGCGCAGGGGGCCATATTCAGCGAGGGCCAGCTGACAGACATGGCAAAAGACTGCTTCATGCGATTGATGTCAGTGGACGTGGTGAGGCACGTCAACAAGGGCAATGATTGGCTGGGGGCCTTTGGCTCCCAGCACGATGTTGAGTCGGCCTACGGGACGCTACCCCAGAACACCACAGCCCGGCTGTTCAACCCCCTTGTGATTGACAGCTTCATAGAATGCAGACCACGCGAATGGGGACTCCTCGACCCCGGAGTCAGCGCCGACTTCTCACATGAGATCGCCGTGAGAGCGAACGCTGATAATCGTGGATGGCAGGCACTGCTCGGCTCTGCGGAGTACGAGTCAATAGCCACCAGCAGCGCCCCATACACGTATGTAGAGTACGGGGCCTTTGCCATAAACGTGATCGCGCAATACATACGCGCAGATGAACTGCTCTTGTCAGCCCAAAGAGCATACTGCGTCACAGGTGGGAAGGCCTATTTTGCACCACCTGTGCCTCTTGCTGGGCCACAGTACATGCAGGTGCTCCACAGTTTCATGCCCTGCACAATAATGACGTGGGACGCTCAGAACGCCCACATGATGGCCCTGGCACTCACTGAGGCTAATTTGCCGCCCGCAGACCTACGTTCCTTACTATATTTTAAGGGCCAAGTCATCGATGCAGCTGGCTTGGCGAGAACAAACTTCGACTCGCGTGGCCTCACTTACACCTTGCCCCCCTTGTTTGACCGGGCACCTAACATCGGTGAACCGGTTATACCAGCGGCACAAGGACCCAACCCCGATAAGCAAGCGGAAAACTAAGTCGGCCCCATGCTGAGGCACGCTCACGCTTCAGCATTGTGGTGGGCTCAGAGGGCGTATCAGTACTATGTACAGGCGCCAAGCCGTACCCCCTCCGAGGCCACCCCACCTCAACCGATGCCGCTCAAAAGATTAGAAACCTCATTCGAATGCAGGTTAATATGGCCACCAACACCCACAAGCGAGTTAATAGTCGCGTTATGGTGGCGTTTGATTTCTCAACGGGAAAAGCCATCTTGGCCCACGCCCGGTGGTGCGCCACAACAACGTCTCTAGACACTGGGTTGTCTAGTGACGATGTTTGGCTTACCCAAATCATTTTCGACGCCCTGCAACGGGCCGCAACCGTCGGCTTCGTTGACAGTGAAGCCCCTACCTCACTACTCCATCAGTTGTTCCCTGAATATATCGTTGGCACCAGCAAGCAGGGGAGAGCCGAACTGCATCGCATGTTCGTATCTTCAATGCTTGAGGGAACCAACCATTGGCAAGCCTATGCCTATAAGGCTGAGACATCTGCCCCCAACCCAATCCAGGGCTTTGCAGCCATTGTAAGTACACTATTCCAATCGTATGGTGGAATTACAGCTGCAGACGCATCAACATTCGTAAGAGATCTGCTCATGTCCCCACATGGTGACATAAAGCTGCGTGCTCTAGCGAAATGCTTAGCTAATTTGGCCACGCGATCTCATATCAAGCTAGGCTCTCCTGACAATCTGGACATTCTGGACTGGCGTGACAGCCATGGCACATCTGGCAAGCGCCGAGTATACAAAGTCGGCCCCCACACAGTGCTCAAGTGCGTCATATCCCATTTGATCAAGTTATTCCCTCCTGCATGTTTCGAACGACTGTGGGCTAGGTCTGATGATGCCTCGAGTGGGCAACAGCAACTTCCCGCATTTGTCCTTTCCTGGGCAGAGGCGGTCGGCTGCACCGCCCTCGATGACATCATCGACGAGCTAGCCCGCCTCCGCAATGCAGACATGTCGGTCGCATCAGACATTGACACCGCATGGACCCGGCTCATCAACTCCCCGGGCGTGCAAGTTAACATTAAGTGCCCAAAGACAAGTCGAGGGGATCTAGTTCATCGGTCGGACCACCCTTTCATCAAAATTAGAAGCACGGCCAGCAGGAGCTCCCTGAAAGTACTGAACCAGCTTTTCCCCTACACACGTGCTACCGACAAGCAGCACATGACCATCCACCTAGCAGATCTAGTGTACCACATGATCCATGACAGCAATCTCAGGACAGGCACAGGTAGACAAACGGATTATGGTAGCCATTACCAATGGCACAAGCCCAGTCGAATTGCCCGCGTCAACCGCATCAATCGACTGTTCTCGGACATTCCAATTGGCACAAACAACATCCTCGCGTGTCAGATACTCATTACCTGCTTCAATGGTCCCCATAGCGACGAAGCCCACCGAGCATTCCTAAAACTACCGACGCTGCAAGGCACTGGTTACGAGGTGCTCAGTCGCCTAAAGGCACTAAGCTATTTATCTCGTCGGGGCCAGGCCAACGCCGACGGTCAAAGATGTAGAAGTATAGCTTGAGGGTTGAATGGGGAAGACTTGGGGTAGCCTTCCTAGTGTTGTTGACTGCCTTCCGCGAGCTCCTGTTGCATAATTTTGTTCCGCTCCAGTCACGAAACTAGCAACAAATCTGATAATCACATTGTGCTTAATTTTGGACTAATGATATATTTTTGATTCCTATTCAAGCGATGAAAACCATCGATTATAGCTTCTGCCACTATTACAAAAACAGACCAAGAAACTTTACTGCCACGTTCGACTTCCAGAATGGGAATTCCTAGAGCTTGATTTTGGGTGCATGCAATTTAATATCACTTTCTGGCTTTCTGTTGCAAATATTGCTAACGAAATAAAGGCTAGACAGTGCATTTTTAACGGAACATAGGGAATTCCCATCATGTCAAACTTTCAGTCCCATGTTAGTGCTAGTTCTATTTAAGGGGATATTGGCACTGAATTAACTTCTAATAAGTTTTCTGAGCTCGGTTTTCAACCGATTTCAACGAATTTCTGACAAAATATTTTTTGAAGGATTCTTGAACGAACCACTGATGCCGACTTTTGATAAATTTGAAAATAATCTCTCGAAAAACATCAATTTCATCAAAATAATATTTTGCGTCAACCATCCTTTGACTAATGAATTTTATAACTTATTTTGCCAAACATACATTTTCGAAATGTCTATGTATGTGAATCCTTCGATAATAGTAAAAAAAGGTGAGTGATTTTTATTTGTAGGACTGCCCAAAAATCGCGCCTCACTTTCGTTTCAACGAAGGCAGACGCCAAAAGAAAGGTGACGTTTTTGGAAGAACTCTCGGACACGTCGATTGATATTTTTGTTTGTACATTTTTTCCAGCAAATATATTTTATAGAGAGTGTGTCATGTGATCATTGAAAAACTGTAGAAAAATTATTGTTGAACTGTAAAATTTTGAATAAATTATCATCACATCAGAAGAAACCATCTTTTAATATACAGTCCACCGTCGAAACATTCAGACTTATTGCAAAGAATATATTACAAAAATAACATTATTTCATGACAAAAATTTGTTAGAGCACACACAAAAATGAAAATCAGTATTTATACGCGTCTTGATAATGTAAAAAAATTGAAAAAATCCAAAACTCAAGCATGTCAACTACCAAAAATACTCATCAATTTTTTAATATTTACATATTAGTATTTATAAACCTCTTGGTAATGTAAAAAAATTAAAAAATCCAAAAATCAAGCCTGATCAACTACAAGGTCACTCAAGTCGGATAATTTTTTAATATTTTAATATCAGTAGAAACACATGCTGAAATGGATTCCACTTTGCATTTTCAACTTTCTCGTTATCAAGACATAACTGGGGGATAAGTATTGACCGTGTTGTGTGTTGTAGCGAATTTCTGTTGTTTTTTATTTTTCCAATAAATCTGGAAAAACACTGATTCCGTTTGTCGTGTTCAAGGTACGCGTCGAAATTTTTGGTGTTGTGAAAATTATTGTGCTTAAAATGCCAAAACGTAAAATTCGCAGTGGTGATAAAAGTGAAGTGAAGAGACTTAGTAAAAAACTAACAAAAATTCAAGACAAACTGGAGTTGTTGGAGTCGAGCTCTCCAAGTGCATCATCAAGCAGTGAAACATCAGGTAAAAATAACACACCTATAAACATAATGAGAGTAAAATCGCTCGATTGTAAAAAGACTCTCGTGCAGCAATCGCTTGCCAATTGATAACACTCGTTATTACATCAAAGTTATGATAAAAAATGAGGTTGCAATCGCTCGATTTCAGCAATAACCTCTGGTAGCACTCGCATACCATACAAAAATTGTACCGTGCGTGACTTACAAAAGGGTTGTTATTTTTCTCTTTCTTTTGACTTAGATTCCTCCTCGGAAATCGAACAACAAGCCGAACCGGATCGACAAGAAGTCGAAAATGTTGAGATAAATTTTGATTCTTTTGGTATTAAACCATTGGATAAGGCACAAATTGGAGCCCCCATTCACAATGAAATAGCAGTGCGCTGGAAGGCAGTTTTACAATCAGGGTTAACCATGCAGTGCGCAAAGAACAGAAATCCCGGAAAAGTTCAAAATTCCGGAAAACTGCATGCCATTAATCCCACCCAAAACAAACGATGAAATACAGCCATGCTTACCGGACGGAGCCAGCAAGCATGACAAATTTATCACGGCGCTGCAGTTACAGCTAGCACACAGTCTTTCGGGCATTGCTACAGTAATTAATCAAAATCTAGCTGTCGCAGAACAAATCAATTACACACAAATTCTTGGAGAGGCTTCTCAGTTAATTGCAAACGTCCACTATGCACTCTCAATTCATAGGAAATACAAGGTCATGCCGCATTCACATCCTGAGTGTGCTCAAGTGGCAAAAACCATAAAAATGGACGAGAACCTTTTTGGAAAAGACTTTCACGAAGTTTTTAAAAATGATTAAGCCCTGAGAAAATACAGCACTCAGCTAAAAAAGAGGACATTCGTCACCCCATCGATCGCCGGACCATCTGGCATCCAAAATCAAAAGTACCGTCCACGCCAGTCTTTAAACTACCAGGGTCCACAGTACAAGGGGAGGTTCAAAGGACAGAAGAAGGGGGAGAAGTCGCCAACGAGGAAGAGCAAATGGAGTCACAACAGCAATGTGGTCAGGTATCCGCGACTCACCCGACAACTTTATCTTCGCTAATAATGCCCACTGCATTAGGTCGTTCATCTATCCAACGGCTCCCGGTGGTGGCTTAGACCCCGCCGTTCAAATCACTGGGCGCGTCCTGAGATATACCGCAGCCCCTATACCCGCAGTGGCGCGCCGCACCCTCGCCCTCAGCTGGGGTGAGGCTTACATACTCGAGTCTCTAAATACAGCAGAGATAATGAAATTCTTTATCGGAGGTACCATCAGTGAACGCGCTGTCACCAGCGCTATAGTGCCCAAACTACAACCAGGCAACCACAACACCGTCCGCAATCTCTCCGCATATCTGACAGAAGCAGTAAATGTTTGTGACAACTATGCGCTGTATGCCAAGATCTTTTGGCACGCGATGGTAGCGGATCTCTTTGCATCCCAAGGCGTGGTCCCCGTCGCCCAGCCTTACGAAGGTGAGGACCCAGTAACGGCGGTCAACCTCGATAACGCCCAACTCAATTACATGGACATCGCGCAGCCTATACAACGTGGCGAAATCATCTTGGTCGAGCGCGAAGACTACGACCCCGCCGACTTATTGCTAGTACACTATCTAGCTAGGGGAGGACATCGGTTCAACGGCCCCGCAGGAGGCATCACTCCTCATGCCACCTATGTTTCGTGGCCCGCGATCAATGTCACCCTACTAGTCCATGGCGCCCCCCCCGCCCCACCGGCTGAAGCGGTCGTGACGGCTTCGCCATCAAACTTGCCGAGAGACGCGGGGAGGCGCAAGCCATGACGCGGGGGTTGTACTGGGTACTGGATCACATAGGTATCAGATACCTACGAAACGCACCTGCTGCTCAATACCAGTTTATCATGCCAGACTTTAGAGCGACGAATCTGAGGCTACCCCGCCCTAATGATTACAACGTGATCCTGAGACTAGCGGGCATCAGACCCCGGGTGTGCCCAGAAGACGGGGCCGAGGCGACCACCTTCGCGGGTCTTATGCTTGTTGAAAAAATCCGACTAGTATCACTATATGTGGCAAGCCTATCAGTCTTCACAACTACCGTCCTCCACTCAATCCAAGTGAGGAGCGAATATTTAACCGAATGGTATCATGGATTGGCAGGGAGCCCAGCAACAATGCAGATTATGACGTCCCTGAATAATCAGGGGGCGCAGGGGGCCATATTCAGCGAGGGCCAGCTGACAGACATGGCAAAAGACTGCTTCATGCGATTGATGTCAGTGGACGTGGTGAGGCACGTCAACAAGGGCAATGATTGGCTGGGGGCCTTTGGCTCCCAGCACGATGTTGAGTCGGCCTACGGGACGCTACCCCAGAACACCACAGCCCGGCTGTTCAACCCCCTTGTGATTGACAGCTTCATAGAATGCAGACCACGCGAATGGGGACTCCTCGACCCCGGAGTCAGCGCCGACTTCTCACATGAGATCGCCGTGAGAGCGAACGCTGATAATCGTGGATGGCAGGCACTGCTCGGCTCTGCGGAGTACGAGTCAATAGCCACCAGCAGCGCCCCATACACGTATGTAGAGTACGGGGCCTTTGCCATAAACGTGATCGCGCAATACATACGCGCAGATGAACTGCTCTTGTCAGCCCAAAGAGCATACTGCGTCACAGGTGGGAAGGCCTATTTTGCACCACCTGTGCCTCTTGCTGGGCCACAGTACATGCAGGTGCTCCACAGTTTCATGCCCTGCACAATAATGACGTGGGACGCTCAGAACGCCCACATGATGGCCCTGGCACTCACTGAGGCTAATTAGCCGCCCGCAGACCTACGTTCCTTACTATATTTTAAGGGCCAAGTCATCGATGCAGCTGGCTTGGCGAGAACAAACTTCGACTCGCGTGGCCTCACTTACACCTTGCCCCCCTTGTTTGACCGGGCACCTAACATCGGTGAACCGGTTATACCAGCGGCACAAGGACCCAACCCCGATAAGCAAGCGGAAAACTAAGTCGGCCCCATGCTGAGGCACGCTCACGCTTCAGCATTGTGGTGGGCTCAGAGGGCGTATCAGTACTATGTACAGGCGCCAAGCCGTACCCCCTCCGAGGCCACCCCACCTCAACCGATGCCGCTCAAAAGATTAGAAACCTCATTCGAATGCAGGTTAATATGGCCACCAACACCCACAAGCGAGTTAATAGTCGCGTTATGGTGGCGTTTGATTTCTCAACGGGAAAAGCCATCTTGGCCCACGCCCGGTGGTGCGCCACAACAACGTCTCTAGACACTGGGTTGTCTAGTGACGATGTTTGGCTTACCCAAATCATTTTCGACGCCCTGCAACGGGCCGCAACCGTCGGCTTCGTTGACAGTGAAGCCCCTACCTCACTACTCCATCAGTTGTTCCCTGAATATATCGTTGGCACCAGCAAGCAGGGGAGAGCCGAACTGCATCGCATGTTCGTATCTTCAATGCTTGAGGGAACCAACCATTGGCAAGCCTATGCCTATAAGGCTGAGACATCTGCCCCCAACCCAATCCAGGGCTTTGCAGCCATTGTAAGTACACTATTCCAATCGTATGGTGGAATTACAGCTGCAGACGCATCAACATTCGTAAGAGATCTGCTCATGTCCCCACATGGTGACATAAAGCTGCGTGCTCTAGCGAAATGCTTAGCTAATTTGGCCACGCGATCTCATATCAAGCCAGGCTCTCCTGACAATCTGGACATTCTGGACTGGCGTGACAGCCATGGCACATCTGGCAAGCGCCGAGTATACAAAGTCGGCCCCCACACAGTGCTCAAGTGCGTCATATCCCATTTGATCAAGTTATTCCCTCCTGCATGTTTCGAACGACTGTGGGCTAGGTCTGATGATGCCTCGAGTGGGCAACAGCAACTTCCCGCATTTGTCCTTTCCTGGGCAGAGGCGGTCGGCTGCACCGCCCTCGATGACATCATCGACGAGCTAGCCCGCCTCCGCAATGCAGACATGTCGGTCGCATCAGACATTGACACCGCATGGACCCGGCTCATCAACTCCCCGGGCGTGCAAGTTAACATTAAGTGCCCAAAGACAAGTGAAGGGGATCTAGTTCATCGGTCGGACCACCCTTTCATCAAAATTAGAAGCACGGCCAGCAGGAGCTCCCTGAAAGTACTGAACCAGCTTTTCCCCTACACAAGTGCTACCGACAAGCAGCACATGACCATCCACCTAGCAGATCTAGTGTACCACATGATCCATGACAGCAATCTCAGGACAGGCACAGGTAGACAAACGGATTATGGTAGCCATTACCAATGGCACAAGCCCAGTCGAATTGCCCGCGTCAACCGCATCAATCGACTGTTCTCGGACATTCCAATTGGCACAAACAACATCCTCGCGTGTCAGATACTCATTACCTGCTTCAATGGTCCCCATAGCGACGAAGCCCACCGAGCATTCCTAAAACTACCGACGCTGCAAGGCACTGGTTACGAGGTGCTCAGTCGCCTAAAGGCACTAAGCTATTTATCTCGTCGGGGCCAGGCCAACGCCGACGGTCAAAGATGTAGAAGTATAGCTTGAGGGTTGAATGGGGAAGACTTGGGGTAGCCTTCCTAGTGTTGTTGACTGCCTTCCGCGAGCTCCTGTTGCATAATTTTGTTCCGCTCCAGTCACGAAACTAGCAACAAATCTGATAATCACATTGTGCTTAATTTTGGACTAATGATATATTTTTGATTCCTATTCAAGCGATGAAAACCATCGATTATAGCTTCTGCCACTATTACAAAAACAGACCAAGAAACTTTACTGCCACGTTCGACTTCCAGAATGGGAATTCCTAGAGCTTGATTTTGGGTGCATGCAATTTAATATCACTTTCTGGCTTTCTGTTGCAAATATTGCTAACGAAATAAAGGCTAGACAGTGCATTTTTAACGGAACATAGGGAATTCCCATCATGTCAAACTTTCAGTCCCATGTTAGTGCTAGTTCTATTTAAGGGGATATTGGCACTGAATTAACTTCTAATAAGTTTTCTGAGCTCGGTTTTCAACCGATTTCAACGAATTTCTGACAAAATATTTTTTGAAGGATTCTTGAACGAACCACTGATGCCGACTTTTGATAAATTTGAAAATAATCTCTCGAAAAACATCAATTTCATCAAAATAATATTTTGCGTCAACCATCCTTTGACTAATGAATTTTATAACTTATTTTGCCAAACATACATTTTCGAAATGTCTATGTATGTGAATCCTTCGATAATAGTAAAAAAAGGTGAGTGATTTTTATTTGTAGGACTGCCCAAAAATCGCGCCTCACTTTCGTTTCAACGAAGGCAGACGCCAAAAGAAAGGTGACGTTTTTGGAAGAACTCTCGGACACGTCGATTGATATTTTTGTTTGTACATTTTTTCCAGCAAATATATTTTATAGAGAGTGTGTCATGTGATCATTGAAAAACTGTAGAAAAATTATTGTTGAACTGTAAAATTTTGAATAAATTATCATCACATCAGAAGAAACCATCTTTTAATATACAGTCCACCGTCGAAACATTCAGACTTATTGCAAAGAATATATTACAAAAATAACATTATTTCATGACAAAAATTTGTTAGAGCACACACAAAAATGAAAATCAGTATTTATACGCGTCTTGATAATGTAAAAAAATTGAAAAAATCCAAAACTCAAGCATGTCAACTACCAAAAATACTCATCAATTTTTTAATATTTACATATTAGTATTTATAAACCTCTTGGTAATGTAAAAAAATTAAAAAATCCAAAAATCAAGCCTGATCAACTACAAGGTCACTCAAGTCGGATAATTTTTTAATATTTTAATATCAGTAGAAACACATGCTGAAATGGATTCCACTTTGCATTTTCAACTTTCTCGTTATCAAGACATAACTGGGGGATAAGTATTGACCGTGTTGTGTGTTGTAGCGAATTTCTGTTGTTTTTTATTTTTCCAATAAATCTGGAAAAACACTGATTCCGTTTGTCGTGTTCAAGGTACGCGTCGAAATTTTTGGTGTTGTGAAAATTATTGTGCTTAAAATGCCAAAACGTAAAATTCGCAGTGGTGATAAAAGTGAAGTGAAGAGACTTAGTAAAAAACTAACAAAAATTCAAGACAAACTGGAGTTGTTGGAGTCGAGCTCTCCAAGTGCATCATCAAGCAGTGAAACATCAGGTAAAAATAACACACCTATAAACATAATGAGAGTAAAATCGCTCGATTGTAAAAAGACTCTCGTGCAGCAATCGCTTGCCAATTGATAACACTCGTTATTACATCAAAGTTATGATAAAAAATGAGGTTGCAATCGCTCGATTTCAGCAATAACCTCTGGTAGCACTCGCATACCATACAAAAATTGTACCGTGCGTGACTTACAAAAGGGTTGTTATTTTTCTCTTTCTTTTGACTTAGATTCCTCCTCGGAAATCGAACAACAAGCCGAACCGGATCGACAAGAAGTCGAAAATGTTGAGATAAATTTTGATTCTTTTGGTATTAAACCATTGGATAAGGCACAAATTGGAGCCCCCATTCACAATGAAATAGCAGTGCGCTGGAAGGCAGTTTTACAATCAGGGTTAACCATGCAGTGCGCAAAGAACAGAAATCCCGGAAAAGTTCAAAATTCCGGAAAACTGCATGCCATTAATCCCACCCAAAACAAACGATGAAATACAGCCATGCTTACCGGACGGAGCCAGCAAGCATGACAAATTTATCACGGCGCTGCAGTTACAGCTAGCACACAGTCTTTCGGGCATTGCTACAGTAATTAATCAAAATCTAGCTGTCGCAGAACAAATCAATTACACACAAATTCTTGGAGAGGCTTCTCAGTTAATTGCAAACGTCCACTATGCACTCTCAATTCATAGGAAATACAAGGTCATGCCGCATTCACATCCTGAGTGTGCTCAAGTGGCAAAAACCATAAAAATGGACGAGAACCTTTTTGGAAAAGACTTTCACGAAGTTTTTAAAAATGATCAAGCCCTGAGAAAATACAGCACTCAGCTAAAAAAGAAGACATTCGTCACCCCATCGATCGCCGGACCATCTGGCATCCAAAATCAAAAGTACCGTCCACGCCAGTCTTTAAACTACCAGGGTCCACAGTACAAGGGGAGGTTCAAAGGACAGAAGAAGGGGGAGAAGTCGCCAACGAGGAAGAGCAAATGGAGTCACAACAGCAAGGAGCGGAAATATTACCACAAAACTCAAAGTTGAATAACTCAGCCATACACAGATTTAATCTTGAACGCCCTATTATAGTGGGGACTACACTTTATTTGTATAAATAGCTACATAAGACAGTTGAACATCTATTTGATGTAAGAAGTTATATAACGGTATTGAGATTTAATATGTAACGAACGGCTGCGTTCCATAAGTTTCATAGATTTTCCACCAAGCATCCATTTGCGATTGCCTTAGGTTTGATTTGACGCTGAGATCCAAGTTAATGTCTAGATACTGAGGGTAGTCTGTAGTAAAAACAGGCCAGGTGACATTTTGCAATAGATCTGTGCAGCTCGGTGTTGGATCTCTGCAATAAGAATAAAACATTATTTTATCCCACCTGAATATGATACTTACAAATATTTAACAAAATTGGTCCATAGACTAATCATTCTTTCCTGAATAAGATGGTCAGTTTCGTTGGTGCTCGAAAATCGGGGCATATTAAATATATAAGGTAAATCTCCTCCATGTGTAACGTTATTGGCCCCTAGAAATGAGTTTACTGTATAATAATATCCATGAACATCGATCTATACATAACTTTTCTTTCAAATTAGAGATCAGTAAAAACCAAAATGTCTTGTCTGAATGAACAGTTAATTAAATAAAGGGGGGTCCCGCTCCGCTGACTTACCCTGTATAATCACACGGCTTCAACACGATATATTCAACTGAACTCTAAACTCTGCAGAATTAAAGTATTCGTTCGAGTCTAATTCATTAATCTATTTGTTGTTTTTATTCAAAGAATTCTGAGCAAGTTAACAACAAGTTTTAATAAAACTGCATTAGTTACTAACTATTTTATTATTGAAAAGTACTTAGTTTCCTTGCTTCACAGATATATAGTACTTTTCAATTAGTCACAAGTGCCAGACTTCGCCAAATACAGTAGTTTCCGTGAATCATGTTCTCGGCACGACGTTTAGAGCAAAAAATGTTTATTTTGCACTTTCTTATCACCTCGCCGGTCGATGGGTGGCCTGACCGTTGGGATTCATTCCGTTGGCGGACAAAATCGCTTCTATGGGTACCTACTTGAGAGTGGGGGGTGGGTTTGTAATTATATCTACGGACAAGCTCGGAAAATTACGATTAATCTTCATACAGGTAAGTATGCTATTCGATTAATCTTATAATTTTCCTTCGCTTGTCCTTGATATAATTACAACCCTGTAGCTGTTTAGAGAAAAGCGATTTTGTAGCGGAGAAAACTTTATTTCACGCATATATTATGATATTATTATGTAACGGCTAATTCGCACAAAATGTTTATAATAATAATGAAAATAATTTTAATTGAACAATTTCTTAATTTCTAAAACTTCTATAAAGCTTAGGCAAAGTTTACATTAGTAAACTTCGGCTTAGGTAACTAGGTCGGTGAGTAGCTACCAAATTATGCCTATGAAGCTTAACTATTTCTATAAGCATGTTCCTGACATGTGCACAATAATAACTATTAGTTTTTTTTTTTTTTTTTTTTTTTTTTTTTTTTTTTTTTTTTTTCAAAAAACTAAGTATAGTAAGTAGTAATTTATTCAAATATGTTTTTGTAATATTCGGACAATCAGAAGAATTTATGTATGGCGCTGTATGGCGTATTAGGTCGATGTTTACTCCTTTTCTGGAAGCGGCCGAGGTTGATGCGTGGCGCGTGCTTTGTCCAGAAAAAACTGTTGTGTCGATTCCCCCTAATGACAATACATGTTTCAGCCATCGACTTATGGTTTGCGATGCAGCCGGATGGAACGGCTTTTTGTGAGTTAGTATCAACTGTTCGTGATTATTCCGAAATGGTGCAGTTTTTTCTATGTACGCCTCAATTGTGTTTGCCACGCATAGCTCCGGGACTTCGTTAAAAAACGGAAATATTAAGAGTGGTTGGGTTTTGTTGGGTTTTGATGTTTTGATTTTGTCTGAAATTTGTATTTCTAATTTATTTTCGATTTTCTGAATGTTTCCAATTTTTATTTTAGTTAGAGTTTGTATTCTACTGGTTAGTTGTTCTAATTTTATTGAGTTTACAGGGTACCATGTTTTTAAAACTGATAACACCAAATCTGGATTCCATATATAAGAATATTTTGGTCGCGGAGGCCTGATATTTGCGACGCCTCTAAGAAATCTATTTATGTATTTTGAATCTTTCTCATCCGGTGAAAAAATCAGATTTAAGGCCGATCTATAAGAATTAATGGCCGAGTATGATATTCCTTCATTTAACGAGTTTCCTAAGAATTCTAGATACCTGCCTATGTCGTAACATAAAGGGTCCGTATTATTTTGACAGCAAAAATCCCAGTATTTTTTGAGACAATTGGAATACTGTTTTAAGGTGCCTTCGGATAATGAATTTATCATAATTGATATCGCCGCTGGTGGAATGCCTCTCTTCTGGAAAGCGCACCTGACAATTTCCCCGCCACCAGGGAAAGCTTCTTGGATAATGGATGGCTGGATCTAAAGGGAGATATGAGTAATTTAGGACTAGGTTTAAGGACTATTGGTTTTTCTGTTAAAAGTTTTTGAAAAACGGGAAACCAGGGTTGTGAAGGCCAATTTGGTACTATCATTATACCTAGCGCTTTTTCTTGAATGATTTTTTCTAATGCACGCGCTATGCATGAGAATGGCGGAAATGCATAAAAATAGTATTTGTTCCAGGGAACTGTAAAGGCATCAACAAAAAGTGAGTTTGGATCGGGGAACCAAGAGATATAATTTTTACATTTATTATTAATTCGTGAAGCGAAAAGGTCTATTTCTGGATCACCAAAACTTTGAACTATCTCCGTATAAGCGATTTGACTTAATTGATATTCTGTGTCAATTGATAACGATCTAGATTCTTTATCCGCTTTTATGTTCTCCGATGACGTGATATAACTTGCAAAAACTAATAAATTTTTATTTTCGCACCATTCCCAAATGAGTTTTGTAATGTTATTTAGATGTTGAAATTTGACGCTGCCTCCTTTATTTATGCAGGAGATGGCGGTTTGATTATCAATTCTCAACAGGATCCTTATATCCTTTTTATTTTTTGTTAAAGACCGTAAAGCATAATATGCCGCTTTTATTTCTAATGAGTTTATATGCATTTGCCTTTCTTTGTTATCCCAAAAGCCATGAAAACTTTTTTCCCCACAAAAGGCTCCCCAACCTGATGGTGAGGCGTCTGAGAAGATTTCGAGCTCAAATTTGTTGGGTTTTATGTCAGTCCCCAATCCTACATGTTTTTCCCACCAGGATAATTCTGTTTTAATTGAATTCGGAATTTTAATTATTTTGTTATAATTTCGATAGTCATCTTGAATTACTGAGTATTTATGCATTTCCAAAGTTTTTAAATGTGTGAACCCGTATTTTGTTGCCGGGCATGCAGCAACTAATTTACCTATTAATTGCGCCAAGACCCGAACCGTGCATTGGTCACGTTTTTTAAAATCCCTAATTTTTTGTCTGATGATCTGGATTTTTTCTTCCGGTAATGAAATTTTCATTGTTATTGAATTAAATAGAAACCCTAAAAAGGTGACACTTTGTTGCGGCTCTAAAATGCTTTTATTTTCATTAATTATGAATCCCAATTTTTCTAATAAGTTTTTTGTAATTTTGACATTTCTCATGCATTCTGCTTTGCTATCAGCAATTAGTAAGATGTCATCCAAGTAGAAGACTAGGAGGATATTTAATTTTCTCAGAAAACCCGCCACCTGCTTTAGTATTTTCGTAAACAGGAAAGGGGCTATGCTTAAACCAAATGGAAGCGAATTAAACTGATACAATGAGCCTTGAAAATTAAATCTTAAATATTTCCTAAATTTTTTCTGTACTGAGATTAAAAAATAGGCGTCTAACCCAAACTAACCCAAACGCGATTTTGAACTTCTTGTTTGAGATGTCTCACCCAGCAAAATTCGTTCCCTTGAAAATACACTATTTGAACAAAACTAAAAGCCCCAGAAAAAATCTGAAAGGATGCGGCGGGTTGAGTTCTGACAAAAAAATCCTTCGATGCCAAAGCCCTCCGAAAAGTTCCAGATACTTGTCAACCTTATTCCAAAAAAAAACTGCATGCATTTTCTCAAAAACAGACCTGCTTTCCCGTGTATATGTTACGGCTAAAATACAAACTTGTATAGTTTATAAACCAAACCATTGGCTATTTTGATAGAAAGGGCAGTTTCCACTAAAATAGCAGTTACTTTGCAAACTATCCAAGAGTGTCGGGTAATCTACTTGAAGTTATTACGAAAACCAAAATAGCTGGTTAGTTTGTAAACTATCCAGAGCAATCTGGCTAACATGAAAACCATAATTTCTAGTAACATAAAATAGATAAACCTTTTGATAGCTCATAAAACAACTAGGCTAGGCATCACTTATCTGATGAATTAGATTTCCAGATTAAAATCAAATCCAGAAATAGATACGAATAAAATGAAAAGTTTTGATTTAATTTTTTTATTATTAAATAAGTACAATATATATCTTCTTTTTCTTTTAATAAAATGTTTATTTGAACAGTAAGAAATAAAGAATATTTTTGGGTGTAAAGCTCACGCACAAACGGAAAAAAAAATATTCTCAAATAAATAGGTACACTAACTTGCACAAAAAATGCGTACACAGACAGTGAAATCATGTTTTTCTTTAGCAGTGTGATAGGCTGTCAAAATATTTACATGCCATGCACTTGAACTTTTTATTTTTTTTCCAATGAAAACGATATGTTGTGGGTACGACTTTGTTCGCTAAGAAAAATGTAGATTATTTTCCTTAAAATCCGGTATCAGAACCATTTATAGCCAAAACTTCTTGTAGTCGTCAAACCATGGAATCTGATAAATCATGACAATATAGACGTCATTGGCGAGCTCATTCCACGCATTAAGAATGGCATCTAATCATTGACTATTTTTTTTTTTATAGTCAATGCATCTAATAGTTCTGCCTGATTCTGAGCTGAGCAGCTGAGGCTAACCACCTCACCACTTAGGTAATTAAGATAGGTTACTAATGTTGGCAACATTTTATGTAAAATTATTGATCGAAACCATGAGATGACGCCAGTTAAACCATGCTACTACTTAGGAAATATAGATCGGCTTCTTATGTTACCAATATTTTGTGATGTTATCAATTAAGACCATGAGATGGGCTGTCAACCATGCTACCAATGCAATTTCAGTCTTTGATGATGCAAAGTGGCATTATAAGCGGAGTAGTGGATTTTTTTTATAAGTCTCTGATGAATTAAAGTGTCATTTACTGGACTGGTAACCAGTCCGGTGACAGAATGAAATAAAGTATCTTGTATTCTAGGCTGGAAGATACAAAAGATGAATTATTGAGAAGACATATTCAAACTGAAATGGACGCTTCCTCTAGGGGCAGAGTAGACATACATTTTTCCAAAGAACTTTACCGATAAATAAACTGAAACCTTGTACCAAATTTAATTTTCAAATAAGTAAAAAAAAAAATGATCTTTGACTGCCTGTTACTCGAAGAATATTGATATTTTGATTTTTTTTTTCGTGATCTACCACCATTATTTTATTGTATTTAACCATTACTTTTCTTGGTGTCCTGATGTTCCGGGACATCCTGTTCAAGTAGGTACAGTCAAGCATCTTTTTTGTCAGTCATCTATTTCTTGACCCACACTCAGACAGATTGAGCCAAAAAACATTAAAGCAAAACACGTTCTTCTGATGAAAAGATAGCGGCTCGCAATTGAGCTGAAATATAGGTCGTTGACGATAATTTGGCCCCGGAGGTTGTACATGAAGGAACAAAAAAGACTCTACCCAGCGTCTTATTCCATTATGAAAAAAAAACTTTTGAGTATGATTAAATTTTCCGCAAATAAAGTCGCTCCAATCGCCAATCGGCATGTGACAATTTGGTCCGTTGCCTTATTTTGTATTATTAGAATTTCACTTTTTATCAACTTCACAATGAAGAACGATTGTACACTCATGGTTAAATTCAGGTATACATGGCACTAATGAATCAAGAACAAAATCAAATTTCAATCTGTTGTTGTTGAACTGATAGTAATCCATGAACATTTCGGATTGAATGATTTTATATCGTCACCGTTATTTTACGTGATGTTAGTTCAGTAGGAAATGGTATCTTGATCCCGTCTCCACATTTTTTCTCAATATTTTCAACATTTGTGAAAAGGATCTGTCCGCAACTATAATTGTTCAACTTCGCTTCCTTATTCATGATCAAAAAGCGCGTATGTGTAATCATTTTTGGAGAAAAATGGCGTTAGTTCATAAGAAACCGATCTAAGTAGCCAGAGTATCTACATTGGTCGTGAATACATATATTCACAAAATTGAAATTGAAATCTCCACATCCTCAGCAGAGTGGGTTCCCGGATTGATTCTTATAGAATTCTGCTTGCTTCTCTCAGGACTTGGCCTAGTTCAAGAAAAAGGTCCGCTTCATAATTACTATTCATTAAAAATCTCTGTTCCATTTGCGCTAAAATGGAAAATTTACGGACTAACATTCTAAACGGCCTGCTAATACTCCAGCACCGTTTAGATTTTACTTCCAAGTAAATATAGTGTATTTTAGAGGCAGAGGATATTGTGTTTTTGATTGCACATCGAGATCAAAAATACTTACTTTATTAAATCGAGCAGAAACAAAATAGAATATAAGTATAATGATTTATTCAGTATCATCATGCAACACATTCCGTACACAATGTATTCGCTGCCTTCTTTTCCACGACGATCTTTTGATACCGAGCAATTCTGATTCGATTAAATAATCAAAACTCTGATTTGACATTGATTCTGTTGCAATCCTTGTTGCTTGGTCTTTCTTCACGTAAAAAAAATTGTCATACTTGTTGATTTTTTTCATTGAAAGCAAAGGTACTGCTCCTTTATTTCCAAGAAAGCTAAAAATAAGTACCTATAGAACAAAAGACAAATGGGTAACACATTTCACTATGAGGCTGTGGAAATTAGAACCTATCTTTGAAAACCATGTGGCTTAAATCAAGCATTTTACTCTCAGACGGCTTCGTGTTCCCTTTTTAATTGGGGTCCAGAATGGGCACACCTTATCCAAGCTGAGGAAATCAATAATGGTGTACAGTTCTATCCACGTACCAATTTGGTTTTCTATACACGTCGTCTTAGGGTATTTAGATGATCTGGAAATCTGTTACACCTCAGTCCAGGATAAGTTGCGTTATAAAGTAGCTTCAAAACTTCGGGGTACTGACTTTTGTGCTAAATGGAAGATCGGTCAGGTTTTTATAAAATATGGAACACTCTTAACCAACTGGTGTTCGACAACCTCATTTTCAAAATGCCCTAAGGACGCTAAGCTTTGATTTATGTACAGGAGTATGCTATAAAAATATAAAAAAACGAGATTGGAATAATCTGGGGCTCTGCGAAATAACACCCCAGAAGCATTTTCTAAATCCAGAATCCAGATCAAAGCCCTACATCAATGGAATGTATTCAAAATTCCCAATAAAGATTTCTCTAAAAAGTTCGAAGCTCTTTTTCTTATTGTGTTTGCATTTCCAAATAAAACTTTAATTTTGCGGCGAATAAAATTCGAAATGTCACATGGGACTTGAGCGGGAGAGAATAATGTGAATTTCCTGCTTTGTGTTTGAATATCTTTCAAAAGTGAGAAAACTGTGGGTAGGGCGGGTTTGTAACAAAAGTTTCTGGAGTAACAGGGAAGTCTCAAGTAAATTTATTTATGCACTACAAAATTTCCACTCAAATAATCAAATTATGTGGAAAAAAAGGTTCGGTTAGTCATTCGTACAGAAAGATATGATACTTCATTGATAAACATTGATTTTTGTGCGGACGTTTCGCAGTTTATTTCTGCTTCTTCAGGCACACTATACCGATTCCTCAATCAATTATAAATTGACATTATCAATTCCAAGTTGCTATCAATACAGACAATGGCGGCTCGTGGTTGATTATATATGGAGATCAAAAATTAATTTGGAAATGGGCATACTTAAGAACACAAGTAAATATCTCACCATTCATATTGGTCTAAGCAATCATGCACTGTCCATTCTTCTCTTAATAACATAAATTCAACTCAAACACTTCATATAAGTATCATACAAATTCATTCATTTCAAAAAAACTCAAAAATAGTTGGTATAAAAAATACATTTTCATAGAAACTCTTTTAGGTATAATTTGCTTCCAATTTCGGTCAATTACTTAAGGAAAAGCTGATGAGGAAAAATTTATTTTCAATTCTAGGCAGTTATTCAAATGGAAATATTTGTTTTCAATTCAATTCACAGGGATTTTTTATTCTCAATTCCCGGCTGTTACTTGAAGGTTTTTTGTTCAATTTCCGGCAGTTACTTATTGAGAAATTCTCTCTAATTCTTCCATTTTAGCCGGAACGCCGATCGATCAAGGGCTAGGATCGATGACGCCAATATCAAATCTCAGTCGCGGCTGATGACTCAAGACGCGGTTTAATTTTCCAATTTTTTCAGGCGTTCGGCTACGCTCGATAGCTGGAAATTTCCGTCAAGCTCTACCGCCATAGGGGCAACTTCAAAAAATGACATTCATGTTCTTTTCCACTTTTTTGAATTTATGAAAACAAAAAATACCTCGCTGATTTCAAACTTCTTGTCATGGACAGTATCCAACCGATGTCTAGTTTAATTTGTGTCAAAAACTTCACGCATTTTGTGTTAAATTCAAAATTAAACTCAATTCAATAAAGATGTCCCCAAAGCTTTGTGGTGTGTGTATAAATACGAACTGTGGTTCATTTGATCCACAATATTTGATCAGTGAGATACCATCAGAATGCATATAGATCAGTAAATCTAATTCAACACTGCCTTAACTCTCTGGTTTTGTGTACTTGTCCTTCAGCCGAGATTGGCTGATCGGTCACATTAATTTGTAGTTGATTGAATTGGAGCCAATATTGATTCTGAATATGTTGACAAACTTGTCTTACAATACAACAATTGATTAATTAGTTCTAGTATGAGTTTATGAGTGAACGTGGCAGATTAACGGGTATGCGGAATAGAATGCAGAAACTGTTTCATCATAAACTACTGATTGGATATATTCGTCGATATAAATCGTACAATAAAGTATGAACCACCAAGGTTCAAATATACTTTTTTGAACCTTCAGAATCTGCGATCAAAAATTATAGATAATTATCCGATGCGTCAGATTATGAGAAGTAGATTGGGTATCAATATGCAACAGTATTGACCTCAGATACCAGATCTTATTCTAGAGACACTTTTGCTTTTGCTTTCCACCAAAATCTTTGATGTCCGTCATAAGCTTATCAAACAGCAATTTCATGATCCAGAATCTAATCGTTTTTTGTACCAACATTGATAGATTATCAATTTTCAATAACTTAGTGCTTTGAGCAATTTGGTTGATTATCATAATAATTATGATGTTTTTTTTTGTTGGCGATAATGTCTTTTAGCTTCCACATCATTGCGTAACAAATGAAAGCAGTACAACCACGGCGCTACGAGAGGTGTTTGATGGCTCCTGTCAAACCAGTACTGGCGTTTCACTAAAGGACATTCTGATGGTAAGTTAAGTCATACAGGATGATTTGATCTCGATCGTCCTCAGATTCAGGCAGCATAACGTGGTGATAACTGTTGATGTAGCAGAAATGTACCGTCAGATGAAAATATCTGCAGAACAGTGTGACTTACAACGAATCGTGTGGCTAAAGAAATCAAAATATCAAATATCTCATTACCGATTGAGAACAGTAACTTATGAAACAACGTCCGCATCATTTTTGGCCACACGAGCATTGCAGCAATCGGCAATTGAGAAAAAAGATTAATTTCCTACTGCATGTGAAATTATAATGTCCGATTTCTACGTGGACTCATTACAGGTGCTAGCGATACAGCAAATGCAATCAAGATGAAAAAGGAAATTAGTGAAATTCTGGGTAATTATGAATTTAATGTGCGCAAATGGCTTCGAAATTATCCAGAAGTCATCGGACAGAATATTGTTGGAAATATTGACGGTTATTATATAGCTAAAACCAAAACGAACAGATCTGGGTCTTGTTTGGACTGCCAAATCAGATACTCTTTCCCATATTTTTAAGGTACCCAAACTTGATGTGGATAAAATAACAAAACGAGTCGGTTTCTCCACTATCTCAACCATTTTTGATCCTTAAGGACTTCTAGCAACAATTGTTATCAGGAGAAAAATTTTGATGCAGCAAATTTGGCAGGCAAAGATAGATTGGGATACTTCACTTTCGCTAGATATTCAAAAATCTTGGTGGGAACTATTGAAAGAATTGCCGTCAATCAACAAATTGAAAATAGACCGTCAGGTAGTGACTTCTGATCCTATAATCATCGAATTTCATTAATTCTGTGATGCGTCACAAGAAGCGTACGGAGCTTGCGCTTACCTAAGATCCATCCATTCAAATGAGCTTTGCTTTGTTCGACTCGTATGTGCATATTCAACTAACCCAAACCTGATAACAAACGATGTTTTTCTGAAGAATGAGGAACCAGGAGAAGACACAGACGTTATCCAGCTTCAAAAATTACTGGAACAATGGAATTTATTGAAGCTTTAACCTGTGCTGAAAGGTGAAAACACTATTATTTGACTCTCTAAATAGATAACCCATTAAACTGTACCTTCACACCATATAGAAATAACATATTCTCCATAAAATTTCAATAACATACAATGAAACTGACGATTTCCAAAAAACAACTCACTATTTCTCAATAATTATTATTATTTTCAGATTAGATTCAATACCCGCGTCAATTATTTCATTCTGATAATTTGTGATTATTTATAATAATTCATTCAGTGCTCAACTTGACATTATTAAAATACTTGATTATTTAAGCCTTTTGTATAACGAATAGAAGCCTAGTTTATCTTTCTTAAGATGACTTCAAAAAACCAATACTAGATTTAGGATAAAGAGCCGAGTTTTCATCGAAATTATCTTTATGGACAAAAGTTGAGCTATGTTTTCTCGTTTCTCGTTCCACTGATCAAGTCGACGGTATTGACAAAAATATGCTATTTCAGCATAATATAGATGATGAAACGATAACAAACCAATCTAAAGTTGCGTCTTGGCTTGATAGTTCTTCAGTTCCATCGGCATCTCGTATATCATCACCATCACATGCTTCTGGTAAGCTGTCAAAGGTGGGTAGTTTAATATTTATAAAAGAGCTTCTGGCAAATACAACACCTATTAATTTATTCATTATTTTGAAGAAGCGTCTATCTAAGAAAATTATATTTTTCTTCTCATAAGAACATAGGTTGAAAAATGCTACGTTTTAGACATACAGGGTGTTCAAATTTAAATTGAAATTGATTTTTGAATTAATTTTTTTTTTAAACAAGATCTTTTCGAGAGAATGTATTTACAGGGTGTTCCCGTATATTTTTGCACCCCACCTAGAGAGTTTATTCGAAAAAATATTGAATAAGGTTAATACAAAACTCTCATGGTTTTTCATGAACTTTCAGAACCTGTAGGCAAAAATGTCAAAAAAAGTAAGTAAATGTCAAATATTGACAGGTTGATGATTTTTTCAAATGGAACACCCTGTATATTATTTCAAATTTTTGTAGACCTTTTTATTCTCTTCAAATATATATTATTATAATATATTTGTGGCATTTCATGCATAAGTTTCCGAAATATAAGCGTCCAAAGTTTAAAATGACTGTCACATATTCAGCCATGATAATACCAATTATTTTTATCAGTTATTATATTGACATTATTATATTTGGCAAGGGAAACTGATGTCAATAAACTATCAGTTTGACTTCAACCTGTCAAATATAATAATAATTCTGATAATAATTATTATTATTTACCTTACCACGGCATTGAAAGATGGGTTATTCCGATGAAGAAAAACTTGACATGATCAAACTATTTCATTCAAATGGAGAAAATGCATCCAGAGCTAGTATCGAATATCATAGACATTTTCCAGATAGAAGACCACCAACTCGCCAGACAATATTAAACGTTGAGAGATTATTGAAGGAAAGAAAGACACTTAAGAGGAAAGTGAGAACAATCGAAAAAAATACTGACGAAAATTTGAATATTTTGCTATATTCTAAAGGTATTTTTCTTTTGCTATATTTGCGTTTCTATATTTCACTATTTTCTGCCTTTCAGAAACTGAGCGCTCAATTTCCAATTCAGCATTTTTTTTCAACAAATCTCGTCGCAAAATACATTCAGTTATGAGATATTATTAATATAAGCGTTATAAATTTTTACCTGTTCAAGAATTAAGTGATGAGAACAAAATTAGCCGATTAAACTGTTGTCAGGAAATACAAAGGAGATCAATGGCAGGAAAACTCATCAGATATTCGTTTAGATTATTTTTGATTTTTCTTGCCATAGTTTTGCCGATAGTGTTAAAATAATGGTTGAAACACTCTGCTATATCTTCTTCATTATTTAAAATTTGGTAATTGTTCTCAATCTCACTGATTTCATGCTTTCTTCTTTGTTTTTTGTTTAGAATATTTTTGTCATTTTTCCAAAGTTTGTCCGATCGATTAAGGTTCTTGTCCATTTTGGATTTAAAGTAATTTATGTAAGCCTCATCAAAGACTTTATTCAAATTATTTCTGTAATCTTCATATTGGCGCGTAGTCACAGGATTTGTAGGGTATTTCCTTGATCTGTTTAATAGCTCATATTTTGTATTTATCGATTTTAGCAAGGCTGGAGTGATCCAAGGATTTTTATTGACCTTCCTGCTATCGAATTTTTTTATTGTTGTTGCTGACTTTACATGAGTTTGCAATATTTTTATAAATATTTATGTTGATAAATCTACATCCTTTTCGTTGTATACGTGTTCCCATGTTTCTTGTGATATTATTTTTTTTTTTAGTTTATTTTTGTTGATATATGTTTTATCAGATTCAGTATTTTTCAAGTGTTTTTTCCATAGAATTGATTTTTATCTGCTATATGTATCACAATCGGATAATGATCAGTTATTTGGTTTTGGAATATAAAAGATTGCACTCTATCGATTGAACTTCTCGACTTCAGGAAAATATGGTCCAGACAAGTTCCTGATTGAGGTCGTGTGACATCACTATTGCAGATATAAAACCATTTTCAATTAAACAATTTTTGTATTCTTCGATGAAATTCTCGTTTTTGAGTAAATTTTTGTTTATGTCTCCTATTATCATACAGTGATCAAATTTTTTCAGTGTATTTCTGTTTTGCTCTAAATAAAAGTCAAGGTTCCGGTTGAATATATCTACATTAGTTGACGGGGACCTATACAGTCCGAAGATTTTAACATTTCCATGTTTATGCTTTATTTGTAGGATTTGTAGGATTGCCTCATTTCAATATCTTTTCAAATAAACTTTGTAGGTGGGGTGCAAAAATACACGGAAAAACCCTGTACAAATTTCTGCATCGTTGCAGGTTAGAACCCCTTAAACGCTATACCTACCTATAGACCAAGAGAAAAAACATTTTGAGCCTTGTTCATATGAAAAAAAAAAAACAAGTTTTCTTAAGCAGAATCCCCCTCAAGCTGTTTTGCTGTTGTTCTCTAACACCCTGTATAACATATTTCATTTATAAAGAAGTGGTGGTTATTGGGAATGAGGACAGTAGTGAAAAATCACTTTTTCGAAAATTATTCCCGACGTTTCGGCCATTAATTCAGGCTTGTTTCAAGGGCTGAAACAAATGAATACAGATGTTATTCTTTTGTAATTATCAAGTTGTAAAATCTTTGAATTGTTGAACGCAGCTATCGATATCTTTCCCTTGACCTTTGACGTTGACAATTTGACATATTATGACGTTGAATGATCATAATGTTAACTGTTGTAGTACATAGCGCCATCTATCGGCAGGATTTGTCAATCTTAGGATGGAAATTCCCATCAATCTAGTGAAAGACTACTACCATTGGTCGCCATAAACTTAAAGACTACCACCATTGGTCGCCTTACTTAGCCCCATAGCCCTACTGATGAGTCCTAGTAGGACGAAATGTATATGGATTGGTCATGGTCAGACTGAGAAAACAGTTTCAAGATTTTCAATGCTCATAATTTTATTGATTGTAATTAATATTTTAATAATTAATGTGAGCTCCATGTTCGGTTTTCGTGTTTCGTTTGTCGCCTTTTAAGTTATAGTCTATTTTACCATTTTTATCTTAAATTATGTGTAATCAATGTTGGTGCCCGGAATGCCATGTTCCAGTTTTGATGTACCGTCACTTACTGAAATTGATTGAAAGATTTTATCATTTAATAATTAAGAAAGAATAACATCTGTATTCATTTGTTTCGGCCCTTGAAAAAGGCCTGAATTAAAGGCCGAAACGTCGGGAATAATTTTCGAATAAGTGATTCTTATCAGACCACGATTCAACTAAGAACTTCACATCGTCGTTATCTTTGTCTCTCTCAGGTCATATGACGCCCTCACGCAGCCTGAGAGAGAGGGAAACATCGGCGGTGAAAAGTTCTTAGTTGAATCGTACTCTACTTCTGTCCTCATTCCCAATAACCACCACTTCTCTATCAATCTGAAGGGCGTACTTGACCCTCATCTTACAAGTTACAACGTTTTTTGTCCTTTCTACAAATGTATGTTTCCCCATGTTGCATGTGAGGTCCTTCAATGTTTTATGTATCTTATGACGTCCTTGTAACTTGAATATTGTAAGTATAAGTTTAGGTTAGATAAGTTTGATAGTTACTAATAGCCCCCTTCTTGATATTATAGCCTTTAGTTTCGATGACCTGAGGATGGGGTGCAAAGTGTAGACCCCGAAACTGGTAGTCACATAATAAATATTTGAATAAACAGTAGGAATTTGTGAGATTGAAGACTTTTTTCCACATCATTTTTTCAAAAATGAACTCACATCAGTTATCATTTCTTTACTTCTCTATCAATCTGCAAAGGATGCTAATTTTTTGATCATATTTTATTTATTTTTGATGCTATGATATTGATTTTCATTCTAGGGTCTTTGTGCTCTTTTGAAGGAATCTAATAAATGCCGGTCAGTTTTAGAACATTATAAGAATCAAGCGTCACAAGAATGAGATCGTCGAGATGCCATCGTATCCATAATTTTGGAAGACATCCTATACAATTGTTCCGACTTGTCTCCGAAAGATTATCCCTCAATACTCAAAAAGATAGAAAATACATTTTCCAATAAAAATACTTTTTTGGTAAAATGTTTAAAAGCTTATTTAACAAAACATTCATTTATTATGTTTTTTTTTCAGGACTATTACTATTTTTCTAGACAAAAGAGGAAAAATCCTGGAGGGCGACTATAAAACAAGTACATCAATGCCATTACAAAACTAAGAAAAGTAGAAAATTCATCTCGCACATGATTTTTTGCTGATAGTCCCAAAGAACCGGACAATCAAGGGTTTGAAGTGGATATTTTAAACTCTATAAAAACATCTCTATAAAGGGATTTCACAAACTGGACGGAAGTGAAGGATCGATGAGAAGAAACATTAGTATCATGTTATTAACTTCTAATTGACGGCTATTTGAACATCCTACAAAATTTTGAAACCGACTACTTGGACAACGTGCCGCTCGCTGTTCGCAGAAATCTTTTTTATCAGCATGATGGAGCACCTCCATCCACACTCCATCCACATGGGGGCTACCTAGTTGATAACTTTCTACAACATTTTTCTGAGGATCGATGGATAGCTGGTTTTCATCAACGACATTGGTGACGTCATAGGTGTGGAACATCAAATGTTTGCTAATGATCTCAAGTTGTATGTATCAGTTGATAGTATTGAAGACTGTGAGGTATTGCAAGACAGTGTGAACGCAGTGCAAACTTGGTGTACCCTGAATAGACTAGGTCTAAATGTCAATAAATGTTCAGTAATGACGATAACTCGGAAAAAGGTGACGATCAATTATCAGTATCAGATCAATTCGACAAATATTTAGAAGGCTTATTCTGACAAGGTAAGTTAGGTAATAATTGACTCTAAATTGAACTTCGACGTTCATATAAGAACTGTGGTTTCTGATGCGACGAGAATTTAAGGTTTTATTGTAAGAAACTGTCGCAATTTCACTGATATTTATACCTTCAAAGCACTTTGGTTTGCTCTTGTTCGAAGTAGGTTGAAGTATGCTTCACTTATCTGGCCGCCAATAAATCAGAAATATATCATGCTGATTGAATCAACGCAGGGGAAATTTATGACATTTTTAGCACTCAAGGTTTAAGTTGATCAATGGCAATATTAACTCGTCATACTTTTTAAATGATATTTTTTCAGTACACCAAGAATGTCTAGTAGATCCAGTAATTTCTTCTACCTGAGCACAGCCAACACCAATGTTGCCTATATGTCCCCAACCTACAAAGTTTGCTCTACTTATAATAGAATAGCCAACTCCAGTGATTTGAGCGAACCATTCTAAATATTTGTCAGAAATTGTTATGCTAGATTGTAAGACTGTCCCAATATCTACTATTTCTACTATTATAAATATGATCTCTTTATATTATATGCATATGGTACATGCTCTGTTTGTTATGCTGCTAGTTAAAGAAATTGATTGTACGGCCCTGTAAATTATTATCTCTATTGTTGGGCTTTGTTTACATAGATAAAATAAAAATAAATAAAATAAAAGGACCAAGGTTTTGGCCACCGCGCTTTCCCGATCTCCTAGTGCTCGAATTTAGTAATTGGGATACAATCAAAGATTATTATCAATTGATATTAATCGGATTTTGTTAGAGCTGAAACAGATAGTAACTGATAAGAACCTGAACAAAAGCTAATCCGTTAATATCCGCCAAAATGTACATCTATGGAAGAAAGAGTGAATGTTGAGAGAGATGCGCAAATTGATCATCTATTTCATATATATGACTTGATAGTTCGTGAGCTCCCCGTCGGCGGGCTTCCTCTTCTACTTCTTACACTATCAATCTGGACACGTCAGGGAAGATAGCAGTCTTAGTTGCGACTGTGTTTACTGCGTTACGCAAAGAGCAGAACAAGACAGGGGCCTCCGACAAATATTTGACTTATGAAGCCAAAATTGAAGCAACTTCCATCATAATCGGGGACTTGGTGAAAGAATTTGAGGCTAGTAACAGTGACTACATGCTAGCCACTCCTCTGATGAACATGCTTCAAATGTTATTTCGATGAAGTGCGTACCGGAGTAACCAGGTTCTTTGTTAGGCAATCACCAAATCGCGTAAGAGGGATGCAAGAGGAACACCTGTTCAGCTAACAAAAGGGGACAGAATGATGAAAATCTCATCATATGGTTCTAACAACCAACACATTCCTTTTTTTCAGATGATCACAATCTTTCCCGAGCGCAGAACTGGCATGCTGCGGAGTTTAGGCCCAATGGCACAATGCATTTGGTGATCAATGAGGACAGATTCCTTTAAAAACTTGTTGAGGCCGTGAAAAACTCACTCAGCATGCTCCCTATGAATGCGGAAATTGCCCCAGCATTGAAGGACGCGCAGCATCATGGAAATATGCAGGGTCTCCTTAGAGACCTCGGTGAGGTGCTGCTCCTGACTACAGCCCGTTCCACTCCACACAGATTTTTTCTCCGTATCTCTTTCGCACGCTCGCCCCTGGTGTCTGAGCGATCTGTTTGACCCAATGTGCGCTACGTTACCTACCAGTTGGGCCATTTTGCAACGCCACCACTTGTTTCCGCCATATTCACATAGACATCATTGGCCCACTGGTCCATATCGTTACTGCCTGACAGCTATCAATCGTTTTACCAGGCCAATGGAGCTCATCACTGCAGTGGATGTAGCCATCGCACTTTTCTCTGGTTGGGTCTCGCGTTTTGGCACCACATCGAAGTTCACTACTGATCAAGGATGATAGTTCGGGTAAACGCTCTTCAAGGCTCTTGGTGTATGTTCCAGCTACCAACGTGCAGCGAGACGGCATGACTGAACGTCCCGATCGTAAACTGGAGGATGTATTGATGTGTCATACAAAATCTTCTTAGCTTAAGGTGCTTTGTGTTGTCCTTTTGGGTATGAGCAGTGCATTCAAAGACTGTTTGCAAGCCTCCGCAGCGGAACTCGTATATGGCGAGCCCCTAAGACTAACCGTTGAGATGATCTCAGTCCATCTCCACTCCTTCAATTTCCCATGACGTCACGGGTTTCACCGACAATCTGCATGAACTCATGGCTCAGCTCCGTCCCGCACCTGCATCCCGAAACACTCAGCCTTCCGTGTTTGTCTTCAAGGGCTTGTCAACGTTCTCGCATACGTTTCTGAGGGATGACACAGTCAACGGCGCTCTTCAACTACCTTATTCAGGCCCCCATCCAGTAGTCAGTCGTACTGCTAAGACTTCCGTGCTCCGCATCCATGGCAAAAACAAGACCGTCTTCATAGACTGTCATCATCGACGACTTATCTGGAACAATTGATCCAGAAAAAGCCTTCCTAGACCACGCTTTGGTTCCGGCTCCGCGCATCCCGCTTAGTACAGATGTAGGCGTAGGCCGCTCAGTGAATATGTCAGCACCACCAGCTTTACCTGCAACTGATTCTAGACCTGATAATTTCCCTGCTCACTTGAAAACCTAGGTTTTCCAACTCCTCACGGGGGTGATGTGGCAAGGTCGCATCTACGGACCTCACAAGAAAGCTGTAACCAGCAGAAAAAAATGTCTAGTATTCGAGACGCGCGACGTTCACAAGTCAGACCGTCTTCCATTGGCCACTTTCGCTCCAATCTGCTCAAATTTTTGATTCCAACTTCAATAGACTCATTATTGTTATTGTGTTGAGAACCACTGATGACCAATCAACAACGGCAATCAATAAATATAGAAGAATTCGCGGATAATTCACCTGATTATGATTTCGTAAATCTACCACTAGAAAATATGGAGATTTTGGGAAATGTTAACACTCGGCTATTTGAAGATAAAGAGTTTTTCAAGAAAATGGTGGGCTACCTCGATGTGGTATATACTGTTTAATCGATTGTGATTTTCACGTGAATATTTTGAAAACAATTGGAGGAAGAGACCAGCGGAGAACGTGCGTAAATATTTTGAAGAGGCTGATCAGAAACAAGCTTGGCAGCAAATTCGGTCTACTGGGAAAGAAAAAAAAAATTGTCAGTATTGGAGGCAAATATTCTCCACCCAATTTGCCACTGGTGGAATCGCTGAGCAAGCAGTTTTGTTGCTATGTACAGACACGTTAAGCAAGATGATGGTGAGTGGTTGGCCTAGCCAACTACTCTCCATTGTGAGTAGTATAATCCCTCTCACCCTGAGTAGTGTAAACCATCGCAGCCTCAAAGAACATGCTTGTCCTATTGTTATGGTGAAGATAGATGGGATGTACTATAGACGATGATAAACTGGAGTTCCCATTAACGAGATTCCCTACTGTTCAACCCAGCTACGTTCTCTGGAGCACGTCAGGTGTTGTGAGTCCAAACGGAGGCCCAGTCTGACACCTTACGAGAATAAGAAGCCCTAGACCTTTGACCACTAATGGTTCAAAATGTTAGAACCCAGGAGCAACGTCTATGATCACCCTACCCATTTTGGTAGGCACAACAATACTTCAGTAACTTTTTTTTTCTTCGTAACAACATAACTCATTTTCGGAAACTGATTTGCATCGAACATATAAGTGTGCATTTGAGGCCCACCTACGATAGAAAAAAATATGATACCCAATGGTATCTGGACAATAAAGGGAGAAAACTAGAACTGTTTCACAATAATTTCAACACTACCCCATAACCCATTGCAAGCCTAAAAGAACACATAAAGAGACCGACAACACCTATATATCCAGCTCTCTGTTCTATGACAGCATCATAGTGACCAGCTCCCGCACAGTGCCCTCCGCTACCAGCAGCGACTCACGCGTGGAGCCGCCTCTGACTGGACAAACCCTCACTCTGACTGTAGAACTCACTCCCCGTGCACCACCCAGGACACCATCTCTAAGGATCACTCTGGATCCGGAACTCAACCACGAGTCTCCGGAATATCCTTCATTGGACAAGATAGAGGAGCTGTAAGGGGACATCCTGTCCTCAGATTCTCCGGAGATCCATTAGGACTTTGGAATGAGCCGTGCCAGTCACTATCCTCTCCAATAAGCGCAGCAGAGATGGCTTTCGCCAAGAAAAAATGGAGGCGCTCAGCCCCAGGGCTCGACGGCATGTCTGTGGATGCAGTCTCCGGCATTCCTGACTATCACTTGTACACCATCTTCTCAGCTATTCTGACAGAGAACATACAACCAACCCCTTGGCGGACTCTGCGCACCGCCTTGGAGCCAAATGATGGAGACAGGAAAAACCCGAGCAACTGGAGAACGATCGCCATCGGATCGCCATCGGATCGGCCTGCCAGAGACTTCGACACTGATTCTGAACGACAGGATTCATCCAACATCAAGCTGAACCATTACGGTTTTGCGAAGGTGGATGGTACCCTCGCAAACGTCCCACTGCTGGACCACTTCATCACGTCTCGACAGGAAGAAGGGAAAGCATATCATCTGGCGTCCCATCTATGGAAGGCGTTTGACACGGTAGGTCACCATTTTTTTGCAGGGCCCTCCGGAGAAAGGGAGTTGACCAAACGCCTGAGCGATATATCATGGGCACTTTCGAGGCAACCACGTCCATCAAGGTTGGCAATGAGACGACCAGGGCCATCCCCATGAGACGTGGCTTCTGGAATCTCGTGAATGGTCAATCGTAGAGCAAATGGAAAAAACAAAATGCAGAGTTCAAAATTCTCTACATAAAGTTTCTCTTGACATTTTTTGCTAAACGTAAGGATTGTCGAGTTACGACAAAAAACCCGATAATGTTTTTTTCTTTAAACATTTCATGAACGGCAAATCGTAGCACAAAAGAAAAACGAACAACATTTATGAATTTTGAAATTCTCTACAGAAAGCGCCTCCTGATGTTTTCTGCTGAACGTAAGGGTTGTCGAGATACAACAAAAAAAACGATCATTTTTATTTTTTCTCAAATTTCTAATGAACGGCTAATAGTAGCGCAAAACTGGAAAAAACAAAGTTTGTAAAGTGGAGACTCTACAAAAAGTCTTTACTGATTTTTTTTTTCTAAAAGTGAGGGTGGTCGAGTTTCTGTAATTGAAATTTTTTAGGTACAGAACTGCGTCCCTCCGTTTACATATACGCTAGCTAAATGATTAGGCCACGCCTACGTTAGTGCTTTATTGTTTTTCATTGGATTAGGCAAATGGAATAAATTGAATAGAGTCAAATAATCATCATCATTCGAGATCCAGTAGCCATTCGGAAAGGTCGTGTTTACCTGTTATCTCTGTGTTCTGTCATGTTTCAAGTTTGGGTCTAAGTTTCTAGTGCGAAGAATAGTTGGTGTGCCTACCACTATTCGACTTCTGTTGGCATAAGTTATTATGTCAACAAGTTATCGCGTTTCGAAACTTTTCGTTGGTGCAGAAAGCGTCATTTCTGCTGACGAACCGCCGCATCCAGGCGTTGGCCCACCACCCATACACACTCTTGAGCTATCTCAACATGCTCGGTTGAGCAGTTCTTTGCTCCATCCTTCAGCAGTATTGAGGCTGATTACTCAAATATTGGAGAGATCAGATGAGCCCGAGGACTTGAAAAGTTTCCCTCAAAGTTCCGAGACCAGACAAGCCAGCCAAGTGACTGCACGATCAAGCAGCGACGATGACCTGCGAAGGAACGCTTTTCCGACGTAAAGTGGAAAAGCGTACACATGAGCAGCGTTTGCAACTATGTGTAGTAGAGAAAAGAAATGCACAACTAAAACAAAATGTTGAAACATACAAAGCCATGCACGACAATGTTTCGTCCCTAATGGCCTATATGGAGAAACGTTCCATGGAAAAACTGGCTCAGCAAGCCCAGTTCTAGCCGCTACGTCCCAAACCGCCACACCCTGGACGGCGTCAACTCCTGTCGCCATGGACATCCAGTTCGTGGAAATATCAGACTTCGACGTAATTACCATGTCTCAGAAATTACATCGTAAGAAAAGAAGCGTATCTGGTGACCAATGCGCAGGTAGTCAGACAACTGTCACCCATGCCACACCTGGGATCAGCCAAACCCAGGTACCCAAACCCAGACCTGGAGTCAAAACTCCGCGACCCATGGTCCGGAGCACGAACCAAAGCCAACATCGATCACAACCCATGCCATTCCGTGATGGATTCAGGGACAACCCCAGACCAGCTCAAGTTGTGAGCCTAGTCCAGCACCACAGATGTCACAGATGTCAATTTCACGGGCACTCGCGATCCAAGAGCCATGCCAATCCCAAGTGCTTGGAGTGTGCAGATAGTCAATTCACACTTCATCCAGACCGCGGATAGGGCCAGCAAAGTGAGCAAAATGTAATGAACCCAACCCAATGTCCTCCCAGGGCTGCCCCAGTAACCCCAAGCATAAGAAAGCCTCACCACCAAAAGACTAGCTACACAGCGTCCAACCAGGCCTCCTTTCCAATGAGGCACTCAAAACAACGGGCCAGCTGCACTCGCAACTAAGCCCACACCACCCACGAGGGATGAGTTCCCAGTTCTCAGGGGTGAGCCCACTTTTCCTCATACCAAAAAGGAGAAGTGGCAAGCGAACCTGCATCTGCAGGAACAACAACAAATCCAACAGACACAGTTGCAGGAGCAACAGCAGAACCTGCAGAGACAGATACAACATCTGATGAAAGAATTCCAACACGCCTCGACGTATTGTTTCATGGAACGTCAATGGGCTGTTGGGAAAGAAAGAGGAGTTCGTTTAGCTCATGCAGAGCAGCGGTTCGACGTCCTGGTCTAGAAAAGTTTCCTGTGATCAGAAAAAAAATTATCGCTGCCGAACTACTCAGTAACCAGGACTGACGGACTCCGCAATCGGAGGGGTGGGACTATCATCGCAGTCCGAGGGAAGCTCAGGTCATGTGAGCTTTCCAGCCTGTATGACAACCGACTAGAAGCCACGTTCGTGACCTTGGAATTGGACAGACGGAGGATTCTGACCTTGGGTTTGCAACGGTCCAGTTGTCGCGTTCAAAATAAAATTATTATTTATATAGTTGCGAAAAGCCTTCGGCAATGTTGCCAGTGGAGTGAAGTTTTCTGGGTATTTTGACATTTAGGTTAGATGATGTTGTGCCAATGAATTTGTTTGGAAGTAGAATAAGTATTAAATTGTGACAGTCCGCCAAAAGTTAACCAATCACAAAGAATCAGTTTTTATTAAATCAAAATGTTATAAATTCGACGAAATGCGGAGATTTGGTCTTTTTCGTGTTATTTGTTAAATGTAAGCTGTTTATGTATCACTGACACCCTCGACTCGGCAAGGCGCCCAGAGGGGTAAGTTTCACCGAATCTCAATCTCTTAAAGATTCTAATTAGGATTTTCTTGATGTGTAGTTTTTGGTTAATAATTGGATTGAACCAAATCAATGTACTAATGGAATAAACGGGTACATGCTCGATTTGAGGTTAGAATCCGGCGTATGTGTACCTGATTGAAGCTTGGGGGTATACAAAGCCACCACACCACTCGAAAAGCAGCCCCAGATCATTGACTGGGAAAGGGCCAAGGCGGCCGAATCAATTGGAGTTAGCTGTGATTGGAGTACCACCTCAAATACCGCTTGAGGCCCGCAGCAAGCAATACCTCACTGGCTACTGTTGTTATAATTCGCCACAGCAAGTACTCATCAAGTTTATAACTGGTTACATAATATCTTCATAATATCGTCATTTCGTCATAACGCAGGAACTACGTCTCATATCCCCCACTTAGTATTAATAGTAATTTTCCGTTGGCACAACATACTTAGAAATCTTAACATAAGTTCGTAGTATAGTAGTAATTCCTCAAAATTGTCAGTTTGTAGAATATTTCCAACCTTTCACTTTATTGAGTTACTTTTTAAAGTGTTTAATTTGTGCAAATAAGGCCCACATAACAAAAAAAAAACAATGATACCAAGAGGTATCTGGGCAATAAAGGGGAGGAACTAAAATTTGTACTACTGTTATTTCACACCTGCCCTATGACCCATTGCACTGGCGCCCGAGCAAAATAAATTAGGGGTTGTAGCGTAGTTCCTGCAGTTGCTTTTGAAATCTAGTTGATAGTGAAAAGTTTTTGACAATCAGTCTTTTCATGTAATTTTTTTTTGTTAATAATATTATCAGGAAATCTTCACTCTAAGTAACATTTTCTTATTTTCTTTTAAATTTTCAAATTGGGGGGGAAAGTTTTTTATACAGACAAGCCTGGATTTTATGCAAGAGCATGGTGTAAACTGATGTTGATGCGGATCATCGCGCGAAAAATATTTTGTTGAATTGGCATTCACTAGTACAGCTGTACATATTTTTTTTTTTTTTTGGATGAAGTTTTTAAGAATATTGGTGCGACCTTGCTGGTAGTGATTTTTTTTTTAAGTGGAAGTGTTATTGGTGCATAGTAAATAGTGATAGTGAAGTGGAGTTTTGTCTTGTTCAAGGTGAAATGTTTTCGTGAGTGATAGTCAAGGTACATTTCAGGGTTTACCTCAGTATATTAGAAGTTTTTTCTTATATATTACATTCTGTAGTATTACATGTTCGTTTTCATTTTTACATTAACGTTGAATTATATTAAATTTATAAACAATAATAATACATAAAAGCGGGTTTCTCATGATGGTGAATACGAGACAAAATAAAGATAGTGGTGATGTGGCGGCTTCTAATGTGATTGTGAGTGAGAAAGAAGAAGAAACGAGACTGGAGATGAGGGCAAAGGCTGAAGAGGATAAAAAGAAACAGGACTTAAATTGGATGCAGCAGAACAAAGTTGCTTTGGAGAATGAGAGAAGGTTGAAGGATCTTGAGAGGGAGAAGGTGCTTAGGTTGGAATCACTTTTGAGGGAGAATGAGGAAAAGTTAAAAGAGTTTGAACGAGAGAAATTACAGAGAGAGATGAAGTCTACGGAGGAAACGCATGAACAAGGTGGAGATTATGATGATTTTATGTACAAGGAAGGCAGACAAGAGGAATTATCAAGAAAAGGGAAAAGGCATGCTGAAGTTGACAAAAGGAGATCACTGAATAGAGAACGGACTGATGAGGAGGAAGAAGCTAATGCATTGTTTGATTGGAGAAAAACTGGGGCCATTCCGAAACAAGGGGTGCAGCAAAAGGAACAAGCGTTCAGCCATTATTCAGGTCAACGCTTTGAAAGACTTCAAGAAGAAGTGATAGAGTCATTGAGACTTCTCAGACCACAAGTTGATGTGGAAAGCATCCCAACGTTCAATGGAACGAGTAGACAGGGTCCAAAGGATTTTTTGAGAAAGTTAGAATGGTGGTTCACTGATCAACGAATTCAACCCAATGAATATTTAGGTTGGGTCAGGAGAGGCCTTCGTGGTGAAGCCAAACTATGGATTGATTGCTTTGGAGATGATATACGAACATATGGGGAATTCTGCAGAAGATTTCTAGAAAAATTCTGGAGCAGAGAGAGACAAAGAAGACTCATACAAGAGCTGTATAATGGCAGATATATTCAGGAATATGGGAATAATTCATCGATGTCCGTATATTTTTTGAAGACCCTCAAATTAGCACGAGAACTTGAAATTATGACTTTAGAAGAAACCATTGATACCATTATTGATCATTTTCCACTTCAAGTAGCAAGAGTTCTGGCAGGTTTAGCGGAAAAAACACCGGATGCAATTTGTAAAACATTAGAACGCTTTGATAGCATGGAAGAACGAAGAAACAGTAATCATTTTGGCAATCAAGCGTCAAGGTTCAGATATCAAGGGAGAAACTATGAGGAGGAAAACTTCAGACAGAGTCACCGAAATAATGATCATCGTTTCAATCATCAATCGTCTTATCAGGGAGATCGTAGTTCCAATAATCAACAATCCACTGGAAATTGTCCAAATCAGAATAATACCAGCAGCCAAAAATTCTCAGAAAATAGAAGGCATTCTATCAATAACTATAATCAATATCAGGGAAATCGAAATGAAAATAGGAAATATGGGGAAAGTCTAGGAGAAAACAGACGGTACAGTGTTAGAGCCATGAGAGTAGAAGAACAACAGCGACAGAAAGATCTTGATAACATTGAAGAGGCAGTCCAGACAATGAAGTCATCAGAATCGAACAAGCAAATTGAGGAGGCAGTGGTTCACTGCAATACAGTTTTCTATGGGGAAAAATTGGAAGTTTCAGATACAACTGAAGGGAATCCGATAGTCAATGCAGAAATTGAAGGTATAAAAGGGGAAATATTACTAGATTCGGGATGTCAGATGAGCTGCCTATCAAAAGCCTTCTTTGATGAGTTGAAAAGAAATAACAGCGAAATGTTGTCCTTACCAGTCACGAGAGTCACAGTTACAGGGGCGATAGGAAACAAGAGCAAAAAAATTGACCAACAAAGATATGTTACAGTCAAACTGGAAAACATGGAGTTCCCTGTAGTTTGTTTGGTAGTTGAAGAGCTGATACACAAGATAATCCTGGGTCAAGATTGGCTGAAGAAAAGCAAGGCTCAACTCGACTTTGATAAATGTCAGTTAGTGATTGAAGACAAATCTATTCCTTTCAAAATGCTGGATGAAAATAATCAAAGAAATGTACTGACCGTACAATTAGAAGGACATAAACCAATTTTAAGTAGTCACATCCCATCAGAATGCACAAAACTCATTGAACAGTATACGGAAATTTTCTCAGAAAAACCAGGAAGAACCAATGTTTATACACATTCAATCAGTATTCGCGAAAAACAGCCATTCAAAGCAAGGATATATCCTATACCATTTTGTCATAGATCCGCAGTTAGAAACAAGATTGCAGAAATGGAGAAAGATGGTATCATTACAAAATCCAACACACCATATATCAACCCCATTGTAGCCGTAATTAAGAAGGATAAGTCAGTCAGAATCTGCTTGGATGCACAACAACTTAACAAGAGAATTTTACAAGACCATGAATGTCCACTTCCAGCGGAAGAGATCCTATGTCAAACCACTTCAAATCTATGTATGTCGACCATAGATTTAACAAGCAGCTATTGGCAAATTCCGTTATGTCCTAACTCTACAGATTATTGTGGATTTTCGTTTGAAGGAAAAACATATAAATTTTTACGAATGCCTTTTGGATTGTCCACAGCAGTAGCAGGCATGGCAAGGTGCATAAACAAAGTCTTCATTGGATGTGAACATTTTGTCGCAGCCTACATAGATGATATTTTAGTCAAATCATCATCAGAACAAGAACACCTTGAGCATCACCAAGAAGTATTTTGGCGATTGAAGAAAGCAAACATGACTGTGAATATATCAAAATGTAATTTTTTTTGTACGGAGGTCAAGTTTTTGGGACATATTTTAACAACTGAAGGTATTAAAATTGATAACAGCAAGGTAGAAGTCATCCAGAAGTATACGGTACCAACCAACGTAAAAACTTTACGAGCTTTTTTGGGACTTTGTAATTATCATAGAAGGTTCTGTAATCAGTACTCTAGACATCTTATACCCCTTTACAACTTGTTGAAGAAAGAAAATAAATGGAAATGGACAGAAGAACATCAGGTAGCATTTCAGACAATCAAGGAGAAACTCGCAGAAACTACTCTATTGTATCATCCCAACTTACAAGTTCCGTTCTACATAGAAGCTGACGCATCATCTTATGCCATCGGAGGAAGACTGTTCCAGGTAATAAACGAGGAGCAACACAATATAGCATTCACTAGCAGAAGACTTTTACAAAGTGAAGTCAACTATAATACAACACAAAGAGAAATTTTAAGCATTGTTTATTGTTTACAAAAATGGGAGTCAATAATATTGGGAAGCAAGGTTTTTATATTAAATGATCATAAAGCACTATCCTTTCTTATTAATACAAATTTGCTGAATCCCAGATTGGTTAGATGGTTCCTACACATTCAGAAGTTCAACTTGGAAATTATTCATATTCCCGGGAAAGAAAACTGCATTGCCGATGCCTTGTCAAGATATGGAGATGCATATCAAGAGGAAAAACCAGGAACAAATTTGATTCTAGCACATGTTTCACTAAAGATTGATAAATTGTTCATCAAAAAATTAAAACAAGTATTTGCAGCACAGAAAAATAGTATGGAAGTTGAGAAAATTAAGGAAAAACTCAAAAATAACATATCTTCAAAGGAGCATTTCAGGATCTACAAGGACGTAATGTATAAGGTGGGAACCAAGGACTCGCAATGGAGACTTTTTATCCCAAAAGAAATTCTCAAGGAAATCATCACAGCGTATCACCAGGAGTATGGACATTTTGGCGACTGGAAAACCTGGAAACTAATTGCAAATAATTTCACGGCAACAAAATTAAAATCAACAGTTAAGCAAGTCGTAGCAGCGTGTCAAATTTGTCAACAAACTAAAATTTCAAACAAAGCCTTGATGGGATCTTTCAATCCTATAGTTCCAGAGGACGAGAACGACCTTGTAGCTGTAGATCTGTTTGGGAGCCTACCATCATCAATCGCTGGTGTTAAATACATATTTGTAGTCTTGAATGTATTCACAAAATACGTTAAACTTTATCCAATCAGGAATCAGACGGCAGGGGCAGTTACAAGAAAAATGGAAACTTACATCACCAATGAGAGAAAGCCAAAAAGAGTACTTTCGGACAATGGGACACAGTTTACTGGGAACCGATGGAAACAACTTCTGCAGCAACATGGGATCAAGAAGATTCATTGTAGTAGGCATTATCCTCAAGGAAACCCGTCAGAACGAGTAATGAGGGAATTAGCAAGATTACTAAGATTATTTTGTCACAATAAACATTCTGGTTGGGCTAAATTTGTTCCGAAAATTGAGTTGTTATTAAACTGCGTTACCCATGATTCTACAGGCTTTCCTCCAATTCTTCTTGAAAAGAACGTACATCCTGAGGTACTCATCAGGAAAGAACTAAACTTACCAAACTCCACCAACTTTTCAAATTCCAACAAGGATCTGCTAAGCACCAACAACGAACCCTCAAGCTCCGACAACAATGCCGGTAACTATTTCTCAAACGTTGGAACCCGTCTGGAACTGGCTAGAAAAAAAATTAAGCAAAGGGCTCATATCAGGAAAAGCAAAGCCGAGAAAGGGAAATCAAGGACAATACTAAATAAGGGTGATCTAGTGTGGCTAAAAACACATAATCTTTCATCAGCCCGGGACAAAGAAGTTTCAAAATTATTTTGTCTCTATGAAGGACCTTTTGTTATACATTCCTGTATTGGGGACAATACCTATGATCTCTGGACTCAAGATGGAAAGATGAAGGGAATTAACAATATCAAAAACTTGAAAATTTGTACCTCTGACGCTCAAATTCGACGTTAATGTAGGGTTTAATGTAGTGTCTAATCGAATGTTAAGTGTATATTGTGTTAAAAAGTTACAACGGAGAGTTTTGGAGAGTAATTATTATATTACATTATTATATTTATATATTTCCAGTAATATAGAAATAGTAGTTGTTTAATTTTTTTTTGTTTTTCCTTCGGTTTCTTCCTTGCGTTGCCTTGTTGCCTTCTCTTTGGTGGGGCTATGGGCCTCAAAATATCGTTCAGACACACTGGTAGCTCATTGCAATTTAAAGGTTTGGTCAGTATGGGGATGTTTTATTTTTTCTGTAGCAATTTCCACTTCTTTTCCTTTGGGGTAATGAAAAGAAAAATAAATCGCTGGTGGGGCTATGCAACGGTCCAGTTGTCGCGTTCAAAATAAAATTATTATTTATATAGTTGCGAAAAGCCTTCGGCAATGTTGCCAGTGGAGTGAAGTTTTCTGGGTATTTTGACATTTAGGTTAGATGATGTTGTGCCAATGAATTTGTTTGGAAGTAGAATAAGTATTAAATTGTGACAGTCCGCCAAAAGTTAACCAATCACAAAGAATCAGTTTTTATTAAATCAAAATGTTATAAATTCGACGAAATGCGGAGATTTGGTCTTTTTCGTGTTATTTGTTAAATGTAAGCTGTTTATGTATCACTGACACCCTCGACTCGGCAAGGCGCCCAGAGGGGTAAGTTTCACCGAATCTCAATCTCTTAAAGATTCTAATTAGGATTTTCTTGATGTGTAGTTTTTGGTTAATAATTGGATTGAACCAAATCAATGTACTAATGGAATAAACGGGTACATGCTCGATTTGAGGTTAGAATCCGGCGTATGTGTACCTGATTGAAGCTTGGGGGTATACAAAGCCACCACACCACTCGAAAAGCAGCCCCAGATCATTGACTGGGAAAGGGCCAAGGCGGCCGAATCAATTGGAGTTAGCTGTGATTGGAGTACCACCTCAAATACCGCTTGAGCAAGCAATACCTCACTGGCTACTGTTGTTATAATTCGCCACAGCAAGTACTCATTAAGTTTATAACTGGTTACATAATATCTTCATAATATCGTCATTTCGTCATAACGCAGGAACTACGTCTCATATCCCCCACTTAGTATTAATAGTAATTTTCCGTTGGCACAACATACTTAGAAATCTTAACATAAGTTCGTAGTATAGTAGTAATTCCTCAAAATTGTCAGTTTGTAGAATATTTCCAACCTTTCACTTTATTGAGTTACTTTTTAAAGTGTTTAATTTGTGCAAATAAGGCCCACATAACAAAAAAAAAACAATGATACCAAGAGGTATCTGGGCAATAAAGGGGAGGAACTAAAATTTGTACTACTGTTATTTCACACCTGCCCTATGACCCATTGCTTGAGGCCCGCAGCAAGCAATACCTCACTGGCTACTGTTGTTATAATTCGCCACAGCAAGTACTCATTAAGTTTATAACTGGTTACATAATATCTTCATAATATCGTCATTTCGTCATAACGCAGGAACTACGTCTCATATCCCCCACTTAGTATTAATAGTAATTTTCCGTTGGCACAACATACTTAGAAATCTTAACATAAGTTCGTAGTATAGTAGTAATTCCTCAAAATTGTCAGTTTGTAGAATATTTCCAACCTTTCACTTTATTGAGTTACTTTTTAAAGTGTTTAATTTGTGCAAATAAGGCCCACATAACAAAAAAAAAACAATGATACCAAGAGGTATCTGGGCAATAAAGGGGAGGAACTAAAATTTGTACTACTGTTATTTCACACCTGCCCTATGACCCATTGCACTGGCGCCCGAGCAAAATAAATAAGGGGTTGTAGCGTAGTTCCTGCAGTTGCTTTTGAAATCTAGTTGATAGTGAAAAGTTTTTGACAATCAGTCTTTTCATGTAATTTTTTTTTGTTAATAATATTATCAGGAAATCTTCACTCTAAGTAACATTTTCTTATTTTCTTTTAAATTTTCAAATTGGGGGGGAAAGTTTTTTATACAGACAAGCCTGGATTTTATGCAAGAGCATGGTGTAAACTGATGTTGATGCGGATCATCGCGCGAAAAATATTTTGTTGAATTGGCATTCACTAGTACAGCTGTACATATTTTTTTTTTTTTTTGGATGAAGTTTTTAAGAATATTGGTGCGACCTTGCTGGTAGTGATTTTTTTTTTAAGTGGAAGTGTTATTGGTGCATAGTAAATAGTGATAGTGAAGTGGAGTTTTGTCTTGTTCAAGGTGAAATGTTTTCGTGAGTGATAGTCAAGGTACATTTCAGGGTTTACCTCAGTATATTAGAAGTTTTTTCTTATATATTACATTCTGTAGTATTACATGTTCGTTTTCATTTTTACATTAACGTTGAATTATATTAAATTTATAAACAATAATAATACATAAAAGCGGGTTTCTCATGATGGTGAATACGAGACAAAATAAAGATAGTGGTGATGTGGCGGCTTCTAATGTGATTGTGAGTGAGAAAGAAGAAGAAACGAGACTGGAGATGAGGGCAAAGGCTGAAGAGGATAAAAAGAAACAGGACTTAAATTGGATGCAGCAGAACAAAGTTGCTTTGGAGAATGAGAGAAGGTTGAAGGATCTTGAGAGGGAGAAGGTGCTTAGGTTGGAATCACTTTTGAGGGAGAATGAGGAAAAGTTAAAAGAGTTTGAACGAGAGAAATTACAGAGAGAGATGAAGTCTACGGAGGAAACGCATGAACAAGGTGGAGATTATGATGATTTTATGTACAAGGAAGGCAGACAAGAGGAATTATCAAGAAAAGGGAAAAGGCATGCTGAAGTTGACAAAAGGAGATCACTGAATAGAGAACGGACTTATGAGGAGGAAGAAGCTAATGCATTGTTTGATTGGAGAAAAACTGGGGCCATTCCGAAACAAGGGGTGCAGCAAAAGGAACAAGCGTTCAGCCATTATTCAGGTCAACGCTTTGAAAGACTTCAAGAAGAAGTGATAGAGTCATTGAGACTTCTCAGACCACAAGTTGATGTGGAAAGCATCCCAACGTTCAATGGAACGAGTAGACAGGGTCCAAAGGATTTTTTGAGAAAGTTAGAATGGTGGTTCACTGATCAACGAATTCAACCCAATGAATATTTAGGTTGGGTCAGGAGAGGCCTTCGTGGTGAAGCCAAACTATGGATTGATTGCTTTGGAGATGATATACGAACATATGGGGAATTCTGCAGAAGATTTCTAGAAAAATTCTGGAGCAGAGAGAGACAAAGAAGACTCATACAAGAGCTGTATAATGGCAGATATATTCAGAAATATGGGAATAATTCATCGATGTCCGTATATTTTTTGAAGACCCTCAAATTAGCACGAGAACTTGAAATTATGACTTTAGATGAAACCATTGATACCATTATTGATCATTTTCCACTTCAAGTAGCAAGAGTTCTGGCAGGTTTAGCGGAAAAAACACCGGATGCAATTTGTAAAACATTAGAACGCTTTGATAGCATGGAAGAACGAAGAAACAGTAATCATTTTGGCAATCAAGCGTCAAGGTTCAGATATCAAGGGAGAAACTATGAGGAGGAAAACTTCAGACAGAGTCACCGAAATAATAATCATCGTTTCAATCATCAATCGTCTTATCAGGGAGATCGTAGTTCCAATAATCAACAATCCACTGGAAATTGTCCAAATCAGAATAATACCAGCAGCCAAAAATTCTCAGAAAATAGAAGGCATTCTATCAATAACTATAATCAATATCAGGGAAATCGAAATGAAAATAGGAAATATGGGGAAAGTCTAGGAGAAAACAGACGGTACAGTGTTAGAGCCATGAGAGTAGAAGAACAACAGCGACAGAAAGATCTTGATAACATTGAAGAGGCAGTCCAGACAATGAAGTCATCAGAATCGAACAAGCAAATTGAGGAGGCAGTGGTTCACTGCAATACAGTTTTCTATGGGGAAAAATTGGAAGTTTCAGATACAACTGAAGGGAATCCGATAGTCAATGCAGAAATTGAAGGTATAAAAGGGGAAATATTACTAGATTCGGGATGTCAGATGAGCTGCCTATCAAAAGCCTTCTTTGATGAGTTGAAAAGAAATAACAGCGAAATGTTGTCCTTACCAGTCACGAGAGTCACAGTTACAGGGGCGATAGGAAACAAGAGCAAAAAAATTGACCAACAAACATATGTTACAGTCAAACTGGATAACATGGAGTTCCCTGTAGTTTGTTTGGTAGTTGAAGAGCTGATACACAAGATAATCCTGGGTCAAGATTGGCTGAAGAAAAGCAAGGCTCAACTCGACTTTGATAAATGTCAGTTGGTGATTGAAGACAAATCTATTCCTTTCAAAATGCTGGATGAAAATAATCAAAGAAATGTACTGACCGTACAATTAGAAGGACATAAACCAATTTTAAGTAGTCACATCCCATCAGAATGCACAAAACTCATTGAACAGTATACGGAAATTTTCTCAGAAAAACCAGGAAGAACCAATGTTTATACACATTCAATCAGTATTCGCGAAAAACAGCCATTCAAAGCAAGGATATATCCTATACCATTTTGTCATAGATCCGCAGTTAGAAACAACATTGCAGAAATGGAGGAAGATGGTATCATTACAAAATCCAACACACCATATATCAACCCCATTGTAGCCGTAATTAAGAAGGATAAGTCAGTCAGAATCTGCTTGGATGCACAACAACTTAACAAGAGAATTTTACAAGACCATGAATGTCCACTTCCAGCAAAAGAGATCCTATGTCAAACCACTTCAAATCTATGTATGTCGACCATAGATTTAACAAGCAGCTATTGGCAAATTCCGTTATGTCCTAACTCTACAGATTATTGTGGATTTTCGTTTGAAGGAAAAACATATAAATTTTTACGAATGCCTTTTGGATTGTCCACAGCAGTAGCAGGCATGGCAAGGTGCATAAACAAAGTCTTCATTGGATGTGAACATTTTGTCGCAGCCTACATAGATGATATTTTAGTCAAATCATCATCAGAACAAGAACACCTTGAGCATCTCCAAGAAGTATTTTGGCGATTGAAGAAAGCAAACATGACTGTGAATATATCAAAATGTAATTTTTTTTGTACGGAGGTCAAGTTTTTGGGACATATTTTAACAACTGAAGGTATTAAAATTGATAACAGCAAGGTAGAAGTCATCCAGAAGTATACGGTACCAACCAACGTAAAAACTTTACGAGCTTTTTTGGGACTTTGTAATTATCATAGAAGGTTCTGTAATCAGTACTCTAGACATCTTATACCCCTTTACAACTTGTTGAAGAAAGAAAATAAATGGAAATGGACAGAAGAACATCAGGTAGCATTTCAGACAATCAAGGAGAAACTCGCAGAAACTACTCTATTGTATCATCCCAACTTACAAGTTCCGTTCTACATAGAAGCTGACGCATCATCTTATGCCATCGGAGGAAGACTGTTCCAGGTAATAAACGAGGAGCAACACAATATAGCATTCACTAGCAGAAGACTTTTACAAAGTGAAGTCAACTATAATAAAACACAAAGAGAAATTTTAAGCATTGTTTATTGTTTACAAAAATGGGAGACAATAATATTGGGAAACAAGGTTTTTATATTAAATGATCATAAAGCACTATCCTTTCTTATTAATACAAATTTGCTGAATCCCAGATTGGTTAGATGGTTCCTACACATTCAGAAGTTCAACTTGGAAATTATTCATATTCCCGGGAAAGAAAACTGCATTGCCGATGCCTTGTCAAGATATGGAGATGCATATCAAGAGGAAAAACCAGGAACAAATTTGATTCTAGCACATGTTTCACTAAAGATTGATAAATTGTTCATCAAAAAATTAAAACAAGTATTTGCAGCACAGAAAAATAGTACGGAAGTTGAGAAAATTAAGGAAAAACTCAAAAATAACATATCTTCAAAGGAGCATTTCAGGATCTACAAGGACGTAATGTATAAGGTGGGAACCAAGGACTCGCAATGGAGACTTTTTATCCCAAAAGAAATTCTCAAGGAAATCATCACAGCGTATCACCAGGAGTATGGACATTTTGGCTACTGGAAAACCTGGAAACTAATTGCAAATAATTTCACGGCAACAAAATTAAAATCAACAGTTAAGCAAGTCGTAGCAGCGTGTCAAATTTGTCAACAAACTAAAATTTCAAACAAAGCCTTGATGGGATCTTTCAATCCTATAGTTCCAGAGGACGAGAACGACCTTGTAGCTGTAGATCTGTTTGGGAGCCTACCATCATCAATCGCTGGTGTTAAATACATATTTGTAGTCTTGAATGTATTCACAAAATACGTTAAACTTTATCCAATCAGGAATCAGACGGCAGGGGCAGTTACAAGAAAAATGGAAACTTACATCACCAATGAGAGAAAGCCAAAAAGAGTACTTTCGGACAATGGGACACAGTTTACTGGGAACCGATGGAAACAACTTCTGCAGCAACATGGGATCAAGAAGATTCATTGTAGTAGGCATTATCCTCAAGGAAACCCGTCAGAACGAGTAATGAGGGAATTAGCAAGATTACTAAGATTATTTTGTCACAATAAACATTCTGGTTGGGCTAAATTTGTTCCGAAAATTGAGTTGTTATTAAACTGCGTTACCCATGATTCTACAGGCTTTCCTCCAATTCTTCTTGAAAAGAACGTACATCCTGAGGTACTCATCAGGAAAGAACTAAACTTACCAAACTCCACCAACTTTTCAAATTCCAACAAGGATCTACTAAGCACCAACAACGAACCCTCAAGCTCCGACAACAATGCCGGTAACTGTTTCTCAAACGTTGGAACCCGTCTGGAACTGGCTAGAAAAAAAATTAAGCAAAGGGCTCATATCAGGAAAAGCAAAGCCGAGAAAGGGAAATCAAGGACAATACTAAATAAGGGTGATCTAGTGTGGCTAAAAACACATAATCTTTCATCAGCCCGGGACAAAGAAGTTTCAAAATTATTTTGTCTCTATGAAGGACCTTTTGTTATACATTCCTGTATTGGGGACAATACCTATGATCTCTGGACTCAAGATGGAAAGAGGAAGGGAATTAACAATATCAAAGACTTGAAAATTTGTACCTCTGACGCTCAAATTCGACGTTAATGTAGTGTTTAATGTAGTGTCTAATCGAATGTTAAGTGTATATTGTGTTAAAAAGTTACAACGGAGAGTTTTGGAGAGTAATTATTATATTACATTATTATATTTATATATTTCCAGTAATATAGAAATAGTAGTTGTTTAATTTTTTTTTGTTTTTCCTTCGGTTTCTTCCTTGCGTTGCCTTGTTGCCTTCTCTTTGGTGGGGCTATGGGCCTCAAAATATCGTTCAGACACACTGGTAGCTCATTGCAATTTAAAGGTTTGGTCAGTATGGGGATGTTTTATTTTTTCTGTAGCAATTTCCACTTCTTTTCCTTTGGGGTAATGAAAAGAAAAATAAATCGCTGGTGGGGCTATGCAACGGTCCAGTTGTCGCGTTCAAAATAAAATTATTATTTATATAGTTACGAAAAGCCTTCGGCAATGTTGCCAGTGGAGTGAAGTTTTCTGGGTATTTTGACATTTAGGTTAGATGATGTTGTGCCAATGAATTTGTTTGGAAGTAGAATAAGTATTAAATTGTGACAGTCCGCCAAAAGTTAACCAATCACAAAGAATCAGTTTTTATTAAATCAAAATGTTATAAATTCGACGAAATGCGGAGATTTGGTCTTTTTCGTGTTATTTGTTAAATGTAAGCTGTTTATGTATCACTGACACCCTCGACTCGGCAAGGCGCCCAGAGGGGTAAGTTTCACCGAATCTCAATCTCTTAAAGATTCTAATTAGGATTTTCTTGATGTGTAGTTTTTGGTTAATAATTGGATTGAACCAAATCAATGTACTAATGGAATAAACGGGTACATGCTCGATTTGAGGTCAGAATCCGGCGTATGTGTACCTGATTGAAGCTTGGGGGTATACAAAGCCACCACACCACTCGAAAAGCAGCCCAGATCATTGACTGGGAAAGGGCCAAGGCGGCCGAATCAATTGGAGTTAGCTGTGATTGGAGTACCACCCCAAATACCGCTTGAGGCCCGCAGCAAGCAATACCTCACTGGCTACTGTTGTTATAATTCGCCACAGCAAGTACTCATTAAGTTTATAACTGGTTACATAATATCTTCATAATATCGTCATTTCGTCATAACGCAGGAACTACGTCTCATATCCCCCACTTAGTATTAATAGTAATTTTCCGTTGGCACAACATACTTAGAAATCTTAACATAAGTTCGTAGTATAGTAGTAATTCCTCAAAATTGTCAGTTTGTAGAATATTTCCAACCTTTCACTTTATTGAGTTACTTTTTAAAGTGTTTAATTTGTGCAAATAAGGCCCACATAACAAAAAAAAAACAATGATACCAAGAGGTATCTGGGCAATAAAGGGGAGGAACTAAAATTTGTACTACTGTTATTTCACACCTGCCCTATGACCCATTGCACCTCTTGGTACCATATTAATCAATTGACCAGTGATCTTTTGTCTGCAGTTGGGGCTGGGCTCTCCCATTCTCAATCTGGTGATACGTCATGGGTTACACTTCATGCTCTAGCCCCACTGGCTGAATTGATGGCCAGATCTTGGCAAGCTGAGCGTCGATCTAGATCAGAGTCTCAAAGAATCGCCTATTTGTATGGACAACTTACTGCAGCCTGGACTATCACTTCTGGTTCCGAAACATCTATGGTTGAATCTCAACAAAAAATCTCCAGACTGTATCTTGCAGACCCCATCCGGAATAACACTCTAAATACTATGTGCACCGGATTAATTGATATCTTAAGAAAAGCTAATGCTTCAGACGCAACTTACACTAAAGTGGAATTTATAGACTTGTGAACGTACCACCTCATTTTCAAGATCAGGTTCCAATGGAAGTAAATCGAGTTTATGTAACTATTTGGAACCAAGGTTATCATATGATGCAGCGTAACTTCTTCAAGGGAACATTTGCTGATATCGTAAATAAGGTAGTAACTTTAAGTCCAGCGGCTATTGTAATACAAGCAGACACAGTCCCTGAGATCGCTGATGACTACCCTGACCAATGGAAAGTAGCCCCAATTGAAATCAAGTTAGCACATTATGAAATGCTCGGGCTTAGAGACTCCTTGAAGTATAGGGCCTTAATAGCAGCAGCAAACTTTGTTGCGACTTCAACTTTAGTCAAGCAAGGGAGTTTTACTGAAAATTGGGTATCAACTAAAGTAGGTCGCTTGGCGACTTATTTTCCTGATCTAGAGTTTGATGGGCTGATTGACAATGACATCCTAGCTAGTTTCAACAACCTATTTCCGACTCAACAATTATCTAGTACCGAGGTTTACAACCACATGATTTATAACTACAAGATATGGACTTACCTCAAGGTAGATCCCATGAAGTGGATCCTTGAGCAGGCTGCTCTCCATAACATCGCAGCTGCAGGGGCCTTTGCAACTGTCATCACTCAAAACATATCATTTAACTTGGACCAACTATTCCAAGTCATTCCGCCAGGTGAATTCACAGCTTTTAGTAGTTTAATAGGCCATATTCTGCACGATAAATTCAGTACTGTTGTCAAGCCCCCGATTGTCGTCCGAGAATATGCAGATATAGCATTCTTAGGCGTATTTATAGCATTTAAGCAATGCAATGCAAAGAATGTGAAGAACGAATATACTGGAAAACCTGGAAACTAATTGCAAATAATTTCACGGCAACAAAATTAAAATCAACAGTTAAGCAAGTCGTAGCAGCGTGTCAAATTTGTCAACAAACTGAAATTTCAAACAAAGCCTTGATGGGATCTTTCAATCCTATAGTTCCAGAGGACGAGAACGACCTTGTAGCTGTAGATCTGTTTGGGAGCCTACCATCATCAATCGCTGGTGTTAAATACATATTTGTAGTCTTGAATGTATTCACAAAATACGTTAAACTTTATCCAATCAGGAATCAGACGGCAGGGGCAGTTACAAGAAAAATGGAAACTTACATCACCAATGAGAGAAAGCCAAAAAGAGTACTTTCGGACAATGGGACACAGTTTACTGGGAACCGATGGAAACAACTTCTGCAGCAACATGGGATCAAGAAGATTCATTGTAGTAGGCATTATCCTCAAGGAAACCCGTCAGAACGAGTAATGAGGGAATTAGCAAGATTACTAAGATTATTTTGTCACAATAAACATTCTGGTTGGGCTAAATTTGTTCCGAAAATTGAGTTGTTATTAAACTGCGTTACCCATGATTCTACAGGCTTTCCTCCAATTCTTCTTGAAAAGAACGTACATCCTGAGGTACTCATCAGGAAAGAACTAAACTTACCAAACTCCACCAACTTTTCAAATTCCAACAAGGATCTACTAAGCACCAACAACGAACCCTCAAGCTCCGACAACAATGCCGGTAACTGTTTCTCAAACGTTGGAACCCGTCTGGAACTGGCTAGAAAAAAAATTAAGCAAAGGGCTCATATCAGGAAAAGCAAAGCCGAGAAAGGGAAATCAAGGACAATACTAAATAAGGGTGATCTAGTTTGGCTAAAAACACATAATCTTTCATCAGCCCGGGACAAAGAAGTTTCAAAATTATTTTGTCTCTATGAAGGACCTTTTGTTATACATTCCTGTATTGGGGACAATACCTATGATCTCTGGACTCAAGATGGAAAGAGGAAGGGAATTAACAATATCAAAAACTTGAAAATTTGTACCTCTGACGCTCAAATTCGACGTTAATGTAGTGTTTAATGTAGTTTCTAATCGAATGTTAAGTGTATATTGTGTTAAAAAGTTACAACGGAGAGTTTTGGAGAGTAATTATTATATTACATTATTATATTTATATATTTCCAGTAATATAGAAATAGTAGTTGTTTAATTTTTTTTTGTTTTTCCTTCGGTTTCTTCCTTGCGTTGCCTTGTTGCCTTCTCTTTGGTGGGGCTATGGGCCTCAAAATATCGTTCAGACACACTGGTAGCTCATTGCAATTTAAAGGTTTGGTCAGTATGGGGATGTTTTATTTTTTCTGTAGCAATTTCCACTTCTTTTCCTTTGGGGTAATGAAAAGAAAAATAAATCGCTGGTGGGGCTATGCAACGGTCCAGTTGTCGCGTTCAAAATAAAATTATTATTTATATAGTTACGAAAAGCCTTCGGCAATGTTGCCAGTGGAGTGAAGTTTTCTGGGTATTTTGACATTTAGGTTAGATGATGTTGTGCCAATGAATTTGTTTGGAAGTAGAATAAGTATTAAATTGTGACAGTCCGCCAAAAGTTAACCAATCACAAAGAATCAGTTTTTATTAAATCAAAATGTTATAAATTCGACGAAATGCGGAGATTTGGTCTTTTTCGTGTTATTTGTTAAATGTAAGCTGTTTATGTATCACTGACACCCTCGACTCGGCAAGGCGCCCAGAGGGGTAAGTTTCACCGAATCTCAATCTCTTAAAGATTCTAATTAGGATTTTCTTGATGTGTAGTTTTTGGTTAATAATTGGATTGAACCAAATCAATGTACTAATGGAATAAACGGGTACATGCTCGATTTGAGGTTAGAATCCGGCGTATGTGTACCTGATTGAAGCTTGGGGTATACAAAGCCACCACACCACTCGAAAAGCAGCCCCAGATCATTGACTGGGAAAGGGCCAAGGCGGCCGAATCAATTGGAGTTAGCTGTGATTGGTTTTCCAGTAGCCAAAATGTCCATACTCCTGGTGATACGCTGTGATGATTTCCTTGAGAATTTCTTTTGGGATAAAAAGTCTCCATTGCGAGTCCTTGGTTCCCACCTTATACATTACGTCCTTGTAGATCCTGAAATGCTCCTTTGAAGATATGTTATTTTTGAGTTTTTCCTTAATTTTCTCAACTTCCGTACTACTTGTTTTAATTTTTTGATGAACAATTTATCAATCTTTAGTGAAACATGTGCTAGAATCAAATTTGTTCCTGGTTTTTCCTCTTGATATGCATCTCCATATCTTGACAAGGCATCGGCAATGCAGTTTTCTTTCCCGGGAATATGAATAATTTCCAAGTTGAACTTCTGAATGTGTAGGAACCATCTAACCAATCTGGGATTCAGCAAATTTGTATTAATAAGAAAGGATAGTGCTTTATGATCATTTAATATAAAAACCTTGCTTCCCAATATTATTGTCTCCCATTTTTGTAAACAATAAACAATGCTTAAAATTTCTCTTTGTGTTGTATTATAGTTGACTTCACTTTGTAAAAGTCTTCTGCTATGAATGCTATATTGTGTTGCTCCTCGTTTATTACCTGGAACAGTCTTCCTCCGATGGCATAAGATGATGCGTCAGCTTCTATGTAGAACGGAACTTGTAAGTTGGGATGATACAATAGAGTAGTTTCTGCGAGTTTCTCCTTGATTGTCTGAAATGCTACCTGATGTTCTTCTGTCCATTTCCATTTATTTTCTTTCTTCAACAAGTTGTAAAGGGGTATAAGATGTCTAGAGTACTGATTACAGAACCTTCTATGATAATTACAAAGTCCCAAAAAAGCTCGTAAAGTTTTTACGTTGGTTGGTACCGTATACTTCTGGATGACTTCTACCTTGCTGTTATCAATTTTAATACCTTCAGTTGTTAAAATATGTCCCAAAAACTTGACCTCCGTACAAAAAAAATTACATTTTGATATATTCACAGTCATGTTTGCTTTCTTCAATCGCCAAAATACTTCTTGGAGATGCTCAAGGTGTTCTTGTTCTGATGATGATTTGACTAAAATATCATCTATGTAGGCTGCGACAAAATGTTCACATCCAATGAAGACTTTGTTTATGCACCTTGCCATGCCTGCTACTGCTGTGGACAATCCAAAAGGCATTCGTAAAAATTTATATGTTTTTCCTTCAAACGAAAATCCACAATAATCTGTAGAGTTAGGACATAACGGAATTTGCCAATAGCTGCTTGTTAATTCTATGGTCGACATACATAGATTTGAAGTGGTTTGACATAGGATCTCTTCCGCTGGAAGTGGACATTCATGGTCTTGTAAAATTCTCTTGTTAAGTTGTTGTGCATCCAAGCAGATTCTGACTGACTTATCCTTCTTAATTACGGCTACAATGGGGTTGATATATGGTGTGTTGGATTTTGTAATGATACCATCTTCCTCCATTTCTGCAATCTTGTTTCTAACTGCGGATCTATGACAAAATGGTATAGGATATATCCTTGCTTTGAATGGCTGTTTTTCGCGAATACTGATTGAATGTGTATAAACATTGGTTCTTCCTGGTTTTTCTGAGAAAATTTTCGTATACTGTTCAATGAGTTTTGTGCATTCTGATGGGATGTGACTACTTAAAATTGGTTTATGTCCTTCTAATTGTACGGTCAGTACATTTCTTTGATTATTTTCATCCAGCATTTTGAAAGGAATAGATTTGTCTTCAATCACCAACTGACATTTATCAAAGTCGAGTTGAGCCTTGCTTTTCTTCAGCCAATCTTGACCCAGGATTATCTTGTGTATCAGCTCTTCAACTACCAAACAAACTACAGGGAACTCCATGTTATCCAGTTTGACTGTAACATATGTTTGTTGGTCAATTTTTTTGCTCTTGTTTCCTATCGCCCCTGTAACTGTGACTCTCGAGACTGGTAAGGACAACATTTCGCTGTTATTTCTTTTCAACTCATCAAAGAAGGCTTTTGATAGGCAGCTCATCTGACATCCCGAATCTAGTAATATTTCCCCTTTTATACCTTCAATTTCTGCATTGACTATCGGATTCCCTTCAGTTGTATCTGAAACTTCCAATTTTTCCCCATAGAAAACTGTATTGCAGTGAACCACTGCCTCCTCAATTTGCTTGTTCGATTCTGATGACTTCATTGTCTGGACTGCCTCTTCAATGTTATCAAGATCTTTCTGTCGCTGTTGTTCTTCTACTCTCATGGCTCTAACACTGTACCGTCTGTTTTCTCCTAGACTTTCCCCATATTTCCTATTTTCATTTCGATTTCCCTGATATTGATTATAGTTATTGATAGAATGCCTTCTATTTTCTGAGAATTTTTGGCTGCTGGTATTATTCTGATTTGGACAATTTCCAGTGGATTGTTGATTATTGGAACTACGATCTCCCTGATAAGACGATTGATGATTGAAACGATGATTATTATTTCGGTGACTCTGTCTGAAGTTTTCCTCCTCATAGTTTCTCCCTTGATATCTGAACCTTGACGCTTGATTGCCAAAATGATTACTGTTTCTTCGTTCTTCCATGCTATCAAAGCGTTCTAATGTTTTACAAATTGCATCCGGTGTTTTTTCCGCTAAACCTGCCAGAACTCTTGCTACTTGAAGTGGAAAATGATCAATAATGGTATCAATGGTTTCTTCTAAAGTCATAATTTCAAGTTCTCGTGCTAATTTGAGGGTCTTCAAAAAATATACGGACATCGATGAATTATTCCCATATTCCTGAATATATCTGCCATTATACAGCTCTTGTATGAGTCTTCTTTGTCTCTCTCTGCTCCAGAATTTTTCTAGAAATCTTCTGCAGAATTCCCCATATGTTCGTATATCATCTCCAAAGCAATCAATCCATAGTTTGGCTTCACCACGAAGGCCTCTCCTGACCCAACCTAAATATTCATTGGGCTGAATTCGTTGATCAGTGAACCACCATTCTAACTTTCTCAAAAAATCCTTTGGACCCTGTCTACTCATTCCATTGAACGTTGGGATGCTTTCCACATCAACTTGTGGTCTGAGAAGTCTCAATGACTCTATCACTTCTTCTTGAAGTCTTTCAAAGCGTTGACCTGAATAATGGCTGAACGCTTGTTCCTTTTGCTGCACCCCTTGTTTCGGAATGGCCCCAGTTTTTCTCCAATCAAACAATGCATTAGCTTCTTCCTCCTCATAAGTCCGTTCTCTATTCAGTGATCTCCTTTTGTCAACTTCAGCATGCCTTTTCCCTTTTCTTGATAATTCCTCTTGTCTGCCTTCCTTGTACATAAAATCATCATAATCTCCACCTTGTTCATGCGTTTCCTCCGTAGACTTCATCTCTCTCTGTAATTTCTCTCGTTCAAACTCTTTTAACTTTTCCTCATTCTCCCTCAAAAGTGATTCCAACCTAAGCACCTTCTCCCTCTCAAGATCCTTCAACCTTCTCTCATTCTCCAAAGCAACTTTGTTCTGCTGCATCCAATTTAAGTCCTGTTTCTTTTTATCCT